>LPNX010643502.1:68711-239441 GCA_001517045.1 Pseudotsuga menziesii
CGCAATTCCTTAATTTCACAATTTAATAAATTGACCTTCATGAACTCCATTTCCGCAATAGCACGGACTTTTCCATCAGCAACTCCACTTCCCCAATGCGGATTGCGGGTTGCGGGATGGAGAACTGTAAAAGTCTATGGAACTTCTGTAACCCGCAATCTGCATTGCGGAAGTGGAATTGTGGAAGGAAAAGTCCATGCAATTTTGTAGAAGTAGAGTTGCGGAAGGACAATTTATTAAATTGCGGAAAGAAAAGTCTCCACATTGCGGAAATAGAGTTTTCTAAGAACAATTTATTAAATTTTATTTTTAACTTAAAAAACAATTTAATGTATATTTTAATTTTATTTATTAAACACTAAGTATTTAAAACTTTCAATTTTTTTCTTTCATTAAATATGCATGCTCATGCACGTATCAAATAACAATCGCACTGAATTGGTCCATTAGCTCCACCATCCATACAGTAAATAGAGAATGCAGTAGATAGGGTAAGATTCGCAGCTTCAAAAATTGCGAGGCTTCTACATGGGTAGGTCTAAAATTATGAAAAAAATGAGAACTTCAAGTTTTCTGGCCAAAATCTGGTGGAAATTGTTCAAAGGGTAGTTTTTAGTGATTGGAATTGCATAATCTGGGTGCCCCAAAGGTAATCGAGGGTATTGAATCTATTTCTGCAGTAAAAATTGCAATGTTAACATTGAAAATATCATTTTCAACAACAAACCATGTTTCTGAATTCCCACCAAACTTCACTGGTCCCGCAACCCGCATCCCGCAATTGTGGAATGCGGGATGCAAAAAAGTTTTTGTGTGAGTAGTTAGTCATCCCGCAACCTGCAATTGCTGAGTGCAGAATGTGGAATGTGAGAAGCAACTTATTTAAATGATTTTGTTGGGTGTTTCCACAATCCGCATCCCACAATTTGCGGGATGCGGATTGCGGAAAAGATTGAACAAAATTTTGATGGTTTTGTGATCCCGCATCCAGCGATTGTGGAATGTGGGTCTTCTTTCCCATTTCCAATGTAGAAAGCAAAGACATAAATTGATAATCAATCAATTTATCAATTTACCTTTCTGCTTTCCCATTTCCAATGCCGAAAGAGGAAAGCCGAAAGCAAAGAGGTAAATTGATAAATTAGTTATCAATTTACCTTTTGCTTTAATAAATTTATAAACGTTTTTATGCATAAAGTTTTTTTCTTAAAGTATTGGTCATATTTTGTGGTAGGTGGAAACTATCTATGGAAATGTTAGACAACTAGGTCTTGTATAGCAAAAGAGAGAAATTAGGTTAACATATGCAAATAGCCAAAACTGGCCAATGGAACAAGAACATTAAATGCCTGGTATTGCATTCAAGTTGATTACCTAAACTAAAGAATCAATTGAATACTAGAAAAACACCTTTGAAAACTTTTCTACTTGACACTTCCATTTTCTATCTGAATTTAAACGTTGAATGCTCTGATTTAGGGATCTTTCCACATGTCTGCACACATGGAATTTACAAACAAGTAGAAAGTCCTGGGATGTAATTCTATCTGGCATGGAAATTATGAGGTTCCTATCGGCTGGTTCTGGTTCTAAAAACTTTTATTCAAGGAATGTTTCTTTTGAGCCAAAAAAGAGACGTTTTAGAGCCTCAACTTATTATTGTTTTTGGATGCATTTGAGTACACGAATTGGCTTTTTCTTTCAAATGTACAACAAAAGTAGTCGTCTCTTTTTGGGGATGTATTAATGTTTTTTTCATCCAAAATGTGTTTTGGAAGAATAGTGAGGAGACAAAATCCATAAATTTGTAGATGGATTTTATATATCTCGGTCATGTTAATAGCAATCACTTACAAATGATAGACCTTACGGATCATATCAAGGCCTAGTTCCACCAAGTTGATCTCATATTTCATTTAGATAACCCATCCAGAGATAGAGGCAATCAGGTCAATGAGACAGTGCACACCCTATCTCTTTCTTCGGAGATGCCCCACTTGCACATGACCACAAAGATGGACATGCCCCAGTTTGTTCCAGTCCGTGGGCGTCTCCCATTCCAGACCAAGTGGTCAGTTTGCCAATTGTCATATTTTTCTCTTTGGTCTTGGATGTTAGGAGAGATCATGGGAGAGATCCACCTGGTTGTTCCAAGGCTCCTCTTAGGATCACCCAACTACTAACTAGGCTATATTAGTTGACGACATTCCCTAGAGTAAAATATCATATATTACATTGGTACATTCACAATTATTGTTGATGGCTTAGATGTTCTGTCTTTCACCTGTACATCTACTTCTACTTTGAGTACAATGTAATATATTTTTCTATGTTAGGGTTTACCCCTTCTCGCTGTTGTATTTCCTTCCTTTTGGTACTTATTAGGAGTGCCAACTTGCCAAGGTGCACTCCCACACTACTATTGTGACTTGTTGTTCTCTCTAGTCCCATTGACCTACTTTGGTGACTTGTGAACTTTAATAAAGTCATCACCTCTTATGTTCATTTTTAAGAGTGTCCATTCCTTTTCCTCTTTTTTCTCTTCATTTTCTTAACCATTATTCTTATTTAAAGTTCTCTATAAGGTTAACTTCTTGAATATTTTCTTGAATCCCTATTGTGCAGAAATTGCACTTCACAGTCAATTTTGTCTAAGTGAAATATGACCTATTTTATGATCACAGTCAATTTTGTCTATATTATGAATGCTTTCTTGTTTACAATGCAAAATCTAGATGGAACTTCTTTAAGGTGTTGATTTCGCGTTCTAATGTTATTTGTATCCCCCTGGAGCTTCCATTTTTGGCTTCATTGTTTCTTGATGTTAGAAACAATAAGCTCACTACCATCGAGTATTCCTCTGACATGGAAGGTTTTGCATTCATATTTAAATGGATGTTGTTGATAGTCCTAATTAGGAAGTTATACCCATTTCCAACATCTGCACAATGACTATAGAGTAGATTCCTATGCCCTATCATGATTGTAGTTTGTTAAGTATATCCAATTCTATTCCTTCTCCCAGTGTTTCAAATCATGCCTGGTTTTCCAAAGAAAAAGATAAAAAGGAAGCCTCATCCTATACTCTATGGCCCCATGAATATGTTTCTATCTAATGGTGTTGGGGATCATGTAGATCTCCCAGTGCAAGCACTGCAACATTACCCTAGGAAGCGAATAAACATTATGAATTAGCATCACAATATATCCTAACCATTTGTCCTTGTGGGTACTCATTAGCTTGATGGAAGAAGGAACTTCATTCATCCCATGGTGGATAGGATCCATGTGAAGCACCAACTATTGTGTTGATCATCCTCTTTTGATTCTCCTTATTGCTCCACTTATACATGGCTCTAGGATGCTCATGCTTATCTACTATATGCTTGGCATCCACAATAAGATAGTTGTTGTTGATAGGTCTCATATAGTGGTACACTTACGGTTGCTACGGAATAGTGATTTTTGCAATCCCATTAAGCAAATTTTTTTATTTTTGTTCAAAATTCCGAGAAAAGGTTTATGGATTTCATAACTTGCTTGATCATATATTGTGAACTTATACAATCTATCATCCTTTGCCAACCATTAGATACTCAAAGTTGTGTATTGATCCTTTTTACCATTATAGAAGACTCTATAAGTTAGGTTCCCAAATTTTGAAAGGGTTCTAGCTCAATGGAAGAGCGCCTTCCTTACAAGCAGGAGGTTGGTGGTTCGATTCCTCCATGACCTAATGATATTATAATATTAGTTAAAAACAACTAAATTAGTAACCAATAATTAAGAGATAAGTGACCAAACAAAATGACCAAAATTTGTATATAAAATTACTAAAAACAACTAAATTAGTGACAAAAAAATGAGAGATGTGAAACTAGGCATTAAAAAGGGTGCAACATGTGTCACTAATGATGAATCCAAACATGACGTTGATATGGTAGCAAAATAAGACATGAAACTAGGCATTAAAAATGATGCAACATGTCGCGCTAATGATGAAGCCAAACATGTCGTTGATATGGTAGCAAAATAAGACGTTACTTTGAATTCAAAACATGGTGCTACATAGGAAGCAAAATATGGTGCAACAATAGAAGAAATATTTGGCATCATTTTGGTAGCAAAACACGATGCAAAAAAGGAAGGAAACATTGATGCAAATTTGGAAGTGAAAATTGGCACATATTTGGAAGTAAAACATGATACAAAATGGGATGCTAAAGTGGTACCAAAAATGGATGCTATTTTGGATGCTAACATGGTGCTATTAAGGATGCAAATATGGTGCTAATGGGATGCCATTTAAGAAGCAAAAATAGACACTCGCTAGGAAGCTAAATATGACGTTATTTAGGAAGCAAACCTCGATGTTGTTTAGGAAGCAAAGTTGGACGCTATTCTGGAAGAAAAAAAATAGACGATATTTTGGATGTCATAAAGGATGCTATCTAGGAAGCAAAAAAGGATTTTTTTGAGACGCTTTAAGTTTTTTTCCATGACGCGTCCCATTTAGCATCTAGTTTTACCACTCAATGTAAAACAAAATCATAATAAAAAGGACACTAAATGGGACGCTAATTCCAGGATTTGTTGTAGTGGATGTGGTTGAATATGCCAAGAATTTCTACTATTTAATTAAAGAAACCACTATTATTAAAGGTAGCTATTTCTAAGATACCATACTTAACAATTTTTGAAAAATGATTTTATGTATTATGGGAAATTAAATTGGTATTTATTAATTTGTCACAATGGTCTAGAAACTGAAAACACAGTCTCACAAAGAATATAGACAAATATGCATAAAATTGGCAAAATGGTGTTCCAATGGGAGTTGCGGCTCTTTATAATCAATGAATAATGAATAATACAATACAATGATCATACAAGATGCATGAATGCCAAGACAATTCAAATTCCCAAGGAGGTCATTCGAATTGAATGAATGGGTGTAGCTTAATGGGCTGTAAGCCATAGTAAACACACTAGTTAACCAATTGATCAAGTGTCCATTGAATCAACTGAGTCCTAACTAAATTCAAAGTGCAATAAATGATCGAGTCTAACTGAAAGTAGCTCAGACACATGTCGCTGCATGCCAACCAACAAGTGGTAGCACATCAATCACCCCAATGAACCCCGATGAGGTTAACTGAAGTCAAACTGGCCATCAGAAGTGGTTAGAGGTGCCCCTGTTGACTCCAGTTCATTAAATATTAATTAAATAATCAATATAATGAAAGGAGGCACCTTCACCACTTATGTTTAACTAATTGTAACGATCAGTTATCAATTAATTGCATTTATGACACTCATATCATCCCAGGAGTGCTCCAGTTAGCCTCCTCGAATGAAGGAGAAGGCTTAGTTGGCCTCCTTGACTGAAGGTAGGCGTGGGTGTGCTCATGCTGATGTCATATAATGCTCCTCTAATGTCAATTAAGTAAATAAAACATAGGATAGTGGTTTAACTAGGCCAAATTGACCAAATTAAGTGTGCATGGTGGGTAAATGTCTCCAACACCCCCCCTTAAGCTATACTCAAAGGAGTAGAAACATAAAGTGCATAAAAATGCTAGGGCCATAGCAACTAAGGCCATAGGTCACCCTATACAATACGAAAACTCAAACAATGCTAAAAAACAAACTAAGTGAGGAAAAGAGGGAAAACCCAATGGAAAAAACCCCCCCTCAAGCTAAACACTGAAAGTAGTTGGACCACCCTGATGAGCTCACCCCCAACAGTGAATGGAGGTAAGTGAACTTATTTTCTAAAATCCCTTGGTGAAGATGTTTGCAATCTGCTCATCAGTCGGGAAGTATTACAGAATGATGGTCTTGTCATGCACTAGCTTCTTGATATAGTGCATGTGTATCTCTACATGCTTCGTCCTTTGCCTGGTAACTGGATATGTGGATATCTTAATAGTACTTTGATTGTCACAAAAGAGTAAAATGGACAAAGTACTACCAAGATCAAACTCTGAAAGAATTCCTTGCGACCAAAAAGCTTGGATGCAAACATTCACCACTCCTCAATACTCAGCCTCTGCTGAAGACAATGCTATGGTGGCCTGCATTTTGCTAGACCAGAAAATGGGGCCACCACCAAACATGAAGAAATATCTGGAATTAGACTACCAATCAATAGAATCACCCACCCAATTGGAATCTGTGTACCCAACCAGCTCTAGCTCAGACTCTGCAGCATAGTGAATGCCATAGGTCCTGGTTCCTTGAATATACTGGAGGATCTTCTTGGCTTCCTTCCAATGAATATCATGGGGCTGATGCATGTATCTTGATACATCATTCATGGCATAACATATTTCAGGCTGAGAATGAGTCAAGTACAACAAGCTACCAATCAGTTGTCGATAAATAGTGGAGTCCATGGGAGGTGTGCTTTTTCCTTCTTCAAGGCTAATCCTTGAAAGGAAAGGGAATGGAGAAGCTCTACATTCATCCATGTTAAACTTGAATAATAGGTCTTATATGTATTTATACTGAGTCACCATTATCCCATCAGAATTTTGCTCAATTTTGAGCCCCAAAAAGTGTTTTAAGAGCCCCAAATCGCTCATTTCAAATGCATTGTGGAGAGCAGTTTTGATGACTGAAATAGAAGCAACTGTGCTACTTGTGATCAGTAATTCATCAACATATAAAAAAATAATAATCAAATAACCATCATACTTCTATATATACACATTTGGATCTGATTTATAGCTTTGGAATTTTTGCGAGAGAAGGAAGGCATCCATCTTGGAATACCACTCTCTTGGGGCCTGTTTTAACCCGTTTATTGACTTCTTTAGCTTGCAAACCAAAGATGGATCAGAAATGTATCCCTCAGGATGCTTCATGTATATCTCCTCATGAAGATATCCATGCAGAAATACTGACTTAACATCCATTTGATGCACTTCCCAGTGCTTAGATGCTGAAATTGCCAAAAGTAGGCGGATGGACTCCATTTTTGCAACTAGTACAAAAGTCTCATGGTAGTCCACACTTTGGACCTGGGAGAAACCTTTTTCTACCAGCCTTGCCTTATATTTGCAGGTGCTTCCATCAGTAGCAACCTTAGTCTGAAGCACCCACTTGCATTGAATCAATTTCCTACACAAAGGAAGAGAAACTAGCTCCCAAGTGGTGTTTTTCTGAAAAGAATTCATCTCTTCATCCATGGCAACTTGCCATATCAGATTCTTCTGAGCATGGTAGTAAGACTTAGGGTTTGAAATTATCATCAAATAACAATATTTGGACAGAAAATGATCAGGACAAGAGAGCGCAATACCTACTCTTTGGAAATCTAACCGGGTTCTCCTTGGATCATCCGGATTTCCAATGTTATATCCTGTGGAGGAGAGTGTCTGTCGGGCCCAAGTTGGGAGATGATTTTGTACTTCAGGTTCTGATTCAACATATGATGTTTGCTATACACTAATATTAGAAATCAAAGGATCCAAATTAGGGTCCTCACCCCCAATTATATAATCCAAATATTCAGTAGAATAGGAAGGAAATTCAACAGTTTTCTCCTTCACTAGTTCTACCTTTTGAAGAGGCTCATCGAAATTGACACTCCTTTCAAAATATGCTTCGAAAGGGGTATTCCCCTTCACATATGAGTGTGACACTCTTTCCTGAATATATGTTGCAGCATGCATGGCTTCATCCCACAAATCTACAGCCAACTTCTTTGATTCCAACACATAGGTGGTCATCTCCTTGAGAGACCGATTCTTCCTCTCCACTACACCGTTCTACTGGGGAGTGTAGGGGACTGAATGCTGGATATGAATACCACTTTGGGAACATATATGCAGTAAATCATTACTGACATACTCCCCACCATTATCACATCTCAATATCTTGATCTTTTGTCCAGATGCATTCTCAATCAAGGCCTTCAATTCAGTGAATTTTTCCAAGACTTCTGACTTCTTTTTTCTAAAAAAGACCCATGTGTATCTGGAAAAGTCATTAATGAAAGTCAGAACGTACCTTGATCCATTCATGGATGTGATAGGCATGGGACCGCTGATATTAGAATGTATCAGTCCCAAGATGCATGATGCTTGTCTTTCCTTCCCCCGATCGAACTTATGCTCAGGGTGCTTTCCAACAACACAACCCTTGCAAATTCCAGTGGTAGCCTTGATGACCGAGAGGCCTTCAACCATAGAATTCTTCTGTAATTACTGCAAGTATTTGAAGTTCAGATGGCCGAGCCTCTCATGCCACAGTCTACTAACTTCATTTCCATGAGTCAACAATGCGGTGGGCTTTGCATCCGCCACAAAATGGGAGAACTCATAGGCTTTTCATGATGGTTTGCAAATCCTTTTGCTACAAGTTTTCTGGATGCAAGTTCTATGATCTCTACATCATCCGGGATAAAGGAGACTCTCTTGGGAATTCCCATATGTGTCATTTGATAAACACTTAGGAGGTTTGATGCAAGAGATGGTACATACAGAACACTGGAAAAATAACCATGCTCAAGATCTACATTACCTTGTCCTTCGGATGTGATTGTGGAGTCATCTCCCATGTGGATGGGAATGGACTTTCTAGTATCCAAAGATGAGAAGGAGTCTCTTTCAACCATCATGTGGTTCGAAGCTTCAGAATCTATCAAGAGTACTTTGTACTTCGAAGTGCTTTCCATGAGGGCATGACCTCTTTCATGCTATGTTTCTCGATCTTGCTGATCTCTCCTCTGAAAGCTTTCCAGAATATTGATGTCATTTCTCTCAAGGAGAGAGGTAGCTTCATCAAGTTTCTTTTTCATGCAGGCATGTTCAGGGTGGAAGCCCTTCCTGCAGTATGAACACTTGAATTTTTCCTTTCCATGATGCCCGTTTCCTTTGTTCTTCTTTGAGCCGGAAGGCTCTTCATGCTGCTAATTTTCAAATTTAGGCTTAGGAGCTTCGAATTTGGTTTTTGGGTTCTTTTGTTTCTTTCCTTTACCCTTCATATCTTTATGCCGCGAGACATGGAGGGCTTCATCACAGGAGGATCTGACGATCCCCATCTAGACAAGCTTATCATGTTCACTTGTTAGGGACTCAATGAAGGTATTGAGTGAAGGCATCTTCCATTCAGGGGTTGTGAGCTTCCCCGCACGGAATGTAGAGACAAAAAAATAAATAATCAACTCCAATTTTGGAGAGTATGGTGAGGATGAGCTGATCATCCTCCTTCTCCACCTTACATTGCTTCAATAGTAAGACAATGTGCTTGAAATTTGTGAAAAAATCATTCAAGGTCTTGAAATTGAAAGGTTGGAGAGACATCAACTCGTTTTCAAGCTGGTATACTCTCAAATCATCCTAATTTCCATACAGGGTTTCCAATTTGTCCCAAATTTCCTTTGGAGTCTTCAATCCCGAGAGGTGGAAAAGAAGATCCCAGGAAACAGAGAGGCACAACAATTCGAATGCTTCATCTTTCTTGTTCCTAGCTTTGTCTGTCACAGAAGTAGGCTCTTCTTCAGTGTCCATAGTGACCCTATAGAGTCCTCTGGCATGTAGCTGGATCTCCATGTCTCCTTTCCATGAATGGAANTAAAACTGTTGGAGCGAATCCTTTTCACCTATTAAAACCTGCAAGTCACAAAAAAAGGGGCACCATAAGGTCGAACAACCTACACATTTTAGGCTTTCATCACACCCATCATAGTTGATCAAGCAAGCTTGACCAACAATTCCTTGACTTGGGGTATTAAGTGGTAAGCCTTGGCTTCTGGTTCAGTGTTGGATTTTTGAGCTTTTTCTCAATTTTTCATGCAAGATATTTCAAAAACCTTGTTTTTGAGAGATCTGAGCTTTGTCTCGCTGTGAAATCTAATACCATATTAATTTGTCCCTATGGTCTAGGAACTGAAAAACATAGTCTCACAAAGAATACAGAAAAATATGCATAAAATTGGAAAAATTGTGCTGCAATGGGAGTTGTAGCTCTATATAATCAATGAATAATGAATAATACAATACAATGATCATGCAAGATGCATGAATTCCAAGACAATTCGAATTCCCAAGGAGGTCGTTCGAATTGAATGAATGGTGTAGCTTAATTGACTGTAAGCCACAATAAACACACTAGTTAACCAACTGATCAAGTGCCAATTGAATCAACTGAGTCCTAACTGAAGTCGAAGTGTAATAAATGACTGAGTCTAACTAAAAGTAGCTTAGACACATGTCACTGCATGCCAACCAATAAGTGGTAGCACATCAATCACCCCAATGAACCTTAATGAGGTTAACTGAAGTCAAACTGGCCATCAGAGGTGGTTGGAGGTGCCCCTGTTGACTCCAATTCATTAAATATTAATTAAATAATCAATATAATGAAAGGAGGCTCCTTCACCACTCATATTTAACTGATTGTAACCATCAATTATCAATTAAGTGCATTTATGACACTCAGATCACCCCCAGAGTGCTCTGATTAGCCTCCCTGAATGAAGGAGAAGGCTTAGTCGGTCTCTTTGACTGAAGGTAGGCATGGTTGTGCTCATGTTGATGTCATACAGTGCTCCTTTGATGTCAATTAAGTCAATAAAACTTAGGATAGGGGTTTAACTAGGCCAAATTGACCAAATTAAGGGTGCATGGTGGGTAAATGTCTCCAACAGTATTTACCTCTTGGATTTCATTAGCAAATTCTTTTTCAAGAATAAAAAAACAGTTCCTTGGTATTCATAAAACCAAAGGTAACCATATACATCACATATACAAAGAATATACATCATAGTGTCTAGGAAATAAACTGGAACTGTCTATATTATCAGCTCTAATCTCATCCTAAAGAAAACCCATCATCATCATGTAAAGTAGCTTTAAGATATATGCAAACTAGATAATTTAAAACACATATAAACATACCATGCGAAGAAAAAACTGACCCAACTTCCCATTAGTCACGAAGACTTATAGTAATGAAGTTGGAATAAAAAAACCTAAAAAATATTCTTGAAAATCAGTTTATCCTCAATAAACTCCTTGATTTCCAAGCATCCACATCCGATGAGCAGTGCCTCCTTTGATAAAGTATCAACAATCACAATGTGCTCCCTATAAATGTGTTTAACTGCATATTTGTGAAATATTTCTTCAAGTCCTCAATTGGGATGCACCATTGTCCTAATTCCATAACCTAAAAAAGATAGATGTGATTTCACCAATCGATGATCACCTTTGAGTCACATAATATGTCTAAGCATGGGATCCTCACATAGAATGGAAAAAAGAGTAAATCCCATAGAAATAGTAACTCATCTCTTGTATTAGTGCTTCTACAACATCCAATCTTCATTTTATAAAAGTGTATCTCACTAATGTATAAAATACAACCCCCACCACCCAAATGTCAATTTGTTGCACCATCAAAGAAACATGAAGCATAAGTTGAGGAAGGTACCTTCCCAATTTTTCTTACTAGTTTACCATGAAGCACCATAAGAAAATATTTAAAAGACCCAACAATACTAGAGCCAACCCTTCTGACACCAGGTCTTCTTCCAGCAAAGACCCAATCATTTCTAGACAACCAAATATGCCAAATGTAAAATATAGCAACGTATAGGAATTTATTTCAAACCTTGACCCATTGGGTTATGTTGTGTGTTAAGTACCTAGATCCCATATGAAATAAAGGTCCATTACTCTAGCAACAAAGCACATTACAACATGACTAAAATTGCAATCCACAAAGAGATGATCAATTGATTCCTCTTTACATCCACAAAGTGAGAATTGGTTGGGCCGCACCCACCCCTGCTTACGCAAATTATCCCAGGTGTTGATCTGGTTCTCAACACATAGCCAACTGAAGAAATGTAACTTTATTAGGATCTTCCAATACTAGAGATCCTGTAGCCACCAACCCTTCAACGACACAAGCATTTGAATAGCGATATAATCATAGGCAAGTCTAGGAAAGACCTGCCTCATGGCACCGTTGAAGGCCCAAACAAAATCATCCTTTGATTCTCTTAATTTGATACCCACCTCGAGGATATAGTTTGAGTATCTTGTCCATTCCTCCCTCCAAGAACCACCCATATCCAAATTATTGGCACTTAACCAATAATACTGAGATAATTTGTACTCCCCGTAATTTCTGACTTGATCGAGAGTTTTTACTCCATAATCATTTAAATAATCAACATGTCCTGAAGATAAAATAAATTCATTTTCAAGGCCAATAATCAAATCCACCCCAATAAAAATCCTCTTCCCCTTTCCCACCTTCCAACAAAGTGTAGATTTAATTCAACTGAGAACTCTAATGAAACCATTCCATAAATAAGAGGTCATGCGAACAATTTTTTCCTCTTCTTTGATCCATTATGTAACTGATATCTTGTGTAAGTATTTATCCACCATGATTTTGTTCCAAAGGCCCTTCCCAAACAATGATATCCATAAACAATTCATTCTAAGAGACATATTGAACCATTGCAAGTGTTTGATGTTCCACCCGCCAAAAGCAAAAGGCTCGCCTGCCACTTTAACAAATGCATCAAATAACCTTCAGCTTTGTTGCACCATAATAAATTAAACATTTTATGCTAAAGAGTATTGATAATATTCAAAGGAACTTTGGCCAAAGAAAACCAATAGACTGGGATGCCACATAAAATCGATCTTAGAAGTATTAACCTTCCCTCTAGTGACAGATAATGATACGACCAATTACTAATTTCTATCTCGATCCTTTTAATGATCTAATGCCAATCATTAACCCCATAAATCAAGGGATTCACCCAATAACCCAGATACTTGAAGCCAACTTCAATCAGATCCATCTTAAAAGGAAAAAGTAATTTTACTTGAGATATCATATCCTCCTTAACCCAATTCCACAAGAAAGAATATTTTCTTGAGCTAAATCCTCATACCTGATATTGAACAAAAAATCAATAATTCATTTGTAAATGAGCCATTCCTCAATAATACCCAATACAAAGAGTACCACATCGTCCACAAAGACCAAATGAGTTATGGCTAAGGAAGAGTTGAATTTGATTCCCTATAAAACACCTCTAGCATTTTCCTTTCCTATTAATAAGCTCATACCTTCAATGACTGATTAAAAGGGTAAAGGGGATAACAGGAAGCCCTATCTTAAACCTCTCGATGCAGAGAAAAAATTAGTAGGAGAACCATTGATCAAAACAGAAAAAATTATCAAGGTGACATAGGCCATGATCCAATTTACCGTGGACAACTCCAACCCGATCTACAATAAATGAGCCTCATAAAGACCCAATTTAATTGATCGTAGGATTTGATGAGATCCATGTTCAATACCAGTGCCTCCAATTTCTTTAATTTTATATTATGTAGGACCTCCTGTGTGATACCAACCACCTCTAGAATCTATTGATTATTAAGAAAACCAAACTATTCACTAGAGAGAACCTTCACCAAAAAGGGTTTCAACCTATTCGAAACGATCTTTGTAATCACCTTATAGATAATATTGCAGAGGGATATTGGACGAAAATAAAAGAAGGTAAGAGGTTTCTCTCACTTAGGAATAAGAGCTAGAAAGGTCGCATTGTAATATTTAAAAACAACTCCCTCCAATCAGGAATGTTCTACCGCTTCCAATAAGTGCATTTCCATACTATCAAAAAGGTCCAAGAAAAATTATCTCGCCCAACCATCTAACCTAAGACTCTTGTCCTTGGAGAAACCTTTCAGTGTAGCCTCCACTTTCCCCATATTAACATGTGTTTCGATACTCATAGCCTTCTCCCTAGAGAAAAAAGAGGGATACTGTTATAGTTCAAAATGACACATCTTTTCCTGTGACCACTTTCCCATGTTTCCGTTGCATGTCGACACTTCCATTACAACACTTCATGAAAGTCATTGAAACAACACCTGACTTGGAGGACCCTTATATGGATTTATTTAACTCCGTTTTACTACATCTCTACACTGCTGGAAAGGTATTTCAGTTAGCTAAAACTTTCTAGAAGACACCAACATATAAAAATTCCCATAAGTACCCTAAAAATGATAATTTATTATGCATATGCGAGTTGCTTTGAGGAAACCCGCGTATTGTACGCGACTTGCTATATATATAATACTCGCGTATGCCCTAAATATGTGACTATTTGCATTGAAACCTAAGTATACCTCTTGCATATGCAACTAATGTATCTGCAACCCATGTATTCATGTCAAAAATATGTTTTTCGAAGTTTGGGTATTTTGGGTGGTTATGCAACTGACTCCTTTAGTTCTAACTACTTTGTCTTCGATCCTATCCCTTCAGAAGAATATAAATAGAGGTAGGGAGGTCCATGAGAAGGGACTTGAACTTTTGCATTTTCATGCTGGAGGAATTAGGACTCTCTTTTCCCACACCTTTTCCAAAGTGATCATCCCCTTGTGTTGCATAGCTTGGAGGCTAAGTTCCTTGGAGAAGAGAAACAACAAAACCAGATCAAGGTTTCGTGAAGTGCCCAACTTGAAGAGAAGGTATATTTGTACTTCATTTCATTATTAATAAAGATGTGATGTCCTTCTTCTTCCCAAATTATTGTTCAATGTGTGATTGAATCTTTGTTTCTAATCATATGATGATGTTAATTAGATTATTATTTCATATTTCTTTGATTATCATTTCTTTATATGTGGTCATATTGGTTTGAGGAAGGTATAATTTGTTTAGCAGGTCTCATGGAGCAAGAGGAGAATTGAAGGGATGCTTGGATCAACCTTAATTTGGCTAAGGTATGAACCATTCTAATCTCTGATATTGCTTGTATTTACTTGCAGAACCATTTGCATCTCTCTTTCAACCCCAGTACGTTGATGGCCTCTTAAACCCTAGCCATAGGAAACTTTCCTTTACAATAGAACTGGCGACTCCGCTAGGGAGATCCTTCTCTGTTTTGGGTTTCTCTATTTTTCTTTTAGTCTTTTTCAAGGTTTCAGGTCTTTCTTTCCACTTAGGAACACTTTATCTGTCTGATAGAACACCTCCCTTGCCTTCCTAAGGCATTTTTTGACCTTTTTTGTATTTTTTCCCACCCATACGCGAGTTGTAGATTGAACAGTCGCGTATCTAGTATTTATACGTGACTTGATTTACTGTCAACCCATGTATGATACGTGACTTGTTACTATTGAAACTCGCACATGCCCCTTTAAACAATTTTTTTCCCTCTTTTGTGGTTTTTTCCTCTGTTTGAAGGTTGTTTGGTAGGTCTTTTGGGGTCGTCTACAAGTGCATGACTCCAGGAAGTTAGTGCCATCCATTTTGGTTGTTATTTATCTATGTGGTAACTATTTTTATACCTTTAGGGTTTCTCTTTTCTCTTTCCCCGTACCCCCTTTGGTTGGTTTGATTTTTGGATTACGTTTCCGGTCAGCCTTTGTTAGTGATTTTTGTCTGAACTTAGAAGCTTATTGGTTTTTGTTTCCTTCTTCTTTTGTTGGTTAACTTCACCATGCCAAAATAGTTGACTTGTCTCTTATGCAAGCCTTCCTTCCAAGTAGGGTTTATACCAACTCTAGGGCATTCTAGAGTCTATTTGGTGGTTGTATAGCAGAGTTCCTTTTGCTTTGTTCTTGTTATCTAGATACTTTAGTTTGTAGGTAGTTTTCTTTTGCATTTATAAAAGAAAAATAAAAAGAACATATAGTTGTTTAATATGCACGTAGATTAGGGTTTGGTATTTGATGCACTGCATATCATTATTTTTGAAAAAATAAAAAAGAAATTGTTCTTTTGTGGCTTTCAAGTTTCTATTTGAAAAAGAAAGAGAATAATTTTTGCTCTTTTCTTTTCATTTCTCTTTGCTTAGTCATTTTGTTTCAACTTTGAGTCAAAACACCACATAAGTTTCATGCCATTTACCCTCTGACTAAAAACAACCTTTTAAAATGAATGATATAATTCAAAATTATTAGTAAGTTTTATTTTATAGGCTCCTACACCAACTAGCTTATGCTAGACTTGTGGATTAGGGAGTTTCAACTCTCCACAAATGTTTAAATTCAGACGTAGTAATCCAATCACTACGTAAATAATCTTCTATGTTGATTGTATATGGGAAGATCCTCTCAAACGAGAGTTAAGCATGAGGTTGCATGGAGACTTGGACTAAGGAGATAACCTTCTGATTCCTTCTTAAAGTGTAGACCAAGGTTTTTGCACATATGGGAACTTTTGTCAATACCACCCTTTAGGCCCCGTGCGGTGCCGGTGTTGACAGGGTTTCAGGATTTGCTACCATGCCCATGCGTACGAACTAGGATTGCGACTGTCCTCCCAGACTGTAAGTATAGTTGCGGTAGCCTTTAGTCTCTTTTGACATCTAGGGTTCATACACAAGTACACCGGAAGGCTATTTCTGGTTGACCTTGAACGGGCTTGGAAGGTAACCCCAGTAGAAGGTGTGGGAGGGTGGTGGGTGATTCCTCCACTTGTGCCTAAGAACATCTACAAGGACGCCAAGTAACTATCTCTTAGATTTCTTTTGGAAAGCATATATTATACTTGTTTGTTTGTTTGGCTTTAGGAATTTTTTAGTGAGTGTTGTGTGGTTTGTATGTACTTAGTTTGCCTTCAGGTGTGTGCTTTGTACTTATGGTTGCTTGTTAACCTTAGACTTTGTCTCCTAGTTTGAAACTATGGCTAGCACCCCTTTGAACACCAACTAAGAGATCCCCATGTTGGGAACTCCTTGTACTATTCCTCTCATGGGGAATGTTGGTGTTCCTTTTATTTCCACCTTGAATCTTCCTGGGTTCACCCCTAGGGATACCGATGTGGTTTTTTTCCACTCCAACTGTCCTGAATGCTCCTGGTGCTTCTCAAGTAAGCTCCTTATATGAAGGGCATCAAAACAATGCTTCCCCTTCACCTGCAGTTTATTCTCCTACTACTTCTACCTCATGCGGTGAAAGTACTGATACTAGTAACCGATAGTTTAAAGGAGTAAAAGAAGCAAGAATATGAAGAAGGCACATCAGAAAGGGGGCACCCGTTCAACCTCTGCAAGTAAAGTTGAACCTCACCACCCAGCCTTTGCAGTTCATGTTGGGGGCACCTATCCAACCTCTGCAGGTCATGTTGTATCTAAACACTCAACCTCTGCAAGTCAACTTGAACCTCATCACCCAGCCTCTGTTGTTCATGCTGGGGGCACCTATCCAACCTCTCCAAGTCATGTTGGATCTAAGCACTCAACCTTTTCAATTTAAGTTGATATTCACCATCCAGCCTCTATTGATCATGCTAGTGGGATCCTTCCAACCTTTCCAGGTCACTTCGAATCAAGTCACTCAGCCTCTGCAGTTCATGCTGAGGGCACTCATTCAACCTCTGATGTTCAAGTTGAACCTTCCCATCCAACCTCTACAAGTCATGCTGGATCCATCCACCCTACCTCTGAATTTCATGCAAGGGGCACACACTCAACTGCTACAAAGAATATTGATCCTAACCATTCATCTTCTGTTGTTCATGTTGGTGGTTCTCGTCCAACCTCTGCAAGTCAGGTTGGACCCAGTCTCTCAACCTTTTCAAGTCATGCTGGGGGTAGTCTTTTAGCCTCTACAGTTCATGCTGGAGACAATCTGTCAGCCACTTCAATTCATGTTGACATTGTTGAAAATACTGGCCATTCAAAACACAAGCCCAAGTTTCCTTGTAAGCTTTGTGAGGGAGACCACCTTACTTATAAATTCCCTTCTATCATGGATGTGCAAAGAGATTGGTTTCATGGCTATCCCATTTTTGAACATGTTGAATTTTTTCAAAAACCAATCTCTCTTATTCAGGTTGGACCCAGTCACCCAGCCTCTAGTGGTCATGCTGGGTGAAAAATCTCACCCTCCGTAGATCATGTTGAGAGAAAACAGTCAGCCATTGCTAGTCATGTTGACAACGTTGAGGAAACTGGTCATTCAAAGTGCAAACTTAAGTTCCCTTGTAATCTTACTCGTCAATTCACTACTATCATAGAGGTGCGAAGAGTGTGGTCCAAGACTCAAGAATTTCCTTCTCCTGAAAAACCTGTAGTTTCTCAACAACCTACTCAACCTTTGTTTGATCAAGTGGTTGAACCAATCTCAGTTTTGGTCGATCAGACTCTTCTTTTGGAGAGTGATCTTGATGTGATTGGACCAATGTCACCTTTGGTCAATCCCACTCTCCCTTCAGAGAGCGAATTTCACGAAGTAGTTGAATCGATTCCTTTTTCGATCAATCCAACTCTTCCTTTGGAGAGTGAAGTGTTTGCTAGTCACATTTTCTTCACTGCCAGTTCAGAACTTACTGAACAAGGGGGCATTGAACTTGCTTCGGATGAACCCCCACCAAGCTCTTAGATTTCTTCCTTTGATTGGGATAGCCTAGTTGAGATGCACATTCCTTCTAACACACATTTCCAGATAAAGGTCAAAGTTGAACCATACATGTTTTCTCATTATATTGTTGATGAAGAAGCCTACAATCCAACCTTCTTATGGATATAGGTTCAGTTGTGACTAAGTATAACCCTAATTTTCTTAGTAAGCCCGGTATTCCCATGGATTGGTCTTATTATGTTGGTCTTGTTGAGTCTTTTGACTTTTTCTTTGAACAGCAAGTCAGTGATCCTGATGAGTTTGATTTTTCTTATGAATTTTTCAACTCTTGTGATATTCAGTTTGTTCCTGTAGACTCTATCTCCCTTTTTGACTTTTTCTCTCTTTTCTAGGTTGATATTACTAATTATAAACCCTCAAGCCTTGGTGCTATCGAATCTTCTTCATTCGATTCTACCTTGACTTTACCTTTTATAGAAGATAGCAAATTCACATGTGTTTCTGCCAAAATGACCTGCATCAAATCTTTTCTTTTGAATATGATGCTCATTTTCTTGTTTCTTGGAGACAAGATTTTTAGTTGGATTCACAAGTGTTTACTGGCCTCGCCTTGTTGTTCAAGCTGTAATTGCATTTTCATGTATCCTGGTCGCGCTTTTGAGCCTAATGCCGGCTTCCATGCTTTTAGCTCATTGTATAATCCCTCATCTTTGTTCTCATCATCGCTAAGACTTGTATCGTTTTTCCTTTGTAACTTGACACCCTTTAGCTTGAGGAGACGTTCCCCGAGTGTCCTTATCTTGCTCGCTTTCCTTGCATTATGCATAGGTTTTTTCCTTGCGCTTGGAACTAGTTTCACCTGCCTATGACACTCGTCTCATCGCATTTAGAGCATTCTTTTTTATCTCCTACGAGCTCGTTAAAAGCAGTAAGACTTTTCAGGACTCGTTAAAACTTCACGGGAAAGATATTGAGTTTCTTTAGGCCCATGTCTGACTCCTCAAAATAGACTTGGCCGCTGATTAAACTTGTCTGTTCAAGCTCATTAATAATATGTGAATAGGAATCCACATTGGTGGTAGGTTATCACTTTCTCAGACCATGTGGAATAGTACGAGAAAGGATCTCTCTCTTTCCTATGGAATTGAGAAGAGTATTCTCAGGTATAGGTTTATCACTTTTCCGGTCCCGAGGGACTAAATTTACGGAAAAGGAGTGCCCGGTATGAGCTTAGTTTTCTCTTTTTCATGCTCTAGACCTAAACATGAAAAATATTTTGAGTGTACTTTATGTCTTTGTCTTGCTCGTTTAACCCTAAAGAACAAAGCATCGAGTTTACTATTGTAAGCCCCATTTCTCGTAATCAAATGAATCTTTTCGAGTGATCTTTCCTTCCTTCACACTCATAAAATGCAGGCTATATGCTGCTTTTAAAGGAGCGTTGGGTAGGTGGTAATTTAACCTTTTTCGGACCTCCCCGACTAAGTATGAAAAAGGTGCGCCTTACTTCTTCCGAAGCTAAGAGAGTTCTTATATGGTTTTTTTTATACTTTTCCGGCCTCGGGAGACTAAATTGGAAAAAAAATCACCCCCAGGAGTCTTTGGAGTTTTCAGACTCTCTAAACTATGAAAACATCATCGAGCATCTACTAGTTCGGGCTCGTAAAATCCACGAATCAGTGCTTTATCAACCGTTCTTTTGTCTCTTATTCAAGCTTGCCAAAAATGAAGAAGTTCCCAAGTTTGCTTTCTTGGACTCTTTAAACCTTTACAAGAAAGAGGGGAAGGGAAGTTCATTCACATGTATTTTACATCATGGCAGAGAGTCTTGTTTCCTTGAACAAAGCACCAGTTTTGATTCTATCAATAGTTAGGTCCTAGTATTTGACCTTATCCCGATTCATATTTTCTTACTCCTCCGCTTGGTTTCTTTTCCAAATATATGGGGAATCTGTCAATGTCTCCTACATTACAGATTTGTGTCATTGGTCTTTTTGTGTCAAAAGATGCCAAAGTCACTTTTGTGTCGTGCTCACTGTTCAAGGATTAAACCTTTGTCGGCCATTCTGCAGTTGCCTTGACCTTTTGTGTCTGTCATTCCTTGGTATCAGTTCATTACATCATGTCTTTGGTGGTCCTTGTCGTGAAATTCAGTACCAATTCTAGATCCAATTAGTCTTTGACTTACCTCATGTTGGATTATGAAGGATTCCTTAATTCCTTCCTTCCAACGGATCTCTTCCTATCAACTGCAACACCTCTTGATCTGGGAATGATATTTAGAGTTTTATGACAGTACCTTGGGGATTGCAGTCATCAGTGGCAATTTCCCTCGCTATTGGGTAGTGGGAATACCTTACTGTCTCCTACTTGATGGATTCTTCAAGTGTTCGACTTCAAGTCCTTGTATTCACACTTGTTAGAATGTACTAGGTACCTTGGGGACCATTTTCTTTAATGGTGGTTTCCCTCGTGTTTGTTAACGGTTCTCATTATTAACCGGTAATCAAATAGTTTCTTCCATGTTCGAATTTAACTCCTTTATTCGCATGGTTAGAATTCGTACCTTTTTGGGCGGTTTGGATTGAATACCTTGGGCCGACAGTAGCATCATCATTATTTGCTATTTCCCAAGCTGCGCAAGACCTATTACACTTCATATGACATTTTGTTGAGACATAGATCCACCTTGTATTGTTGTGGCTATGATCGATTGTTAAGCATGGATCCACCTTGTTCATTTGTGGCCATGACTCCTTTATATTTGATATGGAACCTTTTTTCATATTGAGTGACCATGATAGTTTCATCACTTATACATATGTTAGATCCGCCTGTATCTTTATGGAAATGAATTGTATATGGACTTGTATGTCCCAGAGATCAGTTTTTCTGACATTTATCTCCCTTTCAGGTACCTTTGTTCGAGCCTTTTGATCTTGGATTCTTTGATCTTTCCATACTCAGCTATTTCATTTATTATTTATTTCAGCTATCATATTCCCCTCTAATCGCATACATTAGGGAGAATATGTTATAGCTCAAAATGACACATCTCTACCTGTGACCACTTTCCCATGTTTCCGTCACATGTCGACACTTCCATGACGACACTTCATGAAAGTCACTAAAAAAACACCTGAATTGGAGGATCGACATCTGGAGTTTTGTAACTCCAGTTTACCACTTCTCTACACTATTGGAAAGGTATTTCAGTTAGCTAAAACTTTTCAGAAGACACCAAAGTCCAAAAACTCCCAAAAGTACCCTAAAACGATATTTTTTGATGCATATGGGAGTTGCTTTAAGGAAACCCGCATATTGTATGCGACTAGCTATATATAATACTTGTGTATGCCCTAAATACGTGACTATTTTCTTTGCAACCCGTGCATACCTCCTGCATACGTGACTCATGTCTCTGCAACCCGCGTATTCATGTCAAAAATATGTTTTTCGAATTTTGTATAGTTTGGGTGGTTATGCAACTGACTCCTTCAGTTGTAACTACTTTGTCTTCAACCCTATCTCTTCAGAAGAATATAAATAGAGGTAGCGAGGTCCATGAGAAGGGAATTGAACTTTTTCATTGTCATGCTGGAGGAATTAGGACTCTCTTTTCCCGCACCTTTTCCTAGTGTTCATCCCCTTGTGTTGCCGAGCTTGGAGGCTAAGTTCCTTGGAGAAGAGAAACAACAAAACCAGATCAAGGTTTTGTGAAGTGTCCAACTTGAAGAGAAGGTATATTTGAAATTCATTTCATGATTAATAAAGATGTGTTGTCCTTCGTCTTCCCAAATTATTTTTCAATGTGTGATTAAATCTTTGTTTATAATCATATGATGATGTTAATCAGATTATTATTTCATATTTATTTGATTATAATTTCTTTATATGTGGCCATATTGGATTGAGGAAGGTATAATTCATTTTGCAGGTCTCTTGGAGCAAGAGGAGAAAGAGGAGCAAGAGGATGATTGAAGGGATGCTTGGATCAACCTTTGTTTGGCTAAGGTATAAACCATTATAATATCTGATCTTGCTTGTATTTACTTGCAGAACCATTTGCATCTCTCTTTCAACCCCAGTACGTTGATGGCCTCTTAAACCCTAGCCATAGGAAACTTTCCTTTACAATAGATACAAACTTATCACTTTAAGTTGATTTGTAATAAGGGAACCCCCTTCCTCCTTGTAATGCATGGAGAATAAATCCACAACACCCTTGTTTAACAGCTTCTGATAATTTAGTAGAGTACCATCCTCATCACAGAGTTCCAAAATGGAGTTTCCATTTCATCTCGATGTGGAAAAATAATGGAAAAACTTTGTGTTTGCATCACCCAAGTCCACCCAAATGGCTCAACTCTTCAGTGACCATGTAGAGGCTTCTTGTGTTAACAATGAATCCTTGCGATAATTTAGATAAACCAAGACTAAGGTGTCCTCCAAAGTAAGTATGTCCATCGGTGACTGCAAAAAATAAGTCTTTTATATCGATATCTATCTGATCCCTCTTCATATCCTTCTCCCAAAGCACAACCTTATGCTTCAATATATTAAGCATATAAACCAAGGATTTTATAGCATCAAATTCCCCAGGAATCTCATCAGCAGACCATTCCTTGTGCAACAGGAGTATAAACTCCTGTTTAAGTATCCAAGTGTGATTAAAATTATAGGGATACCTGGGTCTTGTGATCCCAAAATCCCATTCCAAAAAAATAGGTAAGTCGTCTTAGATCTCAGATGGCTAAGTCCAAACCCAAAATAATAACAGTTAGAGATAAAATATTCAGAGGCCACAAATATATCTAACCTATTACAGAGCCCAACATCCCCAACTCTACCATTGCGCCAAGTCAGACCTGACTTTGTTGGTAACAAATACACCATCTACATACGTACCAGTAAATGAGCAAATTAATACAATAGAGGATCCACTTGAGCCCTGGTCCCCCAGATCTCTGCATTTGAGGTAGTGAAGTTTAAATCACCTGCAATGATCATATTTGAAGTATTAAATAAACCCCCAGCCATAACTGCTTCCCAAAAAACCTTCTGATTAAGATAAGGTCCATGGCAATTTAGACACAACAGAGAAACAACTAATCCCCTGTAAGAATCCCCCACCATAATGTAAACAAATTTAATAAAGGCCCTAACCTTCCACACCTTTGGGTTCCATCCCACTAGTAAACCCCCCGACAAACCCACAACATATGTAGGATAGAAGTCCCATCCTAGATGTAGCTTAGCAAAGAGGAGTAACGCATGTTCCTTGGAATAATACCATTTCACGACATAACCCATCCAATAGTAAACCGAGATACCTCTGTTTGTTCATCCCCCACCCTCTAATATTGTAATAGATCATATGTATCAGGTCATTGAATGCAAGGGTGACATTGTTCTAAGCGCCCTAGAGCGAGAGGGGTATAGCGAATAAATTCAATCCCATGCAACCTCCTTAATTCTGGTGGAGACGGGTATACAACTGACCCCATCGCCTCGTGACCCCATATTATCCCCAACCATAGTCGATCGAGTCTGTATCCCTCTTTTGATTGTCACATTCTGGTCTCAGTTAGAGGCCAAAGGGATGAAAGAGGAAGATAAGGGAGTGCAGTCCATGAAAATAGGAAGGGATTCACGAAGGGAGGGGTCTTTGAAAGGAGGCAAACCAATAGGGATGGTAGGGGTGGGAGTCTCTATCTCAAGAGGTAGTGTAACCCCCACACAAGAAGGAAACAGGGGAAAATATGAATATATAAAAAGTGGAACTTCCCTAGCCCCCCCAATCCCCCTATCCTTATCCAAGCCCCTAGCAAGATCAAAACCGGGTGCTAACCCGCCAACCATAGAGGGTGAATTAGCTGGAAAAAACATAGAAGAAACCCCAGTAGAAGTGGCAACATTCTTTCCCACCCCTCCCGAACAGTCTGACGTCGTTAAGGTATTCAAAGGAGGGGCCAAAAAATATACAATGGTCTGACTAGACAAGAAAGATGGTAAGGAAGCATGATGAATAATAACATATTTTTCAATCGCATCAATAAAATATAAACCCCCAAAGATAAATCAACATAAACATCCGACAATTGTGAGTCAAGATTACCAGTAGTAGGCATAGAATGAGGAGGGGAGGCAAGATTCGTGTATGTTGAAAGGGTCCCCACCCTTCCAAATGAGGTCTCGATCACAACAAAATCATGCAATTCACCAGCGTTAAGAAGGAAAGGGCATCAATCCTTGAGATGAACCGTATCATGACAAAAATGACATAGAAAGGGTAAATACAGGTGGTCCAAGCGCTGAACATATGACTGCTCACCCCATTGAATTTCCACCTCCACCGAGAGTCCAGGGGACACATCTAATTCGACCAAAACGCATGCCATCCACTTGTCATATGAGTGCAAAGTTGAAACATCAACTGCCACAAACCTCCCAAGGGTATTGACAAGACCCTCAGAATGTCTTTTGACCAAAACGAAAGGGGAAAGCTGGGAAGTAATAACCAAAGGTGACACTTTGTATCCTTCTCATGCAATAGGTGAAATTTGATGTGCCATCTACGCAAGACCAAAGAACCCCCATCCAGTATCAAATCTGCATCTAAAATCTCTAGAAAGAGAAAGACTAGCCACCCATTAGCGAAGAGGCTCACTCACAAGAGATAATTTAGAAACGAATTCTAATGTCGAGTGACCCACTCCAATTTACTGCCTCTATCCAGCTTAACGTATTCAGGCCATCCGACTAGATCTTGATGGCACAACGACTCAACCTTGTCCATGAACACATCCTTACCCAAGACAAAATTCTTCCTTTGTTCCATAGATTTAAAAACTTTGGCCTTCTGTCTATGTTTGTTATTCAAAAAGGCCCTCTTCACTGGAGAAACGAGTGGCATAGGTGATACATCTGACACCCTCAACGATGACCCCAAATCCTTTTTCATAGGACAAAAAGATAAAAACCACAACAAAAAATGGTACAGGGGCGACGTATGGCTAGGAAAATAGTACCCTAAAAAAATAGCATCACATTCCAGGAAGCTCCAGGAAGAAAAAACCGCGAGTGTGTATCTTTTTCCCTATTCGAGTGCAGCATATAGTTGTTAGTTACAATAGTTGTTGATGTTTCCATGTAATGTTTGATCTATTAATGAAAATATACTATTTGAATGATTAAATTTTATGTGTGTTAAAGTTTATGTTGTTTATGCTTTTGTTGTTCATTTTCCATATATATGTGTGATTATTGTTATTTAAAGAAATTAAATTCTACAAATTAATTAATTGGGATAGAGAACATAAGTATGGGATTCACCTATGGTTTGGAAATTGTAGTTGGTATCAAGTTGAGAGGATAATTAGAGTAGGGGTTTTTGTGAATATTAGAGATGGCATCAACTAGCCTCATGTTCAAGGACTGATTGGATGGATGATGCCTTAACTTTCCTAGCATGGAAAGTTAGGGTAACTCTGCAATTGGAAGAGAATGATCTCTAGGACATTGTCAAGGATGTAATGGCGTTGTTGAGAGATCCACAACTTCTACTCGCTCACAAGAAGAAAGAAGTGAAAGCCATGTAGATGATCATGGATGTTATAAAGGGGAATCTAATCCCTCATAAACCTATGAAGAAAATGAAAGATGTTTGATTACATAGTTATCCTTTTACTGGAAGGATTACATCAACATAAATATGATATGGAATAACAAACTTAAAGATCTGTTGAAATCACCAAATAAAACACCATCACAAGTTACTTGATGAAGGTCATGTGGGTTAATTTCCAAGTAGTTGCAATTGAGAAGAAGGTTGAAGACAAAGAGCTAGGAAACTCGAATGGATTCCAAGGCCAACGAGCAGGGATGAGGCAATGACCATGCCCTAATTGGTCAAAAAAACAATGGTAAATGTATAGGACATAAGGGTAAGGTGAATAGCGATAAGTCAACCTCATAGCAAGGAAGACAGAGTTCTTCTAAATCAAGTTCTTCATATCTCATAAAAAGGAGGGGAAAGGGAAGCAATAGCATAATAAGGTAGCGGTCTCAGCTGAAACCAAGATGAACAAGTTTACCTCCTATTTTGAGAAATTTTTCAAGAAGAATTTGCTTTTAGTTTCAGCCATTGAAGATAATAGAGTTCAACAACCATCCACTCCTCATAATACCAAAGGATTTTAATCCAAGATCAACTCAAGTGATTGAGGTTAGAGAAATAAATTCATACCAAGTTATAGGGTGAACCCATTAGAGCTTTAGTGCATAACACACCACACATAAAGTATCCAAGTTATGGTACAAGAGGATATAGTACCTACATCACTGATTGTTTCTATTATGAGGGATATTGTCATAGATATCCCAAATTTCAACATTGAGCAAGAAATTGTATGCAGCGGATGCACACTTGATATGTGATCCTTCGTATGTGTGTGGACCAATGTCAATATCATAAATCACAAGAACCATGTATTAGCTTTCATTTATTGATGACTTCTCTCACAAAACTTGGGTCTACCTCTTAAAGAAAAAGGATGAGGTGTTTATCAGGTTTTAGAAGTTCATGCATCATGTGGAGAACTGAAAAGGGAATCATAAAAGCTTTGAGAACAGACAATGAGAGTGAATATACCTCCAATGTTTTTGAGTATTTATTCAAGGATGCAGGAATCAAGAGGGAGTTGATTCTTTCATACAACCCACAACATAACAAAGTTGTAGAATGAAAGAACCAATCCATCATAGTAGTTGCAAATGCCATAATGCATGAACAAGATTTTTTTAATTTCTATGGGCAGAAGAATACAATGGAACAATATACATCCAAAATATGTGTTCTCATAGGATTTTGGAGGAAAAGAAACCAGATGAGGCATTAACTGGTTTCAATTCCAGAGGTGAATCATTTCCACATTTTGGTTGTTTAGTTTGTGTCCATATACCAGTCGAGAAGAGGACCAAGATGGGGCCCTCTAGCAAGAAGGGCTTGTTTTCCATTTATAGTGAGACTTCAAGGGCCTACAAGATCTATATTCTAGTGGAGAGAAAGAAAGTTGTAAATAGAGATGTAAATTTTAAGGAAAACTTTGCATCCAAAAAGTCTCATGTGCCTATTCCAATGATAGAGGATGGGGAGAGAGAAACTTAGAAGTTTGAGCCAAGGTCACCGATGACTTTCAATTTAAGGAAGAAGCCTTTAGGTGTAGAGGAGTAGCTCATGAACCCGTTAGATCATAATGAAAAGAGTAAGATTTAATTTATTAGAAAAGATGATTTGAAGGAGTAAATTGTTTATGTATTGTGTCCCTATGTTTGCTATGTTTGTCTGTTTATGATTTCATTATTCATTTTTTTGCTATATGTATGAAAACTTTTATTGAAAATTTTGACTTTTGCAAAGTAAATAATAGTTTATGTATTTGAGAATCTAAGTAAATAATAGTTTATTTATTTGAGAACATGGTTCATTCACCTAGGGTTTCGAAATTTCACAAAAATTAAAAAGGGTCTTTGACCAAATAAATAAAGTTAAACATTTGCTATGATCTCTTCTTTGTTTTTTTTGACTTTCTGACCAAATAAATAAAGTTAAATATTTGCTATTCTTTGTTTTTGACTTTCTACTTTGTATTCTATGAGTGATATGTGACTGAAAAAAGAAAAAAAACTTCATCAAAAAAATTATGTTTATGTCTGAAAGCTTGATGTTTATGTCTGAAGGCTTGAGTGTTTTAAGCTTTGTCCCCAATTCCTATAGAGTCCACATTACTATTCTCTCCAACTACCACAATATGTTGTCACCATGACTCTAATTTGTTTCTACTTTCAATGTAAATCATGTTTGTTTCTAAGTTTCCTACATGCATTCGAATTTTACCAGTTTGCTGTGAAAATCAGTTCACTCTATTGTGCACTTGTTATAATGAGGAATTGGAATTGGACAGGAAAGAAAGTAATTCTGAATGTGCATCCTCTATGGTGCCTTTGCCTAACCATTATGCAACTCTAGTTCAAACAAAGAAACAAAAAAGAAGCATCACTGACATCAATAGGATGAAGCTCGTAGGCTGGTCGGACGCAAAATGTTGAGAAGCACGACCTAGTCGCTACTGTTGAGAAGAACTCTATAAATACTACTTGTCACTACTTGGGCATAGGCACTAATTAGCTACAGTTCTCTTCTTCGTCGCTAATGGAACAGGCATTAATCAGTCCCTGTCTAGGGTTTTCTTCGTTATCTTCCAACCCCTTTTGATGGCACTTCCTATCTTTTCTCCTACACGTTCATTCTCCAAACACTAGCTCGTTTGCCTCAGAACTCGTCCCTCTTGAAACTAAATAATGAAAATAACCTATTTATTTATGCTAAATAATATAGAAATTCTACTTATTTAAGCTCGATAAATACCAAAAGATTGCCATGCTAGAACAGGCTCGATAAATACCAAAAGATTCCCATGGTAGAAACTACAGGTCACAGACAGTCGTGTTACGAATGCGTCTTTCAGATCTTTCCAGAAACTTACGAGTGTCTAGAACATGCAGCACAACACTATCAAGAACTTCGAGATCTTTGAAGAAGCTTGCGAATGTCCAGAACATGCTCGGCGCTCTGCTATGTAAAGGTGATATCGTTTTTTAATAGTCATTTTATGGTCGGCCACCGGCCTCCATTTAGTATGCTCTGTTTGAGGAGATAGATAAAAAGCTCAACGAGCCACAAAGGGAGGAGTCGGGCTGTATTCCAATGAAATCTAGAAGTTTCGGTGGGGATAGTCATCACATGAGAGCATTGCACAATATTCCACCAAGGATAAGATCAACATTATCTTGAACCATAAGTTGTTGAAAGGGGTTGCAGAATAAACTAGGGTTAGGTACGTTATTTTTTAGAAGGTGAACTATATTACATAAAGACAATTTCAACCTTATTATAAATTAGTTAGGGTACATTATTCATGGTGAAGATCCTATATTTTGTACACTTTGGTTGGTTTAGGGTTGTCATAATGTCTATGGTGAAGATGAATTACATGGAATATACACTTTTGGTTGGTTTAGGGTTGTCATGATGTGTGTGGTGAAGGTGAATTACCCCAAGGAAAAGTAACATGAAGCTCTTACTTTTTTTTTACTATAGGGAAAACCTACCATGGTTTGAGATGAGGTTTATTTGATGAAACAACTTAAGGGTGTATAGTTTTAATCTTTCATCATAGATAGCATGATGATCATGTTTATAAGGGTGACTCAAAATGAGTATAGAGTAATTAAAGATGTGAAATCACACTCCATTATATCTCTAAAATGAGGAATAAAAAACATAACCATGCCACAACAATTCATCAAAAACTTAACCATGCAACAATAATTCATCAAAAAAATGTTGACCTTCATTAGTAACCCACTTTAAAAGTCAAGGCTTGGGATACAACATTATAGGTAACTTCAAAATGGAGAAAATAAAGCCTGGTCTCATTTTTTTCTAATTATCATTATCTAATATGAGGCAAAAGAGACAATGTGTAATTTATCAATGGTGTGTGAACAAGGATTTCCGATCTACTAAATTGTACTAGTGAGCCATCAAAACCAAATGTTCACTAAGGGCTATAAGATTAACAACTTAAATAAATTCAAAGAGATGAGCAAGCTCATGGTGCAAAGCCAATGCTAGCCAATGCTTTTGGTCTCTTTCCAATGCTAGCCAATACTTTTGGTCTCTTTCCAAAGCCAGGAAATGGAAAGAAAGACTAATTCTCTCACCTTTCCTTGAACAATAAGGAATAGGCCCTAGAGAACTAATTCTTTTACCTTTCCTTAACAATAATGAATAGCCCCTAGAGGAGTGGGACTATATTGGATTTAGGATTTACCTTTGCTATGATATCTTGAGGAAGTTGGGGTTATGTGGAACCTCATTTAATTTGAAACCACATATTTCATGTTTTTGTTATTTACTTGATTTACATTTTTTTGAAAGATAATAATGGTAATTATGTGAATATTTGTAATTTCAATGAAGAAGAAATTAGTAAAAAAGTTAAAAGATTAAGATTAATCATTAAGAAAGAGTAAGAGTAGAGTAGTAAACCATAAATAGGTTGAGAATTTTTAGACTAAAAACTTTTTCTCACACTTTAACACTTTATTGTTAACACTTCATTGTTATTGTTAAATGTTTCTTTTAATTAAATAATTTAAAATGTTCATTTATATAATTTGTTATTTATTCTAGAATTTTTATTTGATATAAATTTTGATACTTTTAGATGGAAATATTTGAGGTATTGGTTTGTAAGCCCATTCTATTGGTACTCTTACTTTGGTGATTTTACCCTGTAAAACTTTTGGGACTATGGAAAAATTTGAGGTATTGGCTTGTAAATTCGTTTTATGGGCAAGTCTTATTTTGGTGATTTGGGTTCTAAAATCTTTTGAAGTTACTAAAACTTTAAATAATCATTTTTTTTATATATACACAAGTTATGCCTCCCTCAAATTTATCTATCATATTGGACACCCGTGATAACAAGTTGATGCCATGTCAATTTCACTTACTAAGTGGAACTAGTGATATATATAGACTTTTAAGAAAATTATAGAATAAGGTTAAAACATGCGAGAGAGAAAAAAAAAAAAAAAAACTAACCCTAGCCTTAGAAATATAGGTTAAAAAAATAGTATTTACTAATAATTAGAGAAAATTAAATATGCCTAAGTTGTCTGTATGAACCGGATATGTGATAAATTCCCACATATTTGCTATAGCCCACAGTTCAGAGCAATGACGATCCCCGAGTATTAGCATACTTTGTTTTGTTGTTCTAAAATTAGTTTTGGCTTGTTTAATCTAATCGTTGTTCCATTTGTGCTAGCCCTAGCCTTAGAAATATAAAAAACTAACCCTAGCCTTAGAAATATAGGTTAAAAAAATAGTATTTACTAATAATTAGAGAAAATTAAATATGCCTAAGTTGTTTGTATGAACTGGATATGTGATAATTAAATATGCCTAAGTTGTTTGTATGAACTGGATATGTGATAAATTCCCACATATCTGCTATAGCCCACAGTTCAGAGCAATGACGATCCCCGAGTATTAGCATACTTTGTTTCGTTGTTCTAAAATTTGTTCATGCTGCTAGCACAAATGGAACAACGATTAGATTAAACAAGCCAAAACTATGCAAATGGAAAAAACATATTCCCCAGCTACCCTGCTTTGCCTTGCCAAGGAACTAACAAAGTACTCTTTATTTTCCCATTTCTATCAAGATTGAAAAACAAACCAAACTGCGAATAAGGTCAAACACAGGATTTATTGAAAAACAAACCAAACTGCAAATAAGGTGAAACACATGATTTCTTTTCAGACTGATGAATTTATTGAAACACTTCAAATGCAAGAATAAACCAATATTATCATTGAATCATTTTAACAAACACGTTTGCAAATCCTTTCTACGTAAATGAAACTCTGACCGTTGGTTGTCTTTATCTTCGTCACATCAGAGATTGCGGGCAAGTTTTTCTAGTCAATCATGAGAATGTCATATATTTGGTAAGTATGGCCTCCTTGGGAAGTTTTTCCTTCTCTACTTTTTATTTTAGCCTAAGCCTACAGTCACATCCATACATGTTAACCCAAACATTTCAAACAGTGTTCCCGGTAAACTAGGAAATTAATCGAATCTCTAAAGTTACTTCCTGCTTTTCAAATTAAGAATGCCCATGACGACCATGTACGTACATGTTTTATACCTAAATTCAAAAAGAATCTCCAAGCAAAGGTCATACTAAGCTCGGAGATAAAAATAGGTCAAGAAAATAGTGGCTATGAGCCCGAATGTTGTATGTGTTCATGTTAACACATTAACATATTATTAAGTAATTGTCCCATGATGGTCCTCTAAAATAGACTCAACTAAATTATGTCTTTGACTTTGTTGTTGGATGAGCAGTACAAGGAAAAATAGATCACCTGATTGGCTAAATCACCCTTCTATTTTCCTTTGAAACTTTGGAATGTTCAAAGGTAACTTCACTCGCATGTTAGGCCATGCTATTTCATGCTAGATAGGGTCATTAATGAGATTATATAAATCGAGGATATTTAAAGTACTGAAATCAATCTTCAACTATTCGATTATTAGATACAACTACTAGCTTAACTGCATCTATTATTAGACACAACTATTAGCTTAACATAAATGTGTCTAGAACTATTACCTTCACTTCAACTCCAATCAAAGTTATATTGGATAACTATTAGCTTAACTATTATATGCAACTATTATGTTAACTCCATTGATTCTACAATTATTAGCTAAACTACAACTCTAATTACTTACGGCTTAGTCCAAGTGCATTTGGAATCTAGGAATCTAGCTAATGTGCACTCATGTAAGAGTCAAACTCCAAATAAAATAGTTCGAACTCTTAATAAATTCCTCTGAACGCGTATGATAACTGCACTTAGTGGCATGGTATTGTGCAACTCATGTGACACTGGAACTCCTCCTACAAATTGGGACTCCACTTAATGTGCATAAGGCTTCGTCGAACTCCATTTGAAGCTAGAAGTCACGATAACTCATAGCTCTTTTATTAACTACAATATATTTATATTAGCTTAACTATTAGATACAACTATTAGCTTAACTCCAATGATTCTACAACTATTAGCTTAACTTCAAATCTAATTACTTACGGCTTAGTCCAACTGCATTTGGCATCTATGAGTCTAGCTAATGTGTAGTCATGTAAGAGTTGAACTAATAATATAGTTCAAACTCATAATAAATTCCTCTGAACTCATGTGATAACTACACTTAGTAGCATGGTATTGTGCAACTCATGTGACACTCGAACTCCACTTACCAACTGGGAGTTTAGTTAGTATGCATAAGGCTTAGTCACGATAAATCAGAGCTCTTTTATTAACCACAATAGATTTATATTAACTTTTAAATTAACTATTAATCGTTCGAGCTCCTTATAAACAATTATAAACTCGCACCTCAAAGTCAAGTTAATTAGTCAAAATGCATTTTACAGTTGGGAGTTGAAGTAAAGTGCACTTCGTGTGATAGTATAATTCCGAATAAAATTCTCTGAACTCCTAATAAATTCCTCTTAACTCATGTGATAAGTGCACTTAGTGGCATGGTAAATGTGCATAAGGCTTAGTCCAACTCCATTTGGAAGCTAGAAGTCAAGATAACTCGAAGCTCTTTTATTAACTACAGTAGATTTATATTAACTTTTAAATTAACTATTAAATACAAGTATTAGCTTAACTCCAACATGATGATGCAACTATGAGCTTAACTTCAACTATGAGCTTAACAACCACAACTTAAGTGGTTTTTATGTTAGATTAACTATTAGATACAAGTAATTGAGACATTCTTTAGGAAAAAAATTTATAACTATTAGGTTAAGTCCAATGATGATACATCTCTAACTTAACTTCAACTCCAATCACAAATTTTAATTGAACTGTAATAGTTGATATATTAACTTTTAAATTAACTATTATATACAATTATTAGTTTAAATCCAATGATTTTACAACTATTAGCTTAACTTTAACTCTATTCACAATTATATTGGATAACTATTAGGTTAACTCCAATCGTGATACAACTATTAAATTAACTTCACTCGTGATATATTCCTCTGGGCGTATTCCAAACATATTAATCTTATTAATATGGTTGTTGCTAGTATTTAACATGACATGGTCTGGTTGATATTGATAAAAACCTTTTGAGTAAGACTGGAAATACATGATAGAGTTTCCATGGCATTGCAACATGCTAACGTGCCAATGTTGGAGGCAACGAACAGGATCAAAATATATGAACAAAACTATTTATGGCTCAAGTTGCCTATGAACAAAAATATTTTTAGAGTTGACGAAATAGTTCAAAACCTCGATTTAGTGGCGCTAAATTGCTACTGGAAGCTTCATGTGGAACTTTTCTTTTTGGGGTGGTTACAATCACGTTTGACCCTGTGTTCTCGCACAGCAATATTGCATCCACAAAATCAGTACACTATGACCATTCCCAATGACATCTATGATAACTCATAATGCACATCACTTGAGCAAATCAATTATTTTGGCCATGCTCGTTTGGGTGATGACCTGGTTGTTTCCAAATGAATTAAATTATGGAGCATATTAATGAGCCAATGGTTATTAATGGATTGATGGGAGGCCAATTGGTCCAATACCTAAGCCATTCAAATAACAATGTGGGACTTTCGTTTCATTTAAGGATGTAGTGCTTTTGGCTGGCACAAATTTGGACTTTGTAATGCTGAAGAGGGAACAAAGTTAAATAGAAGCCAAGGGGTTGACTCTAGGCCTGAGTGTAAATGTGTTTTCCATTGAAGGGTATAAATATTAATTGGAGTTTGGAGCAATTTCATGAAACCAGTTGTGTAGTCTTTCATATTGATTGTGTTGTCGGCTCCATATTCTCAATGGGAAAGACCAACTTATATAAAGAGACCCATTGCTTTTTAAAATTATAGATTATAAAAGAAACTTCTAAATATGAATGGTTTGTGTCACAAACTTTTAAGCAATTGAAATATTTTGGTTAACAATCATAGCCTTGATTCACATTACAGTTTCAGGGAGAATAAATGAATATGGAAACATAAGTAATTTGTTTATTCTAAATTTTTTATTTAAAATCCAAACTCAAAATAAACCAAAAGAAGTGGATTGTTACAGGTCTCCAAACCTGAGCTTGCAGCGAGATTTGTTGCTGTGAGTATGGTGCATTTGCCTGATTCTTTGAATTATTTCGATATGTCTGGAGGCCACTTCACTGCAATGGAGTTGAAGTTAGAGCTTTCTTTCTGCCTATTGCCACTATGTGAAGGTAGATTACCAGTGAAAAGATCTTCCACGCACAAACCATTGGAATCAGTTCTGAAGGTCTCTGTGATGACTATTATGATTATTAGGAAATGAGATTGCAGACAGCTAGGACTTTTTCAAAAGGAAGCAGCGTGAGTTAACATCAACAATATTCTAAACTTGTCAAGATGTAGGTGTGATTTTCAGTGGATTTGGACAAAGAATTTGTATCATTCTTTCATCTAATCCAATAGGAGAATTGGAAATTAAGAGGGGGAAGGCCTTCTTTGCTTGATTCCAATGGTTTGTGCATGGAAGATCTTTTAGCTTGCACCTCCATTCCCCAATTTGTTCTCGTTCTCTCTCTGCTACTCCACAATTAATGTAATAAGACATGGGACTTTGGAGATTCTTAAGTAAAGCCTGAGAATCGAAAATCAAGTATGATAAACCCCAGTTTATTCAGTTCAACGAAGATCCCACTGAGTCACCTCACTTTGTTTTTACTTCTCTGCAAAAATGGAAACTAATTAAATAACTAACAGGAGCTCACTGCTGAAAATATTCTTTTTACAAATAAATATATAGTATAGATAGATTGAAGTAGAGCGAATCGAAGCAAGCAAAAGAACATATATCTGAGTTAAATCTGCGGTAATGGGCCATATATTAAAAGTAAAAAGAGGACTCCAAAGTAGACATATTAAAAGTTCCAATTTAGCGTCCAAAAAGTCCCATTTACATATCATATCTTCCAAAAAGTCTTCAAACTCTTTTGTACAAAGGCAACGCTGGTTGTTTGGCTCTGAAAGTCAGATCTGCCAAAATCATGATGACAAGTTTTCAAGCTTTCAGAATCATCTGTAAAAATAATATATACCTACCTTATGATAAGTTTCCAGAATCGTAAATAAACGTTTTTCAAAGCTGTAAGCATTGTTTTCATAAAGTCACCGCTACATGTTTGAAAAATCATTTGCATAGATGTGACAAAAAGTTGTAGATGCCATACAAAAGCTGTAAGTTGTTGACATTGAGAGTGAAACTTTTATGGGTCAGCCAGGAATACTGCAATTATGAAAACAGGAGGGAGGCAGCGCCGGACTCCGGGTTTATTTCTGGGGCCTAAGCAAGGCTTTTTGATTCCCTAAACGGTTGAATATTAAAGGCTGAAATTCCGGCTGAAAAAAAATAATTATGATTAAAAGACCAATTCAAGAGCATTCCCCTTAGATATGTAGACTTTGTATAGATGCAAATTATGTGAATGTTATAAAGGAAATCTAAAAATACTTTCAATAGGCTTCAATAGTGAAGCCAAATCCTAATAGCATGGTTGGTTTTAATAGGCCTCACTTTGAATGAGGACTCAAATTTGAACAACACCAAGTAGTTGGGAGAAAACACTTAAAATCCAACCATACTAAATGTTGGTGTAACCCAAAATAGGTGATTTTGACTGCTTAAACCACATGCTAGTGAAGAAAAGAACCAAAAAAACAAAACTACAAAGGAAAGTGTAGCAAATAAAGAAACTATAAAGAAATTGTAGCAAATTAATAAAAAAACAACAAAGAAAATGTTGCAAATAAACTTTTGGGTATTTCTTTGCATTTGTAGAGATTATTTAATGTAAACTTGTTGGTGTGATCACAAAGATTGAGCTAAAAAAATGTTTCAAAACATCTCATCTCTCCCTTAAGGTGATTAAGGGAGTTGTGTAAATAGGTAGTATAAATAAAGGATCATTAGATGAAAGAAGTTGGGCATAATTCTAAATACCTTTTATCTGAATTTAGCCAAAGATCTCATTTGAATTGATTTTAGCTCTAAGGATTATTTGGTGGGTTCTTTCTTCAAGAGGACGGGCTTTCGTATGGTAATTTGTTTGTCAATTTCATGGGATGTTTTTTTGCAATTTATTTAATTATATCTTAAGCAAATTTTATGGATTAATATGATGGTGATCTGAAAAATTACTTTTCAATTGAATTATGATCAGTTTCAATGCTTTCGTATGGTAATTTGTTTGTCAATTTCATGGGATGTTTTTTTGCAATTTATTTAATTATATCTTAAGCAAATTTTATGGATTAATATGATGGTGATCTGAAAAATTACTTTTCAATTGAATTATGATCAGTTTCAAGTTAATTCTATTGCTACCAAAATCTAGACACCACACATGCTTCTTTATTTGGGGGGCATTTTGGAAAACTGGAGACACTCCAATGTCTTGAATGTCACTTATTCTTTCCCTTTACAATGCATTGTGAAAAGGTTCTCTCTTTGCAATTCACTTGCAACCATAGCAAGCATTCCAACCATAAGCTTGGTTTGTACTAGCCATTGATCGTCCCATGTTGGCCTTGAGAATCCATATGCTTGAATTTGAGTGGGGTCTTCTTATGGTGGTCTTCCTATGGTATTTTGAAAGTACGCCAATATATTTGTTGTTGTCCATCGAATTTAAAAATAGCCATCTTTATGCCATATACCAAAACTACTACTACAAAAGAAATAATGAAACTATTATATTCTTATGTTTGGTCTCATTTTGGGTTGCCTCTTCACATGATCGATTATCTCTCATCATCACTCCCACTTTATCATAACCATTTGGAAAACACTTTGGCAATTATTAGGATTTCAAACATGTTTCATTACATCCTTTCATCCTCGAACAAATTGGTATACTAGAGTTGTAAATTGTGACATAGTACATGCAATATGTATTTATTACACCTATAATAATAGTGGGATGCATATTTTATAGGTACTACACCATAGCTCTAACAAGGTAGTGAATAAATCAAGAAGGTACTCTTCATTTGAAGCATATTATGGTTATCATCCTCTAGCCCCTTATGATCTACAAAATATGCTTCAAGCCAAAGTAGTAATGTGAACAACACCGCACCTCATCCTTTGTTTATAAATTCGAACACATTCATTCACGGGTCACAACAACACTAGCATCTTTCAAGTTAGTGTTGAAAGATGTCTTTTATTTAGGGTCTCAATAAAAGACCCCGAAGGACCATTATAGAGTGCCAACACAATTTCAAGTTAGGGATGAAGTTTGCATATAGCTCTCCAAGCAGTGTTCCCAAGGGAAGCAACATCACAAACTCACACGGTGGGATATACATGATTGTGTAAAAGATTAATGATGATTTGCATATCGTCTTCAATTGTCTTCCCAATTGCCCATCAACAATATATTGAACATAAATAACCTGAAGTTGTATGAGCATTCTCTTTTGGAAGATGAAGTGTAGATAACTCACCTACCAAATGCAATCCCATCAACCCCTGTCTACAAAAGATGCATTGCTAGACATGTTTATTGGATCCACTTATTAATGTCAACATTACTCTTATTTGGTGAGACGTAAATAAAAACTCTCAACAAAAGATAAATGGTTCCCCCAATCTTTGTTTAAAACCACATTCCCTAGCCTTTTGGCAAAATGGGGACAATTTTAGTTAAATGTGGAAACTAATGTGCAACATTAGTTTGCATTCTAGAGAGGATACATCACCAACAATTCACCTTCCTTAAGGTCTATCATGGATTGTTAGTTTTCACCTTTCATCATTTGAGCTATCCATATGCATTATTTATATTTTCTTTTAACCATTTGTATGCATTTAGTTTAATGTTTCTTTCAATTAGACAAATAGCTTGAGTGGGCCCATTGTAAAATTATTGATGTTTGTAGCTCAGAGATGAACTTCCCTATGCCTTCCCCATAGGTTTAGTGCCAAACATGCAAGTATTCAAGTCAAATATATTTTGTAATTCCCTTTATTAATAAAGAGAATCTTTTATTTAGCTATTGAGTTTAACAAAGTGAAGTAATACACTAGTGATTTAAACTAATATCAAGTGTACTCATCTCACCATGAAATTAGGTTTTTGGTAGATTAGGTTTCTAGCTCAAGTATACCGGCAGGTCAAGGTAGAGGGTAAAGCCACAATCATTCTTCACTAAAATATAGTTTGGTTGAAAGGTGAAAAACTCATCTGAGCAACAAAGTTAAAGCACTAAAGAGGAGCCTGATTCAGCAACTAGGTAGAATTCAATGAGCAAGAATAAGAAGCAAAGGTTTGAACAATCGTTTGGATCAATATGGATAGATCCATACAATTGTATAAACAACATATACCACAAGTAGTGACCAACAAGGTGTTTCCTCATTTCTCTTAGGCAAATTGCATCAATACAGTGTGTATCTTTTGCCCTATTCGAGTGCACCATATAGTTGTTAGTTACAATAATTGTCGATGTTTCCATGTAATATTTGATCTATTAATGAAAATATAATTTGAATGATTAAATTTTATGTGTGTGATGTTTATGTTGTTTATGCTTTTGTTGTTAATTTTCAATCTATATGTGTGATTATTGTTATGTAAAGAAATTAAATTCTATAAATTAATTAATTTGAATTGAGAACATAAGTATGGAATTCACCTATGGTTTGGAAATTGTAGATGGTATCAAATTGAGAGGATCATCAGAGTAGGGGTTTGTGTGAATATTAGAAATGGCATCAACTAGCCTCATTTTCAAGGACTAATTGGATGGATGATGCCTTAACTTTCCTAGCATGGAAAGTTAGGGTAACTCTTCAATTAGAAGAGAAGGATCTCTAGGAAATTGTCAAGGATGTAATGGAATTGTTAAGAGATCCAAAAATTCTACTAGATCACAAGAAGAAAGAAGTGAAGGCTATGTAGATGATCATGGATGTTATAAAGGGGCATCTTATCCCTCATAAAACTAGGAAGAAAATGAAAGATGTTTGATTACCTAGTTATCCTTTTACTAGAAGGATTATATGAACATAAATATGATATGGCATAATAGACTTAGATCTATTGCTCGATGACCAAATAAAACACCATCACAAGTTACTTGATGAAGGTCATGTGGGTTAATTGCCAACTAGTTGAAATTGAGGAGAAGGTTGAAGACAAAGATCTAGGAAACCCGAATGGAGTCCAAGGTCAACGAGCAGGGATGAGGCAGTGACCATGCCCTAATTGGTCAAACAAACAAGGGTAAAGGTATAGGACATAAGGGTAAGGTGAATAGTGAGAAGTCAACCTCATAGCCAAGGAACCTCATATCTAAGGAATATGGAGTTCTGCAAAATCAAGTTCTTCATATGTCATAAGAAAGGAAGGGAAAGGGAAGCAATAGCATAATCAAGTAGCGGTCTCAGCTGAAACCAAGATGAACAAGTTTACCTCCTATTTTGTGAAAGTTTTCAAGAAGAATTTGCTTTGAATTTCGGTCACTGAAGATAATAGAGTTCAACAACCATCCACTCCTCATAATACCCAAGGATTTTAATCCAAGATCAACTCAAGTGATTGAGGTTAGAGAAATAAATTCATTCAAGTTATAGGGTGAACCCATTAGAGCTTTAGTGCATAACAAAAATAAATTATCCAAGTTATGGTACAAGAGGATGTGGCACCTACATCATTGATTGTTTCTATTCTGAGGGATATTGTCATAGGTGTCTAAAATTTCAACATTGGGCAACAAATTGTATGTAGAGGGTGCACACTTGATATGTGATCCTTCGTATGTGTGTGGACCAATGTCAATATCATAAATCACAGATCACAAGAACCATGTTTTATGTTTCATTTATTGGTGACTTCTCTCACAAAACTTGGATCTACCTCTTAAAGACAAAGGATGAGGTATTTAGCTGGTTTTAGGAGTTCATGGATCATGTGGAGAACCAAAAAGGGAATCATAAAAGCCTTGAGATTAGATAATGAGAGTGAATATACCTTCAATGGTTTTGGGTATTTCTTCAAGGATGCAGGAATCAAGAGGGAGTTGATTCTTTCATAGAACCCACGACATAACCAAGTTGTAGAGCAAAAGAACCAATCCATCATAGTAGTTGCAAATTCCATAATACATGAACAAGATTTTTTTAATTTTCTATGAGAAGAAACATACAATGCAACAATATACATCTAAAATAGGTGTCCTCATAAGATTTTGGAGGAAAAGAAACCAGATGAGCCATTAACTGGTTTCAATTCCAGAGGTGAATCATTTCCACATTTTTGGTTGTCTATTTTATGTCCAACATATACTAGTCGAGAAGAGGACCAAGATGGGGCTTTATAGCAAGAAGGGCTTGTTTTTCATTTATAGTGAGACTTCAAGGGCCTACAAGATCTATATTCTAGTGGAGAGAAAGAAAATTGTAAATAGAGATGTAAAGTTTAAGGAAAACTTTGCATCCAAGAAGTCTCATGTGCCTATTTCAATGATAGAGGATGGGGAACGAGAAATTTCGAAGTTTGAGCCAACGTCACCAATGACTTTCAATTTAAGGAAGAAGCCTTTAGGTGTAGAGGAGTAACTCATGAACCCATTAGAGCATAATGAAAAGAATAAGATTTAATCTATTAATGAAAAGATGATTTGAAGGAGTAAATTGTTTATGTATTGTGTCGCTACGTTTGTGTATTTATGATTCCATTATTCATTTTTTTGGGGCTATATGTATGAAAACTTTTATGTGAAGAATTTGACTTTTGCAAAGTAAATAATAGTTTATTTATTTGAGAATGTAAGTAAATAATAGTTTATTTATTTGAGAACATAGTTCATTCACTTAGAATTTGGAAATTTCACAAAAATTATGAAGGATCTTGGACCAAATAAATAAAGTTGAATATATTCTATGATCTCTTCTTTGTTTTTGATTTTGTGACCAAATAAATAAAGTTAAATATTTGCTATGATATATTCTTTGTTTTTGACTTTCTACTCTGTATTCTTGGCTCTATGACTGATATGTGACCCCAAAAAAAAGCTTCATAAAAAAATTATGTTTATGTGTGAAGGCTTGAGTGTTTTAAGCTTTGTCCCCAATTCCTATAGAAACCACATTACTATTCTCTCCAACTACTACCACAATATGTTGTCACCATGACTCTAATTTGTTTTTACTTTCAATGTAAATCATGTTTGTTTCTAAGTTCCCTAACTGCATTCGAATTTTATCAGTTTGCTATGAAAATCAGTTCAGTCTATTGTGCACTTGTTATAATGAGGAATTGGAAAGGAAAGAAAGTAATTATGAATGTGCATCCTCTATGGTGCCTTTGCCTAACCATTATGCAACTCTAGTTCAAACAAAGAAACAAAAAAGAAGCATCACTGACCTCAACAGGATGAAGCTCGCAGGCTGGTCGGACGCAATCACCAAAATGTTGAGAAGCACGACCTAGTCGCTACTGGTTGGAAGATAATGAGCAGAAGAGCTCTATAAATGGGGCTGAAATAGGCACTGATCAACCCATGTCACTACCTGGGCATAGGCACTAATTAGCTACAGTTCTCTTCTTCGTCATTAGTGGAACAGGCATTAATCAGCCCCTGTCTAGAGTTTTCTTCGTTATCCTCCAACCCCTTTTGATGGCACTTTCTATCTTTTCTCCTGCACGTTCATTCTCCAAACGCTAGCTCGTTTGCCTCAGAACTCGTTCCTCCTGAAACTAAATAATGAAAATAACCTGTTTATTTATGCTAAATAATATAGAAATTATAATTATTCAAGCTCGATAAATAGCAAAAGATTCCCATGGTAGAACAGGCTCGATAAATACCAAAAGATTCCCATGGTAGAACAGGAATATTAGGGAACAGGAATATCAGATTAAACAAACCAAAATAGACGTTAAAACTTTAAGAGAGTAAAGACCTACCCCAACTACTCACCTTTGCCTTGACAAGGAACTAACAAAGTGATTTTGTTTCTCCGATTTCTGCACAAAATGAAAATAAGCCCATCACGATTGAAGACAAACGAAACGGCGAAGAAGATGTGCCCAATAGTGGAGGGACTGAGGTCAAGCAGAGGGCTTTTGGGGGACTGATGAATTTCTTCAAACACTTTGAATGCAAGAATAAACCAGTATTATCGCGGCGATATTATTTGCTAGAACAAACCAATATTAACCTGTCAGCAACTACAGGTCACAGACGGTCGTGTCGCGAGTGCGTCTTTCAGATCTTTCAAGGAACTTACGAGTGTCCAAAACATGCAGCACAGCACTATCAAGAACTTCGAGATCTTTGATCTTTCAGATCCTTACGAGTGTCCAAAACATGCAGCACAGCGTCTTTCAGATCTTTCAAAACACTTACGAGTGTCCAGAACATGCCCAGAACTTCGAGATCTTTGAAGAAGCTTGCGAATGTCCAGAACATGCCCGGCGCTCTGCTATGTCCCTCTTTTCGTCTAATCTCTTTTTAGGTAAAGGTGATATCGTTTTTTAATAGTCATTTTATGGTCGGCCACCGGCCAACATTTAGTATGAGGAGATAGATAAAGCTCAACGAGCCACAGGGGGGAGTCGGGCTGTATTCCAATGAAATCTAGAAGTTTCGGTGGGGATAGTTATCACATGAGACCATTGCACAATATTCCACCAAGGATAAGATCAATCATATCTTGAACAAAACATTATCTTGAACGATAAGTTGTTGAAGGGGGTTGTGGAATGAACGGCGAGCAATACATAACATGCAGTGGAGCAATTAATGCGACGACGGTCGCACTGTCCGCCGTCGGATCCGTTCCAAAGAGCGATCCGACGGCGGACAGTGCGACCGCCGTCGCATTAATTGCTCCACTGCATTTTATGTATTGTTCGCCGGAATGAACTAGGGTTACGTACATTATTTTTTAGAAAGTGAACTATATTACAAAAAGACAATTTCAACCTTATTATAAATTAGTTAGGGTACACTATTCATGGTAGAGGTAGATTTGAAGACCTTATAATCTGTACACTTTTGGTTGGTTTAGGGTTGTCATGATGTGTGGTGGTGAATTACCCTAAGGGAAAGTAACACGAAGCTTTTACTTTTTACTTTTTGTTTATTAAAGGGAAAACTTATCATGATTTGAGATGAGGTTTATTTGGTGAAACAACTTAAAGGTGTATAGTTTCAATCTTTCATCATAGATAGCATGATGATCAGACTAATAAGGTAGCGATGATCACACTAATAAGGGTGACTCAAAATGAGTATAGAGTAATTAAAGATGTGAAATCACACTGCATTGTATCTCTAAAATGAGGAATAAAAAACTTAACCATGCAACAACAATTCATCAAAGAATGTTGACCTTTATTAGTAACCCATTTTAAAAGTCAAGGCTCGGGATGCAACATTATAGGTAACTTCAAAATGGAGAAAAATAAAGCTTGGCCTCATTTTTTTCTAATTATCATTATCTAATACAAGGCAAAAGAGACAATCTTTAATCTGGCAATGGTGTGTGAACAAGGACTTCCGATCTACTAAACTGTACTAGTGAGCCGTCAACACCAAGTGTTCACTAGGGGCTCTAGGATTAACAACTTAAATAAATTCAAAGAGATAAGCAAGCCAATGCTAGCTGCCAATACTTTTGGTCTCTTTCCAATGCTAGGAAAAGGAAAAAAAGACTAATTATCTCACCTTTCCTTGAACAATAAGGAATATGTCCTAAAGGACTAATTCTTTCACCTTTCCTTAACAATAATGAATATGCCACTAGATTCGATTTAGGACTCACCTTTGTTATGATATCTTGGGGAAGTTGGGGTTATGTTGAACCTCATTTAATTTGAAACCACAGATTTCATGTTTGTGTTATTTACTTGATTGATATTTTTTTTTAAAGATGGCCATGGTAATTATGATACATATTTGTAATTTCAATGATGAGGAAATTAGTAAAAATGTTAAAAAGTTAAGATTAATAATTAAAAAAGAGTAAAAGAAATAGTAAACCATAAATAGGTTAGGGATTTTAATAAAGCTATTGATTACATTAGAACTTTTTCTCACACTTTAACACTTCATTGTTATTATTAAATGTTTCTTTTATTTAAATAATTTAAAATGTTCATTTATATAATTTATTATTTATTTTAGTATTTTTATTTGATATATGTTTTGATATTTTTACATGGAAATATTTGAGGTATTGGTTTGTAAGCCCATTCTATGGGCACTCTTACTTTGGTGATTTACCTTGTAAAACTTTTGACATTTATAGGGTGGAAAACTTTGAGGTATTGACTTGTAAGCCCATTTTATGGGCAAGACTTACTTTGGTAATTTTATATACACAAGTTATACTTCCCTCAAATTTTGTTTATCATATTGAACACTATGATAACAAGTTGATGCCATGCCAATTTCACTTACTCACATATGTCGAGCTAGTCATATATAACCTTTTAAGAAAATTCTAGAAGATCCAAATCCTAATACTAAAAGAAGAAAGGCATACAAACACGCTAACCCTAAAAATATGTTAGAAAATTGTTATTTACTAATAACTAGAAAAAAGGAGAAAATTACATATGTCTAAGTTGTCAATATGAACTAGATACAGGATTTCTTTTGAGACTAATGAATTTATTCAAACACTTCGAATGCAAGAATAAACCAATATTATCGTTGACTTATTTTAACAAACACTTAGTTCGCAAATCCTTTCTACCTAAATGAAACTCTGATAGTTGGTTGTCTTTATCTTCGTCGGATCAGAGATTGCGGGCAGGTTTTTCCAGTCAATCACGAGGGTGTCATAGATTTACTTCTCTGCTTTTTATTTACAAACAGTGTTCCTGGTAAACTAGAAAATTAATAACGTTAATAACTTTTGTTATGTCCCTTTGTTTCTCCATATTTCTAAACATGATCTAACATATCTTCCGTTTGGAATAAAGGGGATGTCGTGTCTTAATAATGGCCACCGACCTCCATTCATAATTCTTGCTCTTAGAGGACAATAAAGCTCATCGAGCCACAAGGCCGGGAGGAGTTGGGTTGTATTCCACTTACATAACATCTAGAAGTTGTAGTTGTTGCTCCACTTTTGCAATCTCGGTGGAAGATGGTCATTACATGAGAGCATTGGAAAATGTTCCACAAGGATAAGATCAATAGAATGTGTAATATCCTTTGGTAGAGATAAGCTTTGGGTTCTTGGAACAAATCATTATCTTCAACCATAAGGGGTTCTCAATCTACTGGGGTTAGGTGTCAATTTTGAGAGGGTGAACTATACATAATATAAAGACATTGCTATGAAGGAATTATTAGAAATGAGTACTCAATAAGATAGGTTACATTTGCCACAAGCAAAGATAGATTTGAAGGCCTCCACATCTCGGTAAAAGGTGTATAGTTTCAATCTTCTATCATAGATGGTGACCATGTTGATAAGGGTGATCTAGAATGGTATATTAGAGTAGTTAAAGAGGTGAAATTACATTTATCTTATCTTTAAAAAGACAAAAAAAATGTAACCATGTAATACTAATTTATCTAAGAGAAAGGGCCAGCGTGGTCCTCGTTACTAACTCACTCTAAATAGTAAGGCTTGGGATGCATCATTGTAGGTAACTTCAACATAGAGAACACAAAGGTTCATATAGATTTCTTTTTAATACCATTATCTAAGATGAGGCAAAAGAGGCAATCTTTAATCTTGCAATGGTATGTGAACAATGGATTTTGATCTATTAAATTGTTTTAGCAAGCCATCAACACCAAGTGTTCATTAAGGGTAATGGTATTAGCAACTTAAATAAATTCAAGTAGATGGGTAGGGTCATCCTGCAAGGTGGAAGATGCACTTGGCCTTCTGAATGGTTTAGTGCTACAAACTCATACATTCTTCCTAGGCATGTGTGTTAGGTTTATGACATGAGCAATATTAGTGGCAACTAGCAGGGGGGAGGAGAGGAAGAAAACATGTTTGAAGATGCAATGGACCTCAAACCATGAGTCCAAGATCTAATGGTAGTCGGTGTTCAAGGCAATATGTTGGAAAATATATGATGCTTACCTAAGTTTCCTTCTATTGTAAGAGCTTTAGAGAATGTTTGGTGTAGAGTGGTACAATCAAACATTGCTACCTATGTTCTAAGATAAAGAAGCGGGATACTAATAAATTTTGTAGTAAGAATGGTTTCGGAATCAATGAATCTCAAGGTTTTAAGGATGCTAATAGTATACATAGGTGTAGTAATCTAGGAGATCATTTTGGATTGAAGAAAACATATAAATAGATAGGTAAGCAAATATTAAATATGAAACATACAATTTACTACTGAAAATGTAAATTTTGGCGAATGTTATAATAAAAAAACATATTTTTTGTAAATATAGGCGATGTTAGAGACTAAAAATGACCAAATAGCGAATTTATTTTTTGAAAATAAACCCAAAAAATACCCAATTGGCGAAATTTCACCCCTAAAAATTACCCTGCCATTGATAGATAATTGTACTTGCAACTTAGTGAACAACTCTATATATACTCGAACAAACTATCCTAAAAGATCATGAAAGCACAATCGATGAACTCATAGAGATTGGTGATACCTCGGTGGAAAAAATTTGTTTCTTGCACCTCACAAAAGTATATCCAACATGTGGAAGGGTTTAGAAACAAACTATCATCCCCGAGTTGAATGAAGAGCATGGAGTTCTCCAAAGTATGTTGCCACCATTTTAGCGCTAGACCCTCCAAATGCATCACTACCAACTCCTTTTTTGTTTATTTAGACATAGTTGTCTAGGAAATGAAGTATATAAAGATACTACATATAACCAAAAATGCACATGATTGACATCCATGTCTCCTCCAAATTTTGGAATTGTCACCTTTAGATCCAAGGGAAATGTAGGTGGATCTACAAATGAGGGCTCATTGTCTTAGAGAGAGCCTATATTATTGCATGCAAAGTATTTTCATTCAATTCAAACAATTATTGTGGAGAAACCTCAATGGTTGAGTTTGATGTGGGTTTTTCCTTACTAGGTGAAATGTATAGAAATACAAATTGATCTATTTAGGAGAAGGCCTTATAAGTGAGTGCACGTCATGTGATAGCAACCACTAAAGAAAAATCACAATCTATCAAAGAGAAATCTTGAGAAAGTTGTGCATATAGAGTGAGAATTACTAACGAAAGATTGCGATCATATGATCCACCAAGGAGCCAATCTCAAAGAATATGGGAATGTAAACCAGCTACATGTTATGAAGAATTTAGAGAAAAAATATGCAAAAACATAATGCTTTCATACCATTTGATGTGGTTGAGTATGCCAAGAATTTCTACTAATTATTATTAAAGGTAATCTTTTGTAAGATGCCATATTTACACATTTTGGAAAAATATTTACCTCTCGTATTTCATTAGCAACTTAAATGCTTACAATGTGATTGGAAAAACGACGAAATGAAATCATAGTTACAATATTGTCTAAGTTAAAGAAATTATGGTAATCTTCACGTAAGCATGGTTTTTTCTAAACATAATTATTTAAAAATAGTGAATTATCTTTAGCAGAAATCATAGTGTATAATATTGTCTAAGTTAAAGGAAATATGGTAATATTCACGTAAGCATGGTTTTTATAAACATAATTATTTAAAAATAGTGAATTATCTTTAGCAGATTGATATCTTTACTTTTATAAATTCCGTGAGTTGGACTGCAACCATGCCTTATAGTGGATATAGGAGCAAGTGCTCATGCGTAAGGCTTAAGGAGGCTTTGAAAACTAAATATTACAAAATCTGAATTTGAATTCCGGGTTCTCTTTTAGAGGAGATATCGATGCAATAATGTTAGAAGTCAATATCTTTTATGTTTTTAAGTGGACATGTAATCCTGGTTAGGGAAGGTGTTAGGGAAGGAATTAGAATGGCTTGTTTGAAAAGAATGGATTTTTATATATTTGGTAGAGAAATTGATAATAGTACATGTTGATAAATTCATTATGGAGGAATGTCGTAATGATAAATCAAATATCTTGTGTTGTTTTGTGGACTTTAGAAAGGCTTTCGATATAGTACCTAGAAATAACCTTTGGAATAGATTAGAAAAGCTAAAGGTTCCTTTCAAGTTGAGAGTTGCCTCAATAAGGTTATACAAGAATGTAATTGCCAAGTTTAAGAGCAACGAGGGGTGGTTGAGAGATATTAAGTCCAATATTGGAGTTAACAAGGTTGCCCCCTTTCCCCTACCCTATTTGGCATTTACATCGATAAGATAGAAGGTTGTTTAGAAGAAGCGGGTTGTGCTGGCACATTCTTAGCTGGGATAGTCATCATCCTTCTTCTCTATGTTGATGATATTGCTCTTCTGGCAAGGGATCCATCTGATCTTGATAAGCAACTTCAACTTCTTAAGGATTTTTGCTCTACCATGGGTATGACTGTCAACACTAACAAAACAAAAGTTATGATTATCAAATCCAAGAAGGACAATTATGCTAATTTCGTGTATAACAATAGCAACTTGGAGGAAGTGTCTTCTTAAGAATACCTAGGAATTGATATTCATCACAAGCTCAACTGGAACTATAGCATTGACAAAAAGATTAATGGAGGGTGGAAAGCTTATTTTGGTCTTGAAAATAATTGTAAAGTAACAAACCTTGTGATGTGGGATAAAAGAAGCTCCTCTTTGAAACTTTAGTCACTCCTATTATCATGTATGGTTGTGAGGTTTGGGGTTGCAACATCTCTAGAGAATCCTCGAGGAAGATTGAGGGAATCCAGAAGCATTTTATAACGTATAACCTCAAAATTAAAAGCAATACACCATATCCTATTCTCCTTATAAAAGTGGGTCTTTTCCCTATCGAGAGCCTAGCTATGACTAAGCTCCTATTGTACAAACACAAAATCAATAACATGGGAGACCATAAACTTCCTAAGCTAGATTTTAATTCCAACCAAAACCACCTAAGGCTCAAGCGAGGTTGGTATAAAGATACCAAGGCCTGGTTAAACCACTCGGAGATCAATGAAAATGTTGCATTGTAAAATATTAATAACATTAAAAATATTGTTACTTCTAAGTTTAAAGAGAAATTGTGGTGTGAGAAAGATTTGTAGGCTAAAATAAAATTAAGATATTATAAGGAGGTCATTAACCATACTCTAGAAGATCAAAATTATATCTCTGTATTAACCAGTTCAAAGAAAAAAATTAATATAGCCAAGATAAGAACGAACTCTCATGAGCTCCATAGTGAAACAGGTCTTTGGACAGTTCCTAAAACACCATGGGTGAAAAGGATCCACCATCTCTGTGAGAATAGGAACATTGAAGATGAAAATCACTTCCTCTTAGAGTGCCCTACGTACACCCACATTAAATCTCAATTTCATAATCTTTGTTGCAATACCAACCTTCCTATCTTTTTAACTTGTCAAAATTATAGTGAGCTCGGGACACTTCTCACCAAGCTCTTTGAGCATATGAATACAATTTTAAAACAAACTAATTAATTTGTTTCTTTTGGTCTGATAGACCAAAGTTTGTTCTTAGTAGATGTTAACCACCACCACCATCATCATCATATTATTTAAAATAAACTTTTTATTAAAAATATTTTTCTAAACATATATTTCTTATAGAAGTAGGATTTAAAGTATGAAATCGAAAGACGAGTAAATATTAATAGAAGTTATCTACATAAAGAATTATGTTGTGAATATATGTGTCATGTGCTTGACATAATGTATGAAATATAAAGAAGGAAAAATAATGAAAAGATTATATCATTAATTATATGGGTTTATGTGTTTATAGTTTTTATTTTGATGAGTAAGTTCTAAGAACTAAATCTATGGTTGTATTAAGTATAATAACAGATTCAATACAAAAGTTTGACATAATGTATGAAATATAAAGACGAGAAAATAATGAAAAGATTATATCATCTATTATATGGGTTTATGTGCTTATAGTTTTTATGTTCATGCGTAAGTTCTAAAAACTAAATCTATGGTTGTATTAAGTATAAATAGATTCAATACAAAGTCATGAATGGTCTCCCTTGAAGCAAAATTGTGTGAATAACCTTTTTATTCATAATTTTTCATACATTATGTAGTAGTTTTAATGAAACTTTATTGAATAAGAATAATACCCTATGTAAACGATATGTTTAATTATTATTATTGTATATGAAATTGTACGCTGGTTAAATCAAAATTCAAATTTAAAAGGACTTAAGTTTAAGAGTAAAATTGTTTAATGGTATGTGACAAACCCTAATTAAGAATTCGTGGTTGATACTTATGAGTTTTTTCATATAGGCTAGTTCCTTTGTGTCAAATTGTATAACTAGATTGAATCTAGTAAGTATGCTTGGGTAAGTTTGAGAAGGAAGATACTTGTAAGTGGTATGTCTTTGCAAAATGTGCAACTTTTAAGAGAACCTTATAGAGAATTGTTGTAAGTATTTGTATATGAAATATAGTTAGATTTAGCAGTTTAAATGTCATTAGTTAGTGAATACAAGTGCATAACATTGTACCAAGTATGAGTTTTGGAAGTAAGATCTTGAATTATATATATTGAATTCTTTCTGGTTTTTTGTTGTTGTTGTTGGTTTAATGTGTTGGAACCAAAGGTTACGCATGTTTATCACACCTCTAGATTTTTTTGAGATAATCAATCTAAATACAAGAGTCAACCAACAGAGTAGTTGATCGATGGCTCGACTAAGTGGTCCATTGATTGGTTGACTAGATGGTCAATGGGGAAATCGATTAGATGGCAGGAACAACTGACTAATCAATGAAATGTTGTTGTATTCTAGGAAACGGTTAGAACCAATTAACCTTCTTAGTGGATAAGATCACCCTCAATTCAAGGAAGTTTGTTATATCTAGAGACTATAAATTAATGGACTGATATGGGTTGTATTGATATGCCATATTGAATGTTGAATTATGAATTGTGATGTTATGATCATAATGCGTTGTTCTTGAATGTTATAAATGGTGTCTTTTGACACCACCTCTCTTCTTAAAATATCTTTATCCCTTATGCTATTTTGTATGACCTTTCCCATTGTTCAAAGGTGATTTCCCAACATGGTACTAGAGTTATTGATTTTGACCTAGCCTATTTCCCACAAGTTGTGTTGAGTCAAAGCTAGGGTTGATCGAATATGGGTTGAATATTTCTCTAATGGCACCTTTGATCTTAGGTCAAATCTGTAAGATATCGGAAGGATGGATTTCAAGATAGAACATGTTATTTTGAATCGCCATAACTATGCAATATGGAACCATATATGGAAACATTGTTGAAGAGAAAGGGACTTTGGTAGTATGTTGTGACTGTTATTCCATATTCAACGGATCACTAGGATAAATTTGTCATCGGATAAAAGAAGGATGAGGTTGTTGGGGTCATCACAACCTACATTTCAAGGAATATCCACTTTCATAGAATGATATATTTCATTAACTTGAAATAATGGAGGTTAAAAATATTTAAAGGAATGAAATTCAAATTAGGCCAAGCGGAAACTTGAATTGCTCATCCAATAGACATTATAGTCAAGCTTGACTAGAGCAAAGAACCCTTAGTTAGCCATGCTTATTCTCCTAAACTATGTTATATACTTAAGAAGTTTTTTCTAAAACTAAGAAGGTCATTGTCGATGTGGAAATAACACCCTCAACCTATTATCCAATTGCATGAAACATAGGTCAACTTAATTTTGAAAAAAAAAAAAATTTGATTCCTAATGTAGGACTTAAGAGAATTAATCTATTTTTTTAGTTAAAACAATAATTAATAGTGTTTGATCAAAGATCGAAAACAATATACCATTCCTATCAACATGTATAATAAAGGTTGGAGTAATATAGGAAGATCGGGTATTTACAACAATTAATACCGTAGTTTGGATTAAATTCATAGGTCGCGGGGGGGTTGACTCAATGAACTTGTCACATAGCATGTCCATTCATAGGATATTATAGAATATCCCTAATTTCATGAAATATTTTCAAAATTCCTCCTAAAGTTGTATTGTTGAACCGCCCTCCCAATCTACCTTTCTAATTAAGAAAACCCCTAGTTTCACCAAATATTGCAGGTATCCATTTTTATCAACCCATTTTTAATACCCCCTCTATATCATATTATCAAGCTGTAACAAACAGGATCCCTAATGCATTTTAGTGTAGACAAACAAGATGCTAAATAAATTAATAGTATAATTCTAATAATGATCCTACCATGATTACAGGGTCGACTGATCAATATGTAGCATTGGATAGTGGAAGATCCAATGAATTAGTGATGGAGAAGTAAAAATGTGTAAAATACAACCCAATCAATATATTAATGGAACAAAGAATGTAAAAGACTGATAGTCCAATACTCGGTGCAATGCTTAGAAAATAAGAGAATTAAATATATTGCCAATCTGCAAATTTTAATCAAGTAAATACAAGCATATCCATATAGAGCTCATGTTTTCTATAAAATTAATAAATTAAACTCCATACAAATGAAAAATTGAAGCCACTTCATGGATGGAATTCCATACCTTCCTATCAAAACAAACATCATTGACGTTTGAACCCAAATGAACATAAAAGTTTACCCTTATTTTCCAATAACACCATATGATAATGTGCATAGCTTGGATTTGAGTCATTGATAAGATGCAATGAATTTCCTCCACTTCCTCTACATTTATTCTTGCAATCAAGGGAATTAACAACATCTAGTTACCTTTCCTTGGGTTATATCTAGTTTTCTTATTATCTTTACAGGAGAGGGGAAAATATCCATTGTTAAGTTTCAAGCATGTAATAGTTATAAAGATACACAGATAGTGAAACTTATCTGATACAATTTCATGGTAATGATAACACATAGGGCATGTAAATAAGGGTTTAGATTTTCACCTATGTTCATATTAGTTCCAATACAATATTAAGATGGATGCCTTGCATTATAAGAATTGAAATCACAATTATGAATGTTCCAAATATAACTCAATCAAAGACTACAAAATGTTGAAATAAGTAATTAGTCAAGAAAGATTGATCTAACTTTTATTGGTTCTAGTGATCCAAGAAAGATTGATCTCACTTTTCTTGGTTTTCATGGAGCAAGGTTTGATTGAATCTCAATACCCACCTAAACCCCATCCTAAAACATTTCTATAAAAAAAATAAAGGATTTATAAGTTCAATGATTTAGAGGTATTAATCTAGCCTACGATTTGGAGGTTATTCCTTAGCGTTAGTTAGGAGTGATATAAATCCATCCCATGATTTGGAGGTATGAATATAGCCTACGATTTGTACATTATTCCTTATAAAAACCTATGACTAATATGAATCCAACCTACAATTTGAATGGATGAATTGAACCCTTGATTTGGAGGTGTGAATACATCGCACAATTTAGAGGTTATTCCTCAAACGACCCAAATAAAATAACCCCCAATATTTATAATACTATGTAAAATTAAAAATCCCCCCTTTACCCTTGGGTTCATATTCCCAAGTGGTCTCTTGGACTTCTCAATGAATGTTCACTAACCCTAACGGACTAGGTTCCAACAAACTCCCACTTAATCTGAAGGGGTGTATTTGATTCCAAGAAAAGAGGGTTAAACAACTGGAAGTGGATAGCTAACAAATGATGAACATTTCAAACTTGACAATCCAACTTTTCCAAGCAAGTTAGTTGAAGATGACTTCTCCTGCTAAATACATGTACTCTCTGAAGTGGTGGATTTCACTGACCATGGAACAAAATGACAAGCATAATATCAAATATTGACCACAAACTCTCAAACTTGGAAAAAATCGAGTTCTCCCTCATAGGTTCTATTTGGAACTTGGCACGAGGGATTGATGGTTCTGTGTTGAAATGGTGGTTTGGGAACCACCATGTAATGTCTATAAATAGTTGAAGTATTCTAATAAATGGGTGGTTTTAATTCGACCACAAACCCACAAGAGCTTAGTCAAACATGGTTTTGACTTGGTTCAGGCTCGTTTTTTCTCACTCACATGTTTTGTTCGTTTACCATTCCCCCTTTCCTAGAACAATGCGAGGAGTGGAAGTCTCATGGTGGTTAGGAGTTTCAAAAATAGACATGAAATACCACACAGTCGTGAGTACTATGAATCATGTCTCTCCTATGATAAGGCTTGGAAACTTGAAGCCTGACATAATGTCCCCCCCTATCAGGTACAATATAAGAAGCAATAAAATTTTATGATGCAAGTTTCACTCTTGCAGCTTTCTTCAATGTTAAACATCTATTTGAATGATGGTTGTGCTTCCCACATTGTTGACAAGGATGAAAGACAAAAGACTAATATTTCATATGGCTAACTCAATCACAATGTTGGCATCTGGAACTTTGAACAGGATATACATATTTTGACATGATTTCACTGTGTGCTAGTAGTTGATAGGAGTCATATTCAAAGAGAGGGTTGTTTTGAACAAACACTAGTTTATAATGTTGATTCCTTTGTTGTACATCATCCTCTTTGGATTTTGAATTCTGCAAATGAGTGATAACAGTTTGGAGAGATTATTTTCTTATTGTAATTTATTCATCTACAACAATAAGAATTAGATTGTTTAACAACTCTAATATTTCTTTAGTTTGAGACATTATGATGACTGTGTGAAGTCTCCTTGTGTAGTAAGGACCAAGTAGACTCAATAAAAAAACTGAGTGCTTCTTTCAACCCTGACCTTTACAAACAAGACTTAGAAAACTCAAAAAGTGACGGGTGTTGGTCTCAGTCGAGAATGCACATAAATACAATGCAATTTAACATTCCTTCAATTTGATACTTACAAAAAACACATACAAGTATAAAAAAATGTACTATAACTTATTAAAAACAACAATTTGCAAGTTACAATTCTGAATGTTGAATTAATGAATCTACCATACCTGAGTTCTTGTGTGATGATGATCTGCTTCTAAAACTTCTTCTTTTGGATCAATTGTAGCAACAACTGTAAATTTCCTTGGACCAAACCAGTCCCAAATATTCTCTGGAAGCTCATTACTATCAACCAACTACAACTTTCACCATGCCTGCAATTTAATAGGATTTGGGAGACAAAGAAGAAGGGTACAAGTCTATGTCTCTTCCACCTTATTTAAAAAAAAATATTTACTGTATATGCTCACTATATGATATTTTTGAAGGAAATATGAAATTTAGACACTATGCTCTCTGTAGACACTAATCTATTTTTGCAAACACTATGTTATTTGTGTGTGCCACAATCTTCAACATACCAACAATTTATACAAATATAGGCTATATAATATAGTTGTAAGCATGATTTTACAGTCACACATGGGGAGAGATATAGTTAAAAATAAAAATAAAAATAAAACATACGACAATATACCATCATGCAAGCACAAAACCCAATTGGTAATGAAAGGCTAACCCTCCAAGCTTATTAGTATCCAAATACTAGTTCAATACCAACAAAAATTTTGGAAAAAATGGCATCTAACAAATTAGGGTTTCTTATCTCTCACCCACATGAAATTAGGGTTTCATGTATCTCACCTCCTCATGCTTTATTTCTAATTCTGGGTTGATCTTGACCACTTTATTTACTCCCAAAATTAGTAAACAATGCTTTACAACAGATTCTACTTTATTATGCTTTATCCTACTTTTCTGTGGATAAGGTAAAGCTAGTTGACTAGGAAACTGGGTTCTTTTGTTGCCAACCCATCCTCCATGATTTTCTCACCATTTTCTAGGATTAGCATGCTTTTCCATCTCCTTGACAACTCACACTTGATTTTTCCAATTCATGCGGTCCTTGATAGATTTGGGAAGTGCTTTAGCCACCTATGTGGTTTGCTATATTTTGGTAAGTCGACCTTTTTGAGATTTATGAGTTGTCTCCATACAACTTGATTTTTATATGAGGGATGTACTATTTATGTACACTATTATTCATCATTAACCAATGGAAGGATACATACCAATATTCATCTCTTCATTCATGTGATTCAGTCTCTTTTCTTCTCTCTAGTTTTCTTGTGTATGCTTCTGAGAATTCTTAGTAGCGAGATCTATTTACTCTGCTTCTTAGCATCTTTTCTCACAGCATTGGAGCTATTATTTCTACAATATATATATATATATATATATATATATATATATATATATATATATATACCATGACTTGACCAGTATATATATTGTTCACTAACATAGTGATGGGTGACTGGGTTTAAATTCAAGGGTCACATTTATAAGTCCAAATATCCTCAAAGTTGTAAATTCCAAATGATTGTAATTTTATTTTATGTCAAATGTGTCCAAATCAATGAAAAATTCATGTCATTAAAAAAATTTGTTTGTCAAATTAAAAGTTAACTATTTTTTGTTGAGTAAATATCAAAGGGAAATTAATGTCATCAAGCATGTAAAATATTTGTAGAGTCAATATCAAGTCCAACCAGCATCAGTGGAAATAATATGGTTATATAATGAAACTTTTGTAAAGTCATAACGGAAGTCAAATTGGTTCATCAAAATTGTATCAAAACCGAGGATGAAGTTACAATTGAGGTTGAAGTCCATCATTGTAAGTCAAATCATTGTAGTCAAATTCATTAAAATTGTCAAAGTCAATTGTCAAGTCAAGTCAATATTTGAGTCAATTGATTACAATGGTATGTTGTCAAGCCAAGGTCTTATGTGTCTTGTTGGATGGATATATCCCTCCTAGAATAAACATATTTTTATGCAAGTATAATCAAAAGAAGACATATGAAGAAAGAAAAAGGTGTAGACTTCATAAAAGAAGAAGACAAAACAAAGAACCATAATATTTTTAACGAAGAAAATGTATCCAAAATCAAGGTGAAAGAATAAGAAGCCGAGAGAAGAAGTGAAAAAATGATAGATGACAAAAAAAAATATGACAAAGGAAAGAACAAGCAAACTGATAGAAGAAGGATACTTGGGAACGGACAAAAGAAGAAAAAACAAAGGTAATATTGAAGAGCAAAACAATGAGGATAATGAAGAATGTTTGAAGCACCAAAAGCAAAGAATAATGGAGCAACAAAGTAAGGTAAAATAAATAATAGAAATAATATCGTGTGTTTAATAATTGAGATGCATATTTAAATTGAAGTAAATTTGTAGAAAATTAAATACTTAAGAAGTTTGATGAATCTTTTGATAATGTTATTTTAGCTAATAAAAAAGAAATTGGTATTAGTTCTATATTTAAAATGGATAGTCTAGCTTGAGTTGAAGGAGGAGGATGTAAGTTTGTTATTTGTATATGATAGAAATGATGATGATGATGTAATCCATGAAAATTCATGTATACCACCATAACTTGATTATTGAATGGCTCATGATAACTAAAAACCACTTGTCATGATAGATGGAAGATATGGTTGAGGGTAATTTAAAAAAACCTAGAGGATGTAATGTTTGAGGGTATCCATAAAAACCCAGGATGTGTTTATAGGTAAGCCCAAGAAAACCCATGATGATGATTGTTTATGATGCAATGAGAATAACAAGTATGAAAGAAGTTTATAATTTAAGAAATTGTTGTTGAACCATGTAAAAAAAAAATTGTAGAGAAACAACGGCTATAGTAGTTGATTATCTATGTGATCCAATGAATGGAAATCTTTTTATATAAACTTCAAAAAACATGATGATTATGTTTTGCAGGTACAAATGAACATTAAAGAAAAAATAAATATGAAGACGACCAAAGATGAAGATTGTAAAAAATGAAGGATGAAGACAAAAAGAAGACAATTAACTATTACTTGTAAATTTAATAAATACCACATAAAAGAATGCACAAAAATCTACATATTTATTATAAAAATATATTTGTAAACAATAATTTATTAATATTTTAGTTGTTTTTACAATTAATTTGTTTTGTATAAATAACTTTTATGTCTTCTTTAATATTGGTTTATTGAATTTAATTAATAAATACCTATTATTAAAATGTAGTGACATTATAATTTTTATTTTGAATTCCTCAATGATTTGCTAGTGTATATTTTTTTTTTTTTTTTAACATATTATTGGAAATAAAAAAGTATACATAAAAGCATATGAAATAAGACATTAGAAATAACTAATGTTAAGCATTACTATATAGTAATGGTAGTGAAATCACCCATATAAAACCATAGTGTCCAATCATTCAAATCATTTTATGAAAGAACCTGTTGTAATTACAAAATAAATCAATTATTATATGAAAATGTTGATAAAAACTCTCCAAAACCACTTGTACACTATATTAATATGACCGGAATGGAGAATTGATGTTCTTGAGTCAGAAAGAGATCTAATAAATGCTCCAATAACAAAAAATAACAGTGTCTAGGTCATAGAAACCTATGAACTTTCAAAAGAAAGGAATAAAAACCCCCTTTGGACATGCATCCATGATGAAAATAAATGCCCATTTCTTGGTTAAGATTGCCCCTCATTCTCTATTCATATTAGTTAATGTAAAAACCTAAAAACAAATCCACCATACAAAAGTCACTCAAACAAATTTAAATAAATCAATAAATAAAAAACAATATTTTGAGAAATCCAAAATATCATAAAGAAAATTACTTAAAAGATATGCATCCATGTTACACAAAAATGTACTTAATTATTGGTTGAGCTTAGGCCCCATTTACTAGCTATAAAACACTAAAACTAGTCTAAAAAATAGTAATCAATAAAATAAAATAAATCAATAATAATAAAAATAAATAAATAAATGAAAAAGAAATTCTAACTATAAAACACAAAAAAATAAGTCACAAAAATAGTAATCAATGGAATAAAAATAAAAATAAAATCAATAATGAGAAAAAAAAATGAAAGGAAATAATGATAACAAGATGAAATTGATTACAACAAAAAAAGTGCTTCCACATAGTGAGGTGTTTGAGAAGCAAGAATAGGTGGAGTTTACTAAAAGGGAAATGTTACAAAAATGGAGGATGGGGAAGCGATAAGCACCATTGACAGGGGGTATTGATGCAATGACTCCTTTGAGCAAAATATGGACCAATTGCTAGAAGTGGATAGCAAGTGGTATAAAAGATAATGGAAATGAGACAATCCAGGTAAGTAGATGGAGAAAAATTAAACCAAAATGTATGGAGTGGAGTTACTAAAGGTGTGGATTACAAAGAACATTGAATGGAGAGTGCATAATAAGGAATGATATAAATTGTATTAGGCAAGGAAAAGTATATATATATATATATATATAATCTTGATCTTGATTTATCTATCATCATGTAAGAAATATTCTCACATTTTTCGAACCATGAATGGTGTAGTTATCTAATATATATATACTAGCATATCCCCAAAGCAGGGAAATGAAACACCGAAGAGAACTTTGATATGTTTCAAAAAATGAGAGAAAGTTGTGTGTATAGAATATAAGTTTATCTTATGAAAGTAAATCTAGGAAACTAAGTGAAAATAAGTTAGATCAACCTTCTAAATCGCCTTATAAGTGAAAATAAGTTTTCTCCAAAAGGAGTTTTCGAAGTTTTAGGTAGCTTTAGAAAACCTCAAAACCCCTGACGTGGAGGAACTATATGTTTGAAACAGAGACCTCACCTGGACGTGGAGAGAGTATACCTTTGAAATTGAAACTTGAACTATGTGAGACATCAAAATTTCTATACATCATAATTTGCACAAGCGACAACATTTTTCCTGTCAATCATTCGTATAGGTCCTCTTATAATCTCATGTATTGAAGATCATTGAATGGTCAAATTACAATGTAGAACATGCAAGCTTCACAGAAACACCTTATGTATGGAAGATTATAGCTAATTATGGAAGTAAAAATTTATATATATTGTTAAGTAATACACAAGAAGCTTGTGGAAGACTCTTCAGTTTGGTGAGGGAAGTTCAAAACAAAAATTACATATCATTAACCATACTTGGACACTGAAACGTGTCCTGCGAACAACCTACAAAATTTCCAAACTGCATATACCTCATGTCCTCTTCTCCGTCATTATCCTAGATCTGCTCGCTCCCCCACCAAATCTAGAGGCCACAGTCCCCACTCCAAAATTGGAGGTGCTAAATTGAGAAAGGGAATTTGTGCAGTGATAATTCCAAGTTCCAACTGTAGTGAATTCCCACTGTGCGATTTGCATGCATTCATCCACTTTGGAATCGTGCTTCTACCACTCACCCAAAATCTTATAAAATCAAGATTGTGTCTCCTACACGTATTGTACATACATAACCCATAAATACATCCTCTGTTCAATCTAATCTCCTATTCACTTCCATCTTTTCTCCGCTAGCGCCTGTTCTTATATACTACCATATATGCTATTGGCTCTTCCTGGTGTTTTATTATTGTACTCCCAAACTTAAGATATGAGACCTTCCTTGCTAAATTGGGTATAAGGTGCCATATCCAATTCAATTCGATTCATCATAGGCAAAAATGAAGCAGTAATGGAGTCAGAAACAATAATAGTAGCATATTTTTCATATATTGGAGCAGACAGAGTGATCATTAAGAGAAGATCTGAAATGTTTGTCCCTGGTTTTCCTTCTTTAACAAACCTGCAGTCAAATCGGATGCTTGTTTCTCATTCAAATCAAATGGACCTTCGCAAAAACCTAGTAATCCCAAACCATCCTATACAAATTGGCAGAGAATTGTATGATATGAAAAGTATACAATATGGAAATACGCCATTTTCTATAGATTTGAATGCTCCTAGGGATAAAATTGGAGTGCCCACAAAGAAATCAATGCCTATGTCAGTGGACAAGGGATCCCAACTTAGGATTCATTGCATCCCTTGGGACAATGGCAAGGCCATTTCACACTTTTGGAGCAATTCCGCCTCTTATGAAGCAGCGAAACATGTGATAGACGAGAGGAGGTAGAGAGGGATTTTTTCTAATAGAGAATTTGCAAAGAGGTCTCAGCTCCGGAAACAACAACACTTGGACGAGCTAAGGGCTCAGATGGTTCATCTAATAGTAGAGAATGGGGAATTTGTGAAGAGGTCTCGAGTCTGGAAACAACAACACTTGGACGAGCTAAGGGCTTGATGGTTCATCTAATGGCAGAGAACAAGTAATATGCGAAGAGGTCTTGGCTCCAGAAACAACAGAACTTGGATGAGATAAGGGCTCAGATGGTTCATCTAATTGCAGAGAATAGGGAGATATTGAAGAAATGCAATGTTGCTTCAGAGCATTATGTTCATATAATAGAAGATAATTTCTTGTTGAGATCAAAGGCAATGGAGCTGAGTCACAAGTTTCAAATATTACAACACACATTAAATGCCCAATTTCATGGCGCCTTTGAAACTATGGGTGTTGAAGCTATGAATTGCAGTGTTGCCCATATGAAATCAGCATATAATAGCACTAATTCTTTGTCGGTCTTTCCTGACCTCTGGTTTTGAATCCAAAATTCAATTCACATTGTGAAATTATAGGACACATTCCAAATTATCTTGCCAGTCTCACATTACTATCCAATCTCCTGCATCATGCTTATTTCCCCCTCTTTTACTTACCATACATGCATTCCCTTTCAGTTTGTATCCACCCAGTCTCTTGCATCCCATAGCACGCTCACATTCACCCATACAACCGACATTATATATATTATATTCGGATAGATTTAAATTGGGGTTAGATTAAATAATAAATAGTATGAAAGGGACGACTCCTCATAGGTCGTCGACAGACGACGAAAGCTGGGGGAGGATCGTCCCCTTAATAACACCTTCGGTGTAATTACTTTCATGTCTTTGAGAATTTCAAGGATGAGAATGGGAATTCATCTTCAATACCATTGTTCAAAATTTCAAGGATGAAAAATTCATCTTCAATAGCATTGTTCATTAATGAACGAGAAGGCGATAATTGAGTCAGAAACATGTGGTCACTATTTCAATCCTCAAACATTTCATTTCCCAAGAAAGAAACATGTTGTCACTATTTCAAGATTCAAGCATTTCATTCCCCCAAATGATGGATGAGACAACGACCTTGAAATATATTATCTAAAGTAATATATAGCATGACAAGTTGTGGTTGATATTGATAAAATCCTTCATTCCCCTCAAACGATGGATGAGACAACGACCTTGAAATAGATTATCTAAAGTAATATATAACATGACAGGCTGTGGTTGATATTAATAAAATCCTTTCAAGTGACACTCGAAATACATCATGAAGTTTCCATGGAATTTCCTATGAATACTATCAAGTTGCCTATGAAAACAATTTTTAGAGTGCCAATGTTTGAGGCAAGGAGCAAGATTAAAATATATGGAAAAAAATAATCATGGCTCAAGTTTCCTATGATTGAACAATATTATGCAATTCTCACATGTTCAAAAAACATACAACTTATCCCAAGGTGGTTCAAAAACTTCGATGTAGTGGCGCTAAGGAAGCTTCATGTGAATTTTTTTTTTTGGGTGGTTACAAGCACGTTTGACCCTATGTTTTTGCCGAGCAATATTGCATCCACAAAATTAGTACACTCTAATATTCCCAATGACATTTATGATAACTCATAATGCACATCACTTCAACAAATCAATTATTTGACCATGGTCGTTTGGGTGATGACCTGGTTGTTTCCAAATGAATTAAATTATGGAGCATATTCACGAGCCAATGGTCATTAATGGATTAATGGGAAGCCAATTGGTCAAGACCTAAGTCATTCAAATAACAATGTGGGATCATTGTTTCATTTAAGGATGTATTTCTTTTGGCTGTCACAAATTTGGGCTTTGTAACGCTGAAGAGAGAACAAAGTTAAATTGTAATGTCCCCAAAAATTGAAAATAATTTTTTTTTATAGGCTAGTAAAAACTACCTAGACAAAACATTATTCACTTACGAAACTCTATCATACACTTCATGTATCTCTGTTTATTCATAAGTTGTTCTTACGTTCTATCTTTTACTTTCAGTCATTATTTTTAATGTATTTTACTTATGATAATGTACTGTTGTTTACTACTTAGTAATTTGTTTACACTTTTGTCGCTTATGTGTCGCCACTATATTTATATGCTTCGTCCTTTCTGCATTGTCGCACTTGTTAATTATGGATTCCTAACTTAACTTTGTTTGTGGAAACAAAGGGGGCGGAGTGGTGGAACTCATTCTCCTGTGACGGTTTAAGAGGTAAAGGTGTTGACTTGTTAGCAGGCTTACTTACTTCTCTGAACTAAGGCACCTATTCTATTTGCATGCAGTTCATGCTTGCGACGGAAACTTGTTTAAAGAGTACGAAAAACTGTGACTTTAAAGATCATACTGTTGGTTGACTTTGGTTCTTTTATTGACTCCGAATTATAACAGGTATAGTTACTATTCTTGTCAATTTAACTATTACTGCCAAAGCTCTTGTTCAGTACTCATGCTTCCTTAGGGTCTTGTAACTCTTTATTTTATATTTTGGCATTAATTACGGTTTACGTTTTAGTTTATTAAAAGTTATTAACACTTCTTATGTTTTATATTTTGCAAGTTAAGTACGTGGCCTTCAAAACCAAGCCATTGATTTATAATGGTTAAAGTAATTAACATGGCATATTACAAATGCCATGTTCACTAAGCAAAAGCTTAGGGCTTAATTGTATTGTGTTAAGTTTATTTCTTAAAGCCTAAGGTTCACATGTTAATAGGTTTCAAACCTATGGTACACACATTATATTAATACATAAGTCTCGGGTTGACTTAGGGCTAGCACAGACCATATATGGACTTTACACTTAAACCCTATCATTGTAATTTGTTAATCCTTGTTTATAACGTTAGTGTTGTAATGTTATATGGTGATAGGAAAAAGGGTGGTGATATAACATAAGGTGGAACCATATGTTAGCAAGGTTTAAGCGTTGGTATGGGAAATGGAGGCCCTGAAATATGCAATGAAGCTTGACTATTTAGAGTGGGTTTTTTGTTTCGTTATTGGATTCCAACTGGTGCATTCAATGCTCTTGGGAGAACGTGACAGCCCCAAGCTTAGGGCTTGAACACATTATGGTTTTTTCATTTGCAAGGTTTTGAGTTGGGGTTTGGTCTTGCTCTACGTAGGGAAGAATGGAGGAGACCTCCATGAGCTTACAGGTAAGATCCTTGTTTGGCCTCTTATCATTTCTATGGTTTGCATTGTTGCAATTATCGTTGTCATGCTTCTCATCATTTTTGTGGATGGTTGCAGGTGTTGGGGTCTATGGAGAGAGTCGTGTATCAAAGCTTCTTGTCGGTTCCTGTATCATGGCAATGGTGAACGATAAGCCTTCCAACAAGCCAATGCTTGTTACCTCTCGGCCCGACTGAGTGATGTCTTCATTGTTTGGTTTTGGGGGTTTCATTGTGGGGTTTAAATTTCACCTTCATGCATATGATTACAGACTTGGATTTTATTAAATGTTTTAATGGCTTCTCCTCTAGATCTGTGTATAAATTTTTATGTTTGTAATGATTAAATGGTTTGGGCCTTTGAGCCATGGGCTGGTACCATTGCTTGCAATGGTGCCATATCCCATTGGCATGCCTGTATAGACTTCGTTTTGGCTTCAGAAGCAACTATGTGGAGACACTGCGATTTACCATACTATGTATGATGTATATAGTCTGTGTTTATAATAAATGACTCATGTCATTTTGCTTACTGTGTTGTGTAATGTGAATGATTGAAGGTTTATTAATGTGATTGTGTGTGAAAACTTATGTTGCGACAGTGGTTTAAATACTTGTGTTTGGATGAGGCACATGCCTTCATGGGTGCTCTGTGCGCATTTATAATTATTACCTAGTTATGTTTTAAGCGAAGCGAATAGGTGAAAACGACCTTGTTGTCCCAGCTTGAATGGTTACGTTTCTTATTATTTTGTTTGGTTTATTATGTAAGTGGAGGTATGTAAAACCCATGGGAAATCATGCGATTTCTATCGTGTTGTAGGTTCCCAAGTGTGGACTGTATTAAAATAATTATGGTTGAGGTCATAACTTAACGTTGGGTTATAACCCTTGATGTAGCGAATGTCATGGCTGGAAATAACACTTTGATGTTTTTAAAAGAAGTACTGTAGTTATTAGTAATTGTTTCCTGCATACTCGAAAGTATAGCGTGGCATTAGATTTATAAAAGAAAACGACCTACAGGAAAATTAATACTGGGCGTTCTATGTGTAAAGATTTCAGATTAAAGGAGAAATGGTTTCTGTGCCTTATGTAATAGTTATGGTTCTTAATTATTTTAAAGAACAGTAACATGGTTGTGTTATTCGATTACTATTTTTTAATTTATGCTATGGTTATTAATTTGTGCTTTGACCTTAGGTCTAGGACATCCATGGGAATCGATGTCGTGACCTATGTTGGAAAATAAAGAATTTTAATTACTAGTTGGTTAATGTTATGTGCTTAAGGAAATTTAAATAGGACTATGGATTATTATGTCTGTGAATAGAGTTTTGATAAAGGACCACATGGATGGTCACGATGCCTCCTCTGATTATTCATAATGTTGTTTTATTTATGTGGAGTATTTTAATATTAATTTGTAATATGGAGATAGAACTTGAAATGTCCTTAATGATTTGATTAGTTTTGTTTTAGATATAATATGTTCTTAGTAGATTTAATTTATATTCTAGTTCTGTTCCTAAATAGTCATATTTAGCATTTTGGTTTATTTACTATTGAACTAGTTTTAATTTAAAACTTGAAACAAGCCTCTGCTGACAAATGTAATATGTCAGTAGAGTACTAAAACCCAAGGAATAAATAATTATACTACTGATAACAAAACCTAGTTATAGTAAGCATAAACTAAATACTTTGAATAATATAGAAACAATCTTAAGGATACAAATCCTGGTAATATACAACATATATTAAAAGTTATAGCCTAGGGTTAGCATTTTAAGAATACAAACCCTAGCATATTATTAACCAGAGAATCAAAACAACAAGGTTAGTATATGAATTGAAATCATCTACCTAGTATAAACAACAAATATTCTAGGAAAACAGAATCGGCAGTCAAGGGCTTCATACCTAAATTTGAAGCTCTGTTAATGGAAGAACCTGCACACTCAAATAACCAGCATTAATTATTCAATGCATATCTGACCTTTGTTTGATGACCAAATCACTTAGGAAACTATCACATTCCACCCAACCATGACCCACAACCGTTCCTAGTTTTAATCTGGATCCCCCCGAGCTGGAATCCAACATGCAAGTAGCTTAGAGCTCCTAAGGTAGGGTTTCCTAACTGGTATTTAGTTCTACATCAATCATCTTTTCCTTGCAGGAGAAAGTTCTCCAAGAAAACACTTGAGAGCAAAATAGACGGAATAATAATTCTCCAAATATAAAAATCAGAACCCCAAGCCTTTGCTTGGCTTGAGTCTTTGTAGATATACTTTTCAATCAAAGGGTCACTTAAATCAAGAAATTCAAGAAATCCTTGATTTCTTGATTTAACCCTTTTTAATTACTGGGGTAATTTTCAATACTTAACTTAGGAACTTTTAACTATTTCTTAGTTAAACTATCATAGGCATTATACTATCTATTAATCCTTTAATAATAATAATAATTGATGGAGCTTCTCTTCTTTCTTTTATTTAATTATATATTTAATCATAATTAATTCTTTATACATACTATGTATAAAATACATAGTATTATAACACTTGTTAACATTTGTCTTTGGGCATCATGTACCATGATCCCTAGAGTTAATGACACTTCTTCATTAAGGTCAAGTAGATAGGTGGATTAGGTCTACTAGGCTAGGCAACTCTAAACATCCTTACATGTTGGATTTCCCTCGTATAGTGCGGTAGCTCTTCAGTACTTTGATGAGAATACAGAAATTCAAAATTGCATTTAATCACTTATAAATAAGTATGATGATATCAATATTTTTCTCGAGTCGTTTTCACTCGGAATTTATTCAATTCTTTTTCAGTAACCCCTAGCGCTTACCAGAGCCCATACTCAACGCCTATAGCAGGGAGTTACAAAGAAATTCTAGAGCTTTCGCTCAACACTAAATGCTAGGGTGTACTTGTACGATACACCTATGGATACAATGGCTAAGGATCCGATGCTCCAAAGCTTATGCTAAACATCAACATGGAAGGGTCCAGGGCTTATGCCCAACACATCCAATTATCTTTTCATGTGTTCCAGAGCTTCTCGCTCAACACAAAGGTAAGTACTCATGCGCTCCAAAGCTTCTCACTCAACACAATTCATCAATCACTCAAGTGTTCCAGAGCTCCTCACTCAATCATAAAACATTTCGTCCACCATGTGCTTTAGGGTCCATGCCCAACACAAACAAGCATATACATATACCATCAATAATTGGCTTACATCCAATATATAAAACAAATCATCATGTTCATATGCAGTGGGGCCTTTGACCCAATATAAAATAAAACATCAAGATAATCATCATAATCAATAGGCACATGCCTATAAATATTAGGTCCAAAATTCGAGATATTACATAAATACAATCCAAGGGGTTGACTATAGGCTTGAGTGTAATGGCCATGGATATCAGTAAAAAAATGTGCTCTCTCATTAGTTTAATATTGTGGTATATTTATATTTGTTTTCCATTGAATTGTATAAATATTCATTTCGAGTTTGGAGCAATTTCATAAAACTAGTTGTGTGGCCTTTCATATTAATCGTGTTATCGTATCCATATTCTCAGTGGGAAAGACCAACTTATATAAAGAGACCCATTGATTTCCAAAATTATAGATTATAAAAGAAACTTCTAAATATGAATGGTTTGTGTCACAAACGTTTAAGCAATTGAAATATTTTTGTTAACAATCATAGACCTTGATTTACATTACAGTTTAAAGGAGAATAAATGAATATGGAAACATAAGTAATTTGTATATTCTAAATTTTTTATTTAAAACCCAAACTCATAAAATAAACCAAAAGAAGTGGAAGACGTGGATTGTTACAAGTCTCCAAACCTTAGCTTGCCGTGAGATTTGTTGCTATGAGTATGGTGTATTTGCATGATTCTTTCAAATAATTCCATATGTCTCGAGCTTTCTTTCTTCCCATAACCACTATGTGAAGGTACATTGTCAGTGATAAGATCTTCCACGCACAAACCATTGGAATCAGTTCTGATTGTCTCTGTGATGACGATTATGATTATTAGAAAATGACATTGCAGACAACTAAGCAGTGTGAGTTAACATCAACACACAAGCTAAACCTGTCAAGATGTAGGTGTGATTTTCAGTGGTTTTGGGAAAAGAATTTATATCATTCTTTCATCTAATCCAATAGGAAAAATGGAAAAGAGAGTGAAGGCCTTCTTTGATTGATTCCAATGGTTTGTGCATGGAAGATCTTTTCTCTTGCACCTCCATTCCCCAATTTGTTCACGTTCTCGCTTTGCTACTCCACAACTTGTACTGCTGAAATAAAGCACTGCATAAATGTATATAACTTCATTTTTTTTATGCCAATGCCAATGTAATAAGACATGCGACTTTGGAGATTCATTAAGTAAAGCTTGAGAATCGAAAATCAAGTAGCCCCAGTTTATTCATTTCAACAAAGATCCCACCGAGTCACCTGACTTTGTTTTTGCTTCTCTGCAAAAATGGAAAATAATTAAATAACTAATAGGATTTCAACGCTGAAAATATTCTTCTTACAAATATATACTAAATATATAGCCAAGAGAAAATTGGCCTCCCTCTCCACCAATCAGCCACTTATACTTCTTATTTGGCCTATTTTCAAGGCAGGCGCGTTTTCACAAGCAACATGTCCTAAGTTTGTCTTAAGTTTTTTGGTTGTTTTGTTACAATTAAACTAATGCTATGAGATTGTTTGACATTAGTTTCAAACATTTAATGTTTGATTCATCAAACTTAGTTCATGCTCCCTCTACCTCATTCTTGTTAGTCCTTGTTTAATGTTTGCTTCATCAAACTTAGTTCATGCTCCCACTACCTCGTTCTTGTTGCTGGTGAAAGATCCTCGTACTGAACTATGTTGCTGCTGTCAATATGCATGTTGGACGTCTGGTGTCAGTTTGTATATGTGTTTTCGAGCCATCAAATTTTTTTGTGAATTCTACCACCTTGGTTATTTCCACACCTTCGCTGTATTAAGTGGTGGTGGAGACGAACAAACATCGCAACACGAAGCCTAATAGCTCCAACAAAAAAATGTGGTAGACGGTGATATAGCTTGGTTTTTCAAATGGCTTGAGCGACATCAAATAAGGCTTAGCAAGATGGCTCTGTAATTTCAGTATTGTGTATTTTGTGGCTCTAGAATTTTCAAGACTTATACCAAGAACTTATTTTTGTTATGTTAGATAGCAACTATCTATTTCTATGTGGCTTGGCAGGTCATAATACTTCTTAGCTCATATTCATGAAGCTACAGAATAATTTCACAAGCCTGGCCATGCCATGGAGCCTAAGACATTGTGCGGGTAGCCCCATTGAGCCTAAGAGCCTAAGAGCATGTAGCCTAAAGCATGAGCTTTACCATTGAAAAATAGAATGGATGGACGAAGAGCCTAAGAACATGTAGCCTAAAGCATGGGATTTACCATTGAAAAATAGGGGACAGACGAACCCATGGACGGGTGGATCGACGGAACCACAGATGGAACCGATTGGTAAATGTGTGCACTCACATCTTCTGCATGCTCATTATCTAATTGTTTGGTCATGCAAGATTCAGAAACAAATAATTGCATAGAACCTTTCCCCCTACAGAATGATTTCATTGACCTATGTCAAACGCCTTTATTTTATTGTCTTATTTCAATTCATCTACTCTGATAATAATGCTTCTATAAATTAGTTAGAGAAATCATAGAGTCCGATTTCACTTCACTTTATAGGATTTGTTCAGTTCTAGTGATAAACAATATGGCCATGCATCTTTTCTAATTGATAATAAACCAACAGAGAACCTAGATGGTAGATGGTAAGCCAGCAGAGAACCTAGAGGGTGGAGAGTGCTCACTGTCTAACTTACCAGGATTGATGAGAATCCTCTCACATGGGGATCTCCCAAGAAGAATGCATGCCCAGCAGTTGCAGACATGGCTATCCTAATGGACGAATTTGGTGGCCAAGTTCCCATGAAAAAATCTACAACACCTGCAAAAATCTACAACACGTGCAAGTGCAAAAAAAGAGGTCAGTTTGTTTTTTATGTCATATGGTTTACAAATCTACAACACCTGCAAAAATATACAACACATGCAAGTACATAAAAAAAAGGTCTGTGTGTGTTTTTTATGTGTCATATGGTTTACAGTTGCAAGCTTCCATTGCTGTAGCTATTGCTATACAAACTAACTAATTGCTATGTTAATTTGCACACAGTAATGTCAATGGCTTAACATAAATGCAATGGCCTTAGTACCAGAATTCATGGGCAATACCGACATGCGGCCTTCTATCTCTGTAATTATTTATTTCATTAGTTGTTCATCCAGGCAGTCTTCCTGCTATTGATTGAAGGTTACCTTTCTCCTGGGCACTTAGCCGCTTCAGCCTCCAACACGGCCATGATGATCTCTCATCCTCCCCTCCATAACGACTGCCACTTCTTCATTGGGCATGAATTACAAAGGATACCTAAATAACAAGAAATGAAAAGTAGAGCACGAGAATTGCCTGACCCCAATATCATCCTTCTCTCCATTTCGGAACCAACGGTTTTGCTTAATGGTATGCCGCTTGCTATTACAGAATCTACTCCCTGGGTTGTGTAATTATCATTCTGAATTGCTGTAAATATATAATGCGAAGGACGATATTATTAAGGCTATGGATCCATGAGAGAGACACATAGGAGGTCACATGTGATGCGGCTATCCTCCTTCAAAACTAATTCAAACTTCATGTGAACAAAAACTTTAATTTTTAAGCTTTCATAATCATCCAAAAATCGCTTTTGTTACGTTATTACAGATAATTTGTTTGAATGTGCAAAGTTAGAATCATATCTATCACTTCAAATTACCTATACTTAAAGGGATTTCTCAGAATAATATTAAATGCTTACTTAGAATAATATTAAATGACAATTTTTAATAAATTAAAGTGCTCCATTTTAAAGATTGTTATTAAAAAGGTTGCTTTATTTTTGGATGGTTACAACGTGAGCCTAGATCCTTCTTTTTGGAAAATTCAGCTCTTTTATATTCGTTGTTTCTTACGGTGCACGATTCTATATTCATTGTCTTATATCTTTTTAATAGTGTCCTTAATGTGGGAAAATTCAGCTCTTTTATATTTATATTCATTGTTTATTATAGTGCCGGATTTTATATTCACTGTCTTTTAAAGTGCCCGATTTTTTATTTTTGACGTATGGATATCTATTACATTTTGTTCGCAAGAGTGGAGCTTGTTGGATTGTGATAACAATGGAGTTTGGTGTGATATGAGTCTCCGCACAATTAAACTGTAGCGCAATTCATATTTTGATCCATTATAATTTAGGATCCAACCCCGTCGATATCTCATCCATCAGAAAAGCTTTGGCACCTCCCACCGGCATCTCCCCCGTTGTCATTCGTTTTTTCTGACCTCCAGAAATCCCTCGCTGCATATTATCTCCAACCATCGTATCTGCGCATATTTCTAACCCCAATATATGGACCAACAAGTATATATTTTTACATTATTCATACAGGTGCCATAATTCACATCAAACATGTTGTTAGTTGCGACGAGCAATTCGAAAAAAAATTGCCTTCCATTTTCAGATCTGAACATAAAATTTGAATTGATTTGAAGATAAATAGGAAGACATCTTACCTTCAAAACCCAGTCTGTCATAACACTGGTTTCCTGTTGCCTATATATATTCAGCAGATCATAGTATTTATTTCACCTCCACCATTTGCCATTAAAAAAAGGAATAACTAAACTCAAAACTACATCCGTTTCGAAGTTGTTACCTTCATGAAAACATCAATGTCGGTATCTGGTTGCAGCCCTACTTGTTTTTCTCTTCGGCAAAGCTCAGTCAACACATCTGCAGCCAAGACTGGTTATTTCAACATAGATCCATTCTAATCACGAGAGATCAAGAGGTTGGATTATTAATAATTCTCGTATATATATGTAAAGGTTTTAGATAGATATAAAGATGATCTATAAAAACCTAAATCTGTAAGAATGTAGTGAATTGAACTCTCATTAACTCTTCAAAAAATACCATATCTTGAAGAAACGCCTTGGTAGCAAGCCGAAAAGTTGAAAGTTTCTCTAATAGTCATTTCTCCCAAATGGGTATCATGCTGACTGATGTAAGAAAACACCTTTTCTAGCACAAATTCGTTGATGGCATGCCCATTATATGTCACTTCTCCTTCAACCTGAATGGAAACCTCATACATAATTAAGTTCCATCTATATTAGCACCATGAAATATTTGAGACTTGAAGGCAACTGGCATACTTACGTTGAGAGTGTTTGAAAGCTTGGCAAGTGCAGAGTTAATCTTCATAAATTGCAATTTTATAGACCACAAATCAGCCCAGACCTTCCAAGACCTTGATTGTCTACTAATTTCAAGTTAAAATCTTTCAAAACGTCTGTTTACCTTCATGGTTTAACGATACCGTTCAGATTGTGAAGAATGGTTAAATTTTTCTTCTTTGTTTTCCATAACCGAAGCATTCCCAAAGCATCCTACGATTAACAACACAAAGCTTTCGATCAAAAAAACATAAGTCGCATTTACCTTCTTTGTCTTTCCACTGATATGACCCTATTATTCCACGTCTTAGTAAAAAATAGTTTGTGGCATTTGGTGAGCTTAAAGCCCATTTGGTGGTTAATTGTGAAAAAGGAAACTATAAGCCATCATCACCATGGCATCTAATGATTGACTATAAGCCATCATCGCCAGGGCACCTAATGATTGACTATTTGCTAGGGCGCTACAACCCAACCTTCTCACGCAAAATCTCGCCAGGGCACCTAATGATCGACTATTTGCTAGGGCGCTACAACCCAACCTTTTGACATAAAATCCCATTGCATTTTGCTTAACTGAACTATTACATTATACTCAACTCCTTAAGGCAGGGACATGCCACCTTTAGCAGCTCTCCTTGTTTTATTTATGTTCATGAGTAAGTTTTAGTACTAAATCTATGGTTGTGGTAAGTATAAAAACACATTCAATACAAAGCCATGAATAGGCTCTCTTAGAAACCAAATTGTGTGAATACTCTTCTTTATTATTCATAATTGTTGATACATTATTATTTTTATTTTTAGTTGTACTTTCTAATGAAATTTGTTGAATAAGAATACTATCATGTGAAGGTGATATGTTTAATCCATATTATTTTATATGAAATTGTAACCACGTTCGTTGAATCAAATTTCAAATTTAAAAGGACCTAAGTTTAAGAGTAAAATTGTTTAATGGTATGTGACAAACCCTGATTAAAAACTCATGGTTAATTTTTATGAGGTTTCACATATAAGCTAGACGCTCAGTCTCAAATTGTATACCTAGAATGAATTTTTAAGTATGCTTGGGTAAGCTTAAGAATCAAGATATCTGTAACTGGTATGACTTTGCAAAATGTGCAACCTCAAAGAAAACCTTATAGAGAATTGTTGTAAGTATTTGTACATGAAATATAGCTAGATTTAGTAGTTTAAATGTCTGAGAAGTGGTTTTTCGAGAGCATTGCAGTATTCATTGACAATGTAGGCATTTTGAACCTAAATCAAAGTTTATCATCACGACAATGAGTCAAGTTTGAGGAGAAGTTGGTATATTTCAATTAATATAGTAACATAGTTTTTTTTGTAAGTACAGTATTCGCATTAATAATAAGAACAAAGGCCTTCTAAAACCATTTAAAAAGAGAAAAATCAACTTCTTCCCATATTAAGCATGATTGTAGCAAAAAGATAATACTACTTAGAAACAGCCCCGACCCCAAACTATCTCATATCACTGAAAAACTTCACTACTTCCCCAACCCATAGACTCAAGCTAAAAGATATCAAATTAGCTTCTGAAGAAGCTCCGACATAAGCCAAATTGGCACCTATCATTATAGTCACAACCTCCACAGACTTAGGCCCCATAATATTTTTAGAAACCCTGAAGGATCATATACCATACCGAAACGAGATAATCAAGGCATCATCCCAAAAATAAAAGCATTTTAAAAACCCACCACCATCTTGAGAGAATTTGGATAAACAAAATAAGCTATGAAGAACACTTCTCGAAGCAACGCATAAGCTCGACAACACAGACTAGTTCAGAAGATCACCAGATGTGATGAACACAATTAGCAAGAAGAGAAAATCCATCCATAAGAATAGTCTGCTTTTAAGTCGATAAAACAAATAGTCGAACAAGAGAAGAACCATGATGATGAGCATCAGAGGGCCCCGAAAAATAACCAGAATAAAAAAAAAAGACCAATGACCCCCAAACCAGAATTATAGCAAAATATAGGATAAGTCCTAGTCGTTTCTCTGAGTGGTGCCAGGAAAATCCGGTTTTGCTGCACCAAGAATCGAGGGAGCAGGGTATTGAAAATCCAGACAGGAAATCAAGAAATCAGGTTTATCTTCAACCCGTTGAACTGAAGCTTCAACATGCTGAATCAAAGCATAGATGATATCCTTCCATGGGTCTGGAGAAGGACTACCCGATTCATTAATATGACGATCCCACTCAGCCCTGCCCACCAAGTTTTTCATGACCCAAAACACTGCTACCATTTTTTCATAAAGACTCGTACGCCCCACTGTATGACCAGGGTCCAAAATCCACTCCTTCACCTTCTTAGATTCCTCTTTCAGTTTTTTGTTATCAAGTTCGGCCCATAAGCTCTTCTCAATCGCAGAGATGTGATTCTGAATGTCTCGAGGAAGTTCTAATTCAGACATTTGGGACTCCCATAAATCCTGATGTTATGCCCGAGATGCCAGCTCATGGGAGTCCAAAAAATATTGCAGTCGCTTACCCTTGCCTTTATCACCCATCATGATGAACCAGATATTACCTGTCAACACCCTAACAAGACAATCATAGAAATTCAGAGAAAGAATGCCCGACTTGCCACTGATAGTAATTTCACCACCATGCACCATAATATATATACTAATACCAGTTCTCGTCATGATTATCACATCCCAAAAAATGCACAACACAATCCCTACCAAGGATCGTGGATGAGACTGACCATTAATACACATCACCTGATCCCCAATAGACAGGACAAGATGCTTACTAGCCTCTATCAGACATATGAAAGTATATGCACAAACCATCATATATAAATCTCGCATGTGGTCATAACTAATAAATTAGAGATAACAACCATGAAGCGCCACGTGCTAGAGAGATTTTGTACCAGTGCTAGTAACTATTCTGGCTCGCCATATGGAAGTCAATATAATCAAGTTTGATGATATCTTGAAACTGGGTGCGGGCTATCATTTCTGGAAGAAAGTTCCAATCACTTGCTCTCAAAGATTTACACGTGCCTACCCCCAAATTAGCTAGATTATCTGCCACCTTGTTGCCATTCCTTCTTACATGAGTGAAACAGACAACATTGCCATTAATGAGACATGTCCTAAGGGAAACAATTCTACTTTCCAAGCACCACAAGGATGAGACCTTGGTACTTTGGGAGCCATTTTGCAGTTTGGAAGCTAGGAGAATAATCATCTGAGAGTCACCTTCCGCTATAATTGACCTGTGAAAATTCTCAATGACCCAGTTGAGACCTTGAATCAATCCTTCAATCTCTGCAACATTGTTAGAATTCATACCCAGGAAACCATAGCCAAAACTAATTATTTTACCTCTGTGGTCACGGATAATAAATCCGTATCCCACATTTCTAGGATTACCCTTTGAAGCTCCATCAAAATTTAGTTTCAGGAAACCAGTTGGCGGAGGACTCCAAAGGTTCGGGCTTTGAATGACCAAGAGAGTATTATGGATAAGCGGATCAGTATTCACATAACTTTCCATACCCCAATCTTCTAGGATCTACCATTCCACCCCTGCTAACTCTAAATCCTTTTTGTCCCAGCTGGATAGAAGGATGGTTTCCTTAATTTTGGACCTTAGACAGTGCTAAACGATTGAGAAAGACGAATCCATGGAGTGGAAAATTCTGGCATTTAGCTCATTCCAAATTGCCCAAATTAAAAAATTGGGGAATATTTCCCAAATAAGGTTCAAGAGCTGACTCTGGAAAGGATTCTTAGGCCAGTGAATCAAGGTTCCCATAGGGTCCTGCCGAATTCGATCAGAACGGCAAAAAAGCACAACTCCATGATCCCATAGATCAGCCGAAAACAGACATGTATCCAGAAGGTGCAATGTTGTTTCCTCCACCTGCTGGCACAGAGGACACTGGTAAGGACCATACAACCCACGCCGTTGTAAATTTTCCCCAGTTAAAATTCTTTTATGAATAACTAGCTAACTAAAAATAGTGATTTTGGGCCATAACGTTTTTCCCCAAAGGTTACTCCAATTTTTAACGACTGGGTTTTCAAAATTCCTGAAAAGAAGGTGGTAGGATTCTTTGAGAGAAAAAAACCCTTTTGGACAATAACCCTAGCAAAGTTTGTCATTACCTTCCTATCTACAAATACATCTCACTTCCTGAAGCCAAGAACATTCCAAGGAAGGGCCTAGGCGTTCCAACCAATTCTGAGTCACCCAAGGCTGAGAGAAAGAACTAGGAATTTGGAGCCCCCATAGGTCCACCACTTTGCATAAACTTCTTTTAATACAAGCATCTTGGAGCTGTGGACATTGCCCCACTCATTCCAAAGGAGGAAGTTGTTTCCAAGCATCCTCCCAAAAGAAAGCAGTTTTACCATCACAAATTTCCCAGAAACAATGCTGCTGAATAAGGCTATGACCTTCCCGAGCCATTTTCCATATATGAGAACCAACTTTCTCCCCGGAAAAATGAATTAATTCCCGAAAATCCCAGTGGGGAGCATATTTGGCTAACCATAATTTATCCCAAGGTTCCTAGGAATGAGTTGGCCAGCGCCACCAAAGCTTGGCTCTAGCAATTAAACCTGCTTTTTCTAGATCTCTGAGACCCAAAACACCCTGAGATTTAGGTTTACAGATAGTATCCCAATTAACCAAATCCTATTTGTTAGAGTCTTGAGCACCACTCCGCAGGAACTTCCTTTGGATATTCCGCAAATCCCAAAGGATAGATTTAGGAGCCATTATAGTTGAAAACATATATGTAGGCATTGCATGAAGCATCGATTTGACAAGAACCAAACGGCTCGCCAAATTCAAATATTTATAAGTCCAATTACTCAGCCATTTCTTGACTTTATCCAATAGTTCAATCCAAGAACTTTTCTTAGACTGAGAGTTTATAAGACGAGTTCCCAGAAAAGTAGAAGGAACAAAACTCTCAGAAAAACCTAAGATACAAATAATATTACGATGAGTAATATGGGGAGTATTAAAGAAAAAAACATGGGATTTTTTAGCATTGACTTCCAATCTAGAAGCACGACCGAACTGATCCAAGCAATTGTGAAATCTAGTGGCTTCCTGGACAGAGGGATAACCCATCAACATAGTATCATCAACAAACTATTGGTGGGGATGACTGACCCCATCTTGAGTACCACTTAAACCTATAATAGAATTGGCCTCCTTTAAAGCATAAATGGATCTTCCCAAACCTTCGGCCATTAAAATGAACAGAAAAGGTGACAACGGATCCCCTTGACGGATACCATGAGTTGGGTTAATAATACCAAAAGGGACCCCATTAACTAGAATAGAAAATAACGCCGAAGAGATCAGATGCATAATTGACCCAAGTCACACTAAACCCAAAAGCTTCCAACATTTTTCAGATAAATTTCCAGTTGAGTTTATCATAAGCTTTGTCTATATCTAGCTTAACCAACTTTCTTGGAAATTTTTTACATTTGATTGAATGTAAGATTTCATGAACAAGAATGATCCCATCCGAAATTTGACGCCCTTCCACAAACCCTGATTGTTCCAAACATATTAGAGAGGGTAAAATGGGTTTTAAGTTGTTAGCAATTACCTTGGTAATAATCTTATAAATAACGTTATAGAGGCTAATAGGTTTTGAACTTGTCAGGAGAATCAACACCCTCACTTTTAGGGATCAGAGTTAGAAAAGTAGAATTTAAGGAAGGAATAATATGACCAGATAATCTAGATTGCTCCACAATATTCCATACATATATTTTAATCATCTCCCAAAAATGATGACAAAAATTAACAGTAAAACCATCAGGGCCAGGTGAGGTACCTTCCTTCATTTGAAAAAATGCCTCCCGAACCTCTTGAAGAGAGATATAATTCATTAATAGCTAGTTTTGTTCCCTTGAAACCAAGGAAGGAATTCGACTAGTAATGACTTCAATGTCAGTCGAGCGGTCCCTTCGAGGATTAGTTCAAATATCATAAAAGTGAGAGTTAAGCAATTCCTCAATTTCTTCCCTATCTTCCAATAGGTTTCCTACATCATTTTTAAGTGAATAAATATTATTCTGAAACCTGGATTGGATGACAGAATGATGAAAGAATTTGGTATTCTTCTCCCCTCCGCGAAGCCACTTGATGCAGGACTTCTACCACCAAAGGACTTCCTCTTGTTTTTCACGTTCTTCAAGTTGGTTTTCTACCAACCTTTCCTCCTCAAGTAAATCGGGCGAATAGCCTTCATTAAGCCCGGTGGATTGAATCTCGAGAAGACAGATCTCTAGTCGACGCTTTTCACGGAAATGTTCCCAACCTCTTCCTTATTCCATTTCTTGATTTTAGATTTCAAAGCCTTCAAATTGTGTTGGAAGGATCACATATTAGAAACCTGATCAGATTTCATTTTAGCCCACCAGGTTTTTACCTTATCTTCAAATTCGGGATTAGCCATCCAAAATTTCTCCAAATGTAAAGGTTTTTTGAATTGAGACCCTAATCCAGTACTCCACATGAGATCGATCAGCCAATAATCCGACCCTCGACCAGAGAAGGTAGAGCTATGGATCTCACTTCCTAAATTAATAATATATTCAAAAACTAAGAATCGATCCAGTCTAGAAGCAATATGATGATCCCCTGTTCTTTTGTTATTCCAGGTAAATCACCCAACCCCTAGAGTAGTATCTACGACATCCAGATCTTCAATGGTCTCGTAGAAAAGTTTAAATTCTTCTTCTAAACAACGCCTACCACCCTTTTTCTCCTCCAACGAAGTGATTAGATTAAAATCACCTCCTACCACCCAGTGCTCCAAAGGCATATAGGTCTTCAAATTGGATAGGGTTTTTATAAAACTACACTTATCACCCAAATGCTGAGGACTGTAAACATTCGTAAGTAAACCTGCAATTGGAAAACCAACCACTTTGAAAATAATAGAGATAGAATTACGGGTTCCTTGAAAATCAGAAAGGGAAACCCGAGATGGATCCCATAATATGCATAAGCCCCCGAAAAATCATTTTGAATCAACACCCATACTTTCACAACGGGCGGAGATTTTACTCTTGTGCTGCTGAATAAAGTTAGCCTGACATTTGGTTTCTTGTAAAAAGACAATAGCAGGATTAGTCCTCTTAATCTTCTGATAGAGAATTTGCATTTTTCTCAGGCTATTAATGCCTTGAGTGTTCCAACAGAGGAGTTTCATTAAAACAAAGTTATAGACCAAGAGAAACTTTGATTGTCGGGTATTGACCCAAATCAACCAACCTCCTCCCTACATCCGCCACCCTATGTTTATTGGATTTACGACCAGGTTTCTTTCTGTTGTCTTCACCTGATTTTTTTGTTTCTTTAAAGGAACCTGAATTAATACCTAAATAACTTGAGAATTTAGCTTTAAGAATGGCCTCCTTCAAAAGAGTAACCTGTTCTTGAGGAACATAACCTTTAATGTTATCTGAACAGGCTTTCTCAATTCCTTCAAGATCTAATTCACCGATATCCATCTCTTCAGATTCATCCACGATATCTGATTGCAAAAAAGTGTCCATAACTTCAACCTACAATCTAGCTTCTTGTTGCAACTTTTCAGTATAAATATCCTTGGATATATTTGGAACAGAGGAGAGTCTTGAAGGTTGACCAACCTCTGATTTGGAAGGATTACCCCCAGGACTTCTTGAATCCAAAGACTTCCCTTCCTAGTCACCCAAAATCTCAAAGGAATTAAAACAATTCATTTTCTTGACACTGTCTTGATGATCTTGTTTGTTATAGCCTCGTTTGCGAGAAGACACTTTGAAAAAACTAGGATCCGCTAGATTAGATACCTTATCAACTAGATTTTTGGGATGATTCAGAGGAAATTCCCTAAACAAGTGGTTATCCTCATGGCAACGACGACATCTAAAGGGCACTTGTTCGTAGTCCAAGTTTTGGAGCCATTCTTCATCCTCCCAAAGCAACCTTATTGCCTCCGAAAGTGCCTTAGAGAATTCCATGTAGATATAGATACGAGCATAAGCGGTATATCTTTGAGATTTTTTTTGCTCCAAAATTTTGATAAAGGAGCCTAAACAGTTACCCAATTCTTCTAGAATTTCAGAATCCCAATATTCCTGAGGGAGTGAATATAACCTGATCCAAACTGGGGCGATTCTCATATCTTCCTTTTTTGGACAAAATTTCTCTTTCTAAGGATGAAGGAAAAGACCCGCAGAGTAATAGAAATATGGACCACCATCGATAATCCAATTCCTATCTTCTTGATTGATAAAGGAAATAGTAAAAAAACCCTTTGATCCCAAATGTAAATCATAATGACCTTTAGGTTTTCATGTAGAGTTAATCCACCAAATCAAAGCTTTCTTCGATGGCTGCAAACCAATGAATTTCCCAATCAAACCATCATCCTTCATGAACTGGATCATTTCCCTTATATTTGCAGACTTAACTAACATGGATGGAATAGCTGATGCTTTCGGAAAGCATCGACCAAGTTTACGAGCTATACCAATAGGACCAGGCATATCACATGACATTAAATTTATCGGGATTTCCCCAATATTCATGTTACCCTGGTCAGGAGGATGGATGTTAGAGGGTTCCCCCCCTCCAGAACCATTGAATGATACCAAGCTTCGATCGCCTGCTAAAAACTCCGTAGGTTCCTCCCTCTTCAATTCTTGGAGCGCCCGTCGCCTTCAATACAGTAACATAGTTAACCAATTCACAAGGAGCACATAAGTGTCGACATAAAACCTAAAACCATAAAGGTCAATTCTAAAAGAAGCCTAAAATTTTTGAATTCCTAAAACTTAGATTAATAATAATAATAATAATAATAATAAGTAATGGAAATGTAGGTTATTAATGAGTGATAAAAATAATAATAATGAATGAAGTTAAATTAATAAAAATGATAATAATATATGTAGCTAAATACTAATACTAATAATATATGAACTAAAAACTAGATTTATAATAAATTAATTAGCTACTTCTATTATTAATAATTTAATTAACCTTATTAATAAATAAATTAACTTAATAAATTAATCAACTATACTTATTAGTAATTTATATTAACTATAATTAAATATTAATTTAATTAACTTTATTAATAATCAACATAGATCCATCTTAAAAGGATATACCAAGCACCGAAAAATATCAAATCTCTCTAACTGCAAACCCCTTTTTTAGAGTGAAAGTGTTGAGGAAATGTGAACGGAATGTTTATGGTTTTAATTTGTAGTCTTATATATGTGGTTCTATAAAAATATTTTAAATCTAAATTGAGCCGACATGTTATTTTTTTATAACATTTTATTATTTTTATAAAGGACGTGTATCAACTCTAGGATGAGCACGAAAGGACTTACACATCTCCCCCTATTGGGCTATAGAATGCGCCTCTTCGGCACAAATATAGTTGAATTAATAAATTAATTATCTATAATGATTAATATTCTAAAGGAGTCTTAAAAATATGTGCTCCTTGTGAATTGGTTAACTCTACTACTATGTTAATTGAACTAGACCAGGTTCTCCTCAAACTTGATTCATTGTCCTGATGATGAAACCCTGTGTTCAAAATGTCGACATTGTTAATGGCTATTGCAATGCTCCTAGAAACCACTTCTCAAATAAATCGATGCAGGAATCTAGGAACAATTTAAAATGTCATAGTTAGTGAATGCACATGCATAACATTGTACCAACTAAGGGTTTTGGAAGTAATCTTTTTATTGTTACTTTATCGTGTTACACACACACACAACATTGTACCAAGTATATATAATTCAATAAATTACTTCCAAAACCCATACTTGGTACAATGCTATTGTAACACACCCCGCGATTTGCACAGCAATAAAACACTCATTTGACAACCTCCTTAAGCTAGTGTCTCATCTTTCATTTATTTAATAATAAAATATTCAGCAATTAAATGCAATTATCCTTGACCCCACTTGGTCATTAATTACATACTTTATAATAAAATCAAAACATAATGTCTCCTAAAACATAAAATGTTTTTGCAAATTTGGGGTATGTGATAGTCGTACACACACACACACATATAAATTTCGTTGTGGTTTTTTTGGTTTGGTTGTTGGTTTGTTGTGTTGGAAACAAAGGTTATGTAGGTTTATCACACCTTTGCATCTTTTGAAGACAATCAAACTAAAAACAACAGTCAACTAGCAAAGCATACGACTGAAGGCTCGACTAAGTGGCCAATTGATTGATTGACTTGATGGTCGACGATGTAATCAATTGGATGGTTCAAATAACTAACTAATCAATGAAACATTGTGGTCTTTTAGGAAACAATTAGAACCAATGAAGCTTCTTTGTGGACCAGATCACCCTCAATTCAAGGAAGTTTGTTCTAGATTTTAAAACTATAAATGAATGACCCTATGGGTTGCATTAACATGTCATATCAAATGTTAAATTATGGATTGTTATGTTCTAATCATAATGATTTGTGCTTAAGTGTTGTAAATGGCGTCTTTTGATACCAGCTCTCTTCTTGGAATATATGTATCCCTTCTATTATTTTGCGTTGTCTGTCATATTGTTCAAAGTTGCTTTCCCAACATGGTGCCATGGCTATTAATTATGGCCTATCCTATTTCCCACAAATCGTGTTGAGTCTGATCTAGGGTTGATCAAAACTAGGATGGATATTTGTCGACTAGTACCTTTGAACTTGGATTAAATATGTAAGATATCAAAACGATGGATTCCAAGATAGAACATGTTATTTTTAATGGCCATAACTATGCAATATAGGCACCATATCTGGAAACATTGCTAAAGATAAAGGGACTTTGGTAGTAGACCATGACTATTATTCCAAATCCAACGGATGATCAGGATAAATTTATCATTGACAAAAAGAAGGATGGAGATGTTGGGGTCACAACCTACATTTCAAGGGATATTTTCTTTCATATAAGTGGGATCGATTGTCCTCGTGCTTCTTGGAATAAGTTAAAGCTGTTGTTTGTTAATATCAATGAAATAAAGCAACGCCGATAGAGAAAGAGTTTATCTCTCTAGAAACCCATTCCTTTGAAAGGATTGAGGACTATTTGGCACATATCAGATAACTATAGTTGAAATTAGGAGAATGTGAGAATTTTTTTCCAAAGAAGGATGGAAAACTGATCGAACTAGTATTGATGAATCTAAAGACAGCATATGATTTATTTTGTTCCTCATTTCATGTTAATTAGGTGCCATGCAAAGAATAGAGTAACCTGACTTTTCCTTTGATACTTTTTGTGATTGATTGATCAAGGATCAACAAAAGTTGCTTGATGAAAGGAAGCTTGGTAACAAACACTGGGCTCACTTTCTCAAAGGAAAGGTCAAGAAAAAATATAAAGAATGGGATTGATTGGAATATATTAAACCTATTTTTTTAATTAATAAACTTTAGCCCACAATTTATTGACCAAAAAAAACTTGAAATGGAGTTTAGCCCAGTTGTATTTCATAAGGAAATTTGGTAAAACTGGATTTCTCCCTCTCAAAAATTCCTTCAAGATTGCCTTCACCCAATTTTCTGGGAATGGTGGTTGTTGGGGAGAATTTGTCCCCAATTTAGGTCTTGAATCCATTTTACAGTTAGATTCTCCCTTTTTTTGTTTGAAGTAGGTTTTAACCCTTATATATATGTTATTTCTACTACTAGGTTGATCCAAACTCACGAGTCACTTGTGATCCCTCTTCCCTTGGTTAACAAGCTGGACAATACCAATTTTCTGGGTTTTTATTAGATATCTGAGATCTTGAAGTACGACACTGATTGAGGACGTCATTGGTTTTTTATCAGATATCTGAGGATCGAGATTCATAGCTTGAGGTTATTGTTCATTTCTAGTTTGTTTTGATAGACCGGATTGGATATTTTTAGTAACCTTTATCAAGTAGCAGAAAAATTCCTAGGGTGGCTTCTATCTTCCTTACGAATTTTCTTCAGAAATAGTTAGTTTGGGTTTATTACTATTAGTTGTCAAGGGGTTTAAATATATCTATGTTACAACTTATGCCTAGGTTTCAATACTAATAGATCGTATAAGTTTAGGAATAAATCAAATAATTTTCAGGTGAAAAAAGATTAGAATTCAGAGATCGAGTACAGACACTTTAAGAAGTCCATGATTACTCGAAGTGGAACTTGTAACGGGATGAATGGCTCACCTGCTGACGTTAGAAGTAGAGGGATGACGAGCCTTGCCATTAGTGGGATGAAGACGTTAGGGTTATATTAGGAAGATAAAGAGGTCATGGATTATACTATTTTTATCTTTACTGTATGAATGGAGGAATGGTTACCGTTGCTTGAGGAATGGTTAACACTTCTAGAACATTAAATGTTTAATTCCTAATTTTTTATAGATGAAAAATGACATATTGATATGAGTAGAGGATTTGCAATGTTTTAATGTCTCTTTTTGTATCCATTTAAGCATAATCGATTCGTGTTAAAGGACCAACTATATATTGTGTTTGAGTCTTGTTAAAGGGCCAACTATGTCTTGTGCAAATTTGAAGCATGTGATGACATTCTATTTTCTCAAATTTTTAGTCCGTGTAGAAAATGACAACATCTCCAAACAATGTTACAAATGAGGGTTCACAATTTAGATTGGTTTTAATTACATGACCCATGCCCTTCAAAACAACCAGATATCATCGAAACATCTCTCTTGCAAAAGGTAATATCCCTAGTAGAATATCTGCGCCATAATTACATATATATGATAGCCAATTCCGAATATTTTTTAGTCGATGGTTATGGTGTAAAACTATAGCTTTATGTATCTTAGTGAAACTCTTTCAATCATAAAACTAACTGGTATGTCTGTTGGAATCTTAATGGTAGATATTACAGTGATTGAATCTTTTGTGTAGCTGCTTGCAACTGCTTTGCATCTTCAAGATTCCCTTTTGTTTTATGATTGGATTATGGTGCTTAGAAATGAGTGTCTTGATGGGGTATGCACTTTATGTCTTGGCTTGTTGAAAAATATAGACAAAAGAAGATCTCCCTATTTGGCATCTTATAGTATTAGGAGGAAACATGATCTGTCATAGAATGTATGAAGGTGATCAACTCCAGCATGAGATACTCATTGATTGATCACATAAAGTTGTCAATGCCATATCAGTGCCATGTCTACCACCACATCAGTTTGAAATCGTATCACTAACAATGGCCATTTTGTTTACTTAATATTTGATTTCTCTTAGTGCCTGATTCAAACATTAACAAATTCAATTTTATACAAGCTAGGAAATTAAGTGTACAATTTCCTCTTGGCATGGGATGATCTTAGGGTAAGCCACAGTTTTTGGAGAAGCATCTTATCTAAATCCTGATCATTGGATGTGTACAAAAACATAGGTATGCCTTCAATTGGAGGATACATTGTCTATGGACCCATTCCCTTCAAAACAACCAAATCTCATCGAAACATCTCTCTTGAAAAAGGTACTATCCCTAGTATAATATCTACACCAGAATTCCACAAATATGATAGCCAATTCTGAATATTTTTCAGTCGATCATTATGGTGTAGCATTGTAGATTTATATAGCTCAGTGAAACTCATCCAATCATAAAATTGACTGGGTATGTTTGTTGGAATCATAATGTAGATATTACAATGATTGAATATTTTGAGTAGCCGCTTGCAACCAGTTTGCATATTCAACAACCCCTTTTGTTTTATGATTGGATTATGGTGCTTGAAAATTAGTGTCTTGACAGGGTTTGCACTTTGTCTTGGCTTGTTGAAAAATATAGACAAAAGGTAGATCTCCTTGTTTGGCATCTTATAATATTAGGCGGCAACATGATATTTCATAGACTATATGAAGGTGATGAGCTCCATCATGAGATACTCATCGATTGATCACATAAAGTTGGCGGTACCATATTAGTTCCATGTCTACCACCACATCAGTTTAAAATGTGATCACTAACAATGATCATTTTGTTTACTTGATATTTGAATTCTCTTAGTGACAAATTCAAACTTTAACAAATTCAATTTTTATAGGAGTCAGGAAATTAAGTGTGCAATTTGCTCTTGGCATGGGATGATCTTAGGGTAAACCACAAATTCTAGAGAAACATATTAGCTAAAACCTGATCATTGGATGTGTACAAAAACATAGGTATGCCTTCAATTGGAGGATACACTGCCTATGGACCCATGCCCTTAAAAACAACCTTATCTCATCGAAACATCTCTCTTGCAAAAGGTAATATCCCTAGTACAATATCTGCACCAGAATTCCACAAATATAATAGTCATTTCTGAATATTTTTTAGTCCATGGTTATGGTGTATTGTTGTAGCTTTATATAGCTCAGTGAAACTCATCCATTCATAAAACTGAATGGGTATGTTTGTTGGAATCTTAATGTAGATATTATAGTGATTGAATCTTTTGTGTAGCCGCTTGCAACCACTTTGTATCTTCAACAGTCCCTTTTGTTTTATGATTGGATTATGGTGCTTTAAAATTAGAGTCTTGACGAGGTCTTTACTTTATGTATTGGCTTGTTGAAAAATATAGACAAAAGGAATATCTCCCTATTTGGCCCTTTACAGTATTAGGCGACAACATGACCTTTCATAGTATGTATGAAGGCGATGCATTAGAGGAAATTTTGGGTCTAAAATGGGCCTTATAAGAAAACATGCCAAAAATAATTTTTGTTAGTTGGAATTCAAGAACCAATAGAATTTCAATAAAATGAGTCAACCATAATGGTTGAGTTGACAAATTTGTTATAAAAGAAAACTACTTTTTTTGTTCATGTTTTCGACATATCTCCCTGTGTTTTTACTCAAATTCCAAATGGGAGAGCTCGTTGGATGTGGAATTTAATTCCACATCCAACGAGCACCTAGAATGCATACTTTTGACATACCCCTCTACCCCAAAAACAAGAAATACCTTAAAAATGTGATGATGACATCATCACATTTTTCAGGTATTTCTTGTTTTTGGGGTAGCGGGGTATGTCAAAAATATGCATTATGGGTACTCGTTGGATGCGAAATTAAATTACGCATCCAATGAGCTCTCCCATTTGGAATTTGAATAAAAACACAGGGAGATATGTCAAAAATACGAATAAAAAAAGTAGTTTTTTTCATTCTTCATCCAAAATTAATAACTATTATTTTATTATTTTCCTTAGGAAGCCCATTTTAGACCTCAAATTTCCTCTAATGAACTCCATCATGAGATACTCATTGATTGATCACATAAATTTATCAGTACCATATTAGTGCCATGTCTACCACAACATTAGTTTAAAATCTGATCACTAACAATGGCCATTTTGTTCACTTAATATTTGATATCTCTTAGTGCCCAATTCAAACTTTAACAAATTCAATTTTTTTAGGAGTTGGGAAATCAAGTGTACAATTTCCTCTTGGCATGGGATGATCTTAGGGTAAACCACAGCTTCTGGAGAAGCATCTTATCTAAACCTGATCATTGGATGTGTATAAAAACACAGGTATGCCTTTAATTGGAGGAGACACTGCCTGTGGCAGTAGAAAAGGGTCATGCCCCATTTTCCTTCAATGCCAAATTACAAACATTGTTTCACCCACCAGTAACCAGATTGGATATTTGGGTTGATGGATTTTGAAGTGGTTTAGATTAACATGTTTATTGGCCAGTCACTTGTAGATTAGTCTTCTAAGATGGAGTTTCTGTTCTTGGAATTTATCACTCTTCTGGTAATAAATCTAAAATACAGACGTTGTATTAGGCTTATATTTCTTTACATAAGGAATAAAATTGAAATGCAATTACCGGTCCAACTGAAGGAATAGTTGTACAGTGAATAGTCAAAGCAATAGTAAGCCTTATGGTTTTTATATGATTAATAGAATATCCTTCTAAATTTAGTGTGACACCTGCACCTGCTTCTATGAAAAGGAGTCTCTTAGGATCAAGTTCCTAAATGGATCCTAACGAGGAGATCAATCAATGAGTATCTCATGATGGAGATCTTCCTTTTGTCTATATTTTTCAACCTGCTACAGGAGTGTCTTGACGGGTCTGCAATTTATGTCTTAATAGCTGTAGGGATGATATTGATGAATTTGACTACCACTAATAGCATAAAGTTATGGTTGATACACCACCAAATATCTTGTTGTGTATCCGTGTTTGATTTGATCATTTATGTTCTAGCCATGACCCCATACTATTTGTAAGAGGGAACTGTTGCACCCTCAAACTAACATTTAGTGATACTAATTCCAGAGCATGATGGTTGATTTTTTATGGGTGGAGGATAAATAGTTTCATTTTTTTTTAAGAAGAATTTTTTTTTAATTCTTTTTGTACCCTGTACCCTGGTACTCTCAAAAGATGACGAGTCTTCACTTGATAAACACAATCAATAAACTATTATAAGAGCTAGATATCCATTGATTCCCATTCTCTGCATGGTCATGTTGCTTGGATTATTTTCACTGAACATGCTTTGTAACATTTCCTTTCCCCCAAATGTGAATTATTTCAGCTTTAGGCATTGCTATCTATTCAAAATGTTGATGGATAGTTTCTAGTTTACTAGCAAATAATAAATGCCCGAGTTCTTCATGTGACCTTTATTACCATTGTTATCAACAAAGACACTAGAACTTTATACATGCAATTTGAAAGTCCATTTTTATGATTTACAACATCTTAAATGTGTTGAAGATGGACATCTTCATTTCTAGTTTTTTTTCTTGTTTATTGTGCATTACAATACATCTTGACTTTGCAAAGAATCTTGTGGTGGACTTCTTAAATTTCCAATGAATCTTGTGGTGAGCTTGGACTGCCTTTTTGTGAGCCTGTGTAATCTATGGAAAGTTCAGTAAGACTAGAAGCTTCTATCAACTTCTTTGTGTTTCTATGAATTTTTTATTTTGTGTGAGATATCAAAATTTTCACTAACCTAGGGACATGTTAGATATCAAAGCATCAAATTCTATAGGAATCTTCTATAGAGACTAGAACAAGGTCAAAATTAGGTCATATATGGCTCTGCTGAATTCATTTGAAATTCCATTATGTTCGAGTTTTCCTTTATGGGATTCTTGCAACCACTCATTCAATAAAGGAAACCCACCAAGTTGCACAAATATGTTCAGACAATCATTCCTTACTGTAGTAGTAATCACAACTGCAAGGGTGGTCCTAGATTCCAGCTCCTTTAGCTTCCTAGAATTTTTGTTAAGGGAGCCATATGATCATTTGTCTACAATGCCTATTTTGCTAAAGAGGCCTCCTAGTATTAACAATTCATATTTAGTAGTGGCATGGTTGCAGACTTGTAGTCTAGAAAAAGTCACCAGCACCATGTATTATTTGAAACCGCCACTATCTACCCATTGTTGGAAAGAAATTCATGAAAATCCGATTTAGATCATGGGTCAACTTCAAGTCAAAAAGTTATTTTCTCTCCTAGTTTTTATTCACTTTGACCAAATGCAAAAGAAAGGGGTTTTTATTCAATTTATGGTGTTTGGTGGGTCTAAATTCTATTTATCCATTCAAAGGAATCGCTAGCAACAATAACACCTATGGAATGTTTCAAGAGAATGGAAAATCACTTATGTGAAGAAAGGTGTCTCTGTGTGTGTGTGTGTGATTCAAACAAATGGTGTGTATTCACTAGAGTCCATGGCCATGTTTTCACTTTTCTCAAGAAATACAATAGGTGTATATATAATGGAAAACGGATAAAAGCTCAAACTCATATTACCATAGGCCTGGTAGCATAAACAAAATAACTTGTTGATGCAAGCATCAAAAGGGAAGTTATTCCTCTATGATAGTTTCTCTTTTTTTCCAACACACTTGCTAATGTTGGCACTTTGGAGAAGGATCATTGATATCTCAGTGACTTAGTTTAGCATGTGAGTTTTGAACTGGGAAATCGCTAACGAGCAGATCATGTAGTGTACAGTTGTAGTATAGGAAACAAAGTACTATTTTGGCAGGAAGGATACCCAGTAGACCACGATAACTGTAGATGAAATAAAAGTATACAGATTGAATGAAGAATTCCATTATTGGCTTGCAGGAAATTCATTAAAGAGTCTTCCAAGTCTAGATTCTAGAGAAAGATAATTACGAAAAAACTCTCGACATATTTTAATGGAATATATTCCCTTGAAATATTTGTACAAATTGTGATTAGATGTGTAAATTCTGATAGTTTTTAGAACACATGCATGAGACAAAACATAAGTGAAGAGAATTGAAATAAAATTTATATTACCTCATGCGTTTGTTGGGGTAAACTAGAGAGAAATTCCTTTGAATAATTGTAATATCCCAAATCCCAGTATTTTCTAATTCTAAGCAAATATGCTGATACAACCGGGCATGCAAACTGCCATGCAAAATTTCCTATTTTATAGCAAAAAATAGGGTTAGGGTTTGTAGGATAGAATGAACACTTACCACTGATAAGCTGGCTGGACTGCTCCTGAGAGAGTATGCATGTAGCAAGAGCTGAATCGGAGATGAACTGATATCTTCTGCTTCCGGTGATACCCCAGCCGCATGAACCCCAGATCAGGTAAGGGTGACATTTTCAATGAAGAAGGTGTCCGATGAAGCTGCTTATTTGTAGGAATGGTAGCCTTCCCATCGCAGAGAGAATGCCTAGAACCTGCGGAAATTTTGAGGTCTCTAGGCAGGCTAGCGAATTGTTCTAGAGGTGTAGCTGCTCATGCCCCCCTGATCCCGAAATGGTTGATAACTACTCAGGATGAGCATGATCGTATCTGATAATCACTGGGTATTGGAGTAAGATGCTGATGATGAGAATGGTGCCTAGGTTTTGAAGGTAAACTAAGATCTAAAGACCCAACGAATGATTAGGGCTTTCCAGCTGAAACCCCCTTACGGCTTCACACGTTCCCCTGTAACAATATCTTCCGTATACTGGATAACTTATGAATAAATGGAAGAAAAAATGGTGAACCTGTATGGCTTACCCTGAATGAGACTAGGGTAGATATCTCACTATTGAAACCATGCAAGCTGAAGACGCCATCTCCAACCCCAACTGTTGTGTTGCATGTTGTGCTGCTATTCAATAGCTCCAAAATAATAATCATCAAAAGTAAGCTTCCTATCACTTTATCTCCCTTTTATAACTTTCAACTACTAAAACCCTAACCTTTGACCTAATTAGGTCACTTTAATTTCTAATTTGCAGTTGACTTGCATGCATGCTCATGGAGACTTAAATGAGTGCATGCATCATTAAATAATGCTTAGATGGCATGCATGATGGCGGCCTTTGGCCCCGGTGGCCCTTCTTGACCTAATGGTGATAACATATTGATGCCCTAGATTTTCTATAGATGGCATCAGTCCTTAGATGATTCCCTAACTGTCAGTAACCGCTCAAACCCACAGGAATCACATAGGTTAGCGGTTTTGGTCCTCAATGCCTAATCAGATGAGGACATTACAATAATACCCTTGCTTATTTTCTGCCACTCAATCTTAAACATCTGGAAAACAAAATCTATTGAATCTTCATTGTTGGTTGCTTGATACAGGTCTGAAAAGGTCTTCCCTCAAACATCCTTCACATTGGGCAGTCCATTATACTAGTATAACAATTTGAGCTTTCACAAATTAAATCAAATGTTGTATTTATACCAAATCAATAATCAAAATATGAACAATTAGTGTTTGATTTGATAGAGAGAGAATTTCATCTAAGAAGGATTAAACCTATTTGTTCCTTGTTGGACTATTTTGATGCATATCCTATATCTCTATGCTGGACTATTATGATTCCTTTTCTATATCTTCCCTTAGGTTAGTTTTAGTGCATAGAGATCTACAAAAACATGCCTAGAATGAGAGTTTCCTTGCTAATCATGTCAAGAGTTTACATCTAATGCTTTGGATCCACAATTTGATCATAAATCAACCAACAATGAAAATTTCCTCAATATTCCAACACAATTCAATTCCTAGGCTGCTAGAAATGGCTAATGGAATTTGATCCTGGTCGAAATTGCAAGGACTTTTGAGGAGCATCATGCTTTCCGTAAATTAGGAATCATATTATTTTGTGCTGAAATGTGAACGTTTCCACCACTATGTCATGTTTAGTTTGTTGATCAAAACTAGGAGGGAAATATTTTTTATATGTAATCTACAAAAACAGAGTGTTTCCTGATGAATATGTTGCAAAACCTTGATTGGCTATATGCATGGTCATCTGCTACAAGACTATCAATGACATTTTTCCAACATGCCTCAAAATATTTAAAAAATTTCTTGTATTTATTACCTTAATGTACCTTCTCTCCTAGCCTTAGTATGCGAAATTAATCAATGGTTCTAAGTCTTTGTGTTTTTCTTCGAGGATTTGTCACAACATTTAATTTGAGAAAGAATAGGCAAAGAGATTACTTTGATAGATTCTCCGGTAGTAGCAACTTGCATGCATAGCACCAAGGACATTACCATCTAATCCATTTGAATCCTTTGAGGGGGGGGGCGCTAAACTGTCCTCTCCTTAAATGTTTGGTAAAGAGGGTCGATTGAAGGCTGGTAGTTCACTCGAATTCGAACTTTTGAATGGTGAGCTTAGGGGTAAGATGGGGTAGGATTGGACATGGGTCTCCACTTAAGGTCCTAAGTTCGTTAATGAAGAACAATTAATAAGTATATAAGTTGGTTGGCAAAACTTATCCTAATTTAGTTGTCAAATTAGAAACTTCACTTATTGTTAAATGTTATGAGTGATAACTAGTTAAAACAAGAGCCACGGGGTGGCAATGTTCACGACATTGCTACTTGTTGTTGCAAGAGCATTTAGAGTTAATTCTTGAATGTGATGGTTAGTTGCAAGAGCATTTAGAGCTAATTATTGAATGTGATAGTTAGTGATGTTTGGGTGGTTGAAGTTTTTTTATAAGATTATATTGCGTCATAATATTATATTGTGGTATGTAATATTTTGATATTTTTTATGAGTAGGATAAAATGTTACAATTGTGAATTTCTATCATCATTTTTTTTATGAGTAGGATAAGATGTTAGAATTGTGAATAATTTTAGGAGTGATGTTAATTTTGATATAATTTTGTATGAATATTAAAATTTAAACTATGTTTAACGGATTTCTATCATCATTTTCATTGCAAGCCCAATTTAATTTTCTTTTTAGAGGAATCCATGGGGAGAGAAGAAAGCATATGCATATGCTTGTGCAATAATACTAAATTTTATTGTATTCAAATCAAACATAAAATGGATTTTAATACAAATGGATTTTAACAGAAGCAAGACAGACTACTCCCCTACAATTATCATTTTAGCTAATAAATTATTACTCGGCTAATATAACTAGTTTAATATAATATTGAACGGAAAAAAAAATATTCACAACCTCAACCAATATATGTAGTATTGGATAAGTTATAATTTCACCTCAATCCAAAAATGAACTAATCCACACTCTTTACAAAATGACATATTTATATATGGTGGAACAATTACCTTATAAGACAATACAAAATGCATTTCTTCAATCAATGATGCATTGATAAATCCAAAATTCTAAGGGAAACAAGACAAAGGTGTCACGATAATCGCCTAAATGTATTTGTAGTTTGGATTGTATTACTTACAATGTACACAATTGACTCCTTTGCCAATTTCCAGAACCTCGTATTCAATACTAGTCCACTGGATGAGTTGGAAAAGCAACTTATGATGAATGAGGGCCATTGTATGAGAGTTGGAAAAGCAACTTATGATGAATGAGGGCCATTGTATGACGTAAGTTCAGTACTCTGGCTGGTAGCAAATACCATTTATTTTAATGACTTAGGAATTTGTGAAAACAATGTAATGATTATATAATAAAACCTTTTGAGCGAATCATGTACATGATTATTACAATTTAAATATAGTTTAAAATTATGAATTTATATATTTTAATATTTAACATTAAAAAAATTAATAAATTTTTGGTTAATGTACCAGTAATATAATGTCAAGAATATATCTATTACAATATAATCTGCTTGATAAGACCTTTTGGTTTATAGCTAATCATATACACACGATTATTATAATTTAAATATAATTTAAAATTATGAATTTATATATTTTAATATTTAACATTAAAAATAATTGATAAACTTACGAGCAATATAAAGTGAAGATTATATCTATTACAATATAAACTGTCTGCTACATGAATAATAACAGTATTAAAGGCCGCACTACATATCTAGAAGTTCCAAGTTGAAATTTATTTCTGCCAGGTGCCAAATATGTGTTAATTTCCAAGGCAGAGAATTTAATGGAAATCGTTGCAACGCATGAGAAGAAACCGCAGTTTGATACATCTCTGCAATCAAAAGATTTCGGGAAATAATATGCAAGTAACGTTTATATTACAGATTTGAATATTATGAAACAATAGCTTTAATCTGTCTGTGTGTGCGAGTTCTTTGCGGAAGATTGTCAATCCATGAATCCCAAGCAATAATTAGCATCTTCGACGTTAATGGCGATCTTCTTTGATGAATGCCAAGGGTTTATTGTAAATGGGTGAAATTTGCATTTGTCTCTTCAACTATCCAGAAGGCCCCGACTAGCATCATCATCTCCACCGCACTATGAGCGATTCGATTATGATCAAATGAGAAATATACATCAATGGCTTTATGTCAACAGATGGAATCACTAAGGCCAATCACAACGAAGTCAACAATCAACTGCTCAAAGTTGATATTTCAAAATTAAAAAGTTGTTGGCATGGTTGACAGTTTTCAAGTCTTCGCGGTCTCTGCTAACATTCATCGATTTGGAAGCTAATTGTTAAAATAAATAATTAAAGGTCTTTGCTAGCATTCATCGATTTGGAAGCTGATTGTTAAAATAAATAAATAAGTGTCTACAACGATTTAGGGTTTTAAAGTAAACAGCGAAAGCTATTCGAGTTGGTACCATGTTACCTTCTAAATAAAGATACATTGATAAGGACGATTTGTTTCAAGTTTTTATAAGCACAGATACCAAATGGTATGTTCTGATAAAAGTTCAGAACTGATATTATTTAGAAGAAGAATATTGTAGAACCAGTTTATTATATTATAGAAACTATTTGGAGAAGAGATCCACCAAAAGGTTGGAATAAAGTTGATATAGAAATTTACAATTGAAACTGAATGATATATGGAAAAATGGATCTTATCATCAATAGCAAGAGTTTAACAACAACACAACGTATTCTGTGCATCATTTATGTACATGTTAATGGAATCTCTAGGATAAACATCTATAAATAGAACTGTTAGAGATGAGCCAATTCGAAAGAAGAAATAGAACTGTTAGAGATGAGCCAATTCGAAAGAAGAGTTTTCCTGATCTTAAACTACCCGATAGATTGTGTTATAGGGAAGCTCTAATGTACTTGATTTTGAAATGAAGGCCACGATTGTTGCTGTTATATTTCTAACCATGCTTCTTGTGGACCCATTTGCATCAGGTGAAGCTCGCTTTATCCAGTCATATAACGTTGCATTGAGGGATCACGACCTTCACGTAAGAACGAACCCTAAGGGTAATGGCTATGTTCTTGCAGCCGAAGAAGTTGTTGGCGATAACAATATGGCGGGAGCTCATGACATTGGTAAGAAGTAGAAAGGCCCTTCTCATAATATAAACTACGAGCAAAATACTAGAAAGAAGAAGGATGGTGCTATGGCTTTTCATCCGATGGGTCATAGTCCAGGAATAGGGCACAATGATCCTCCCGGTCTCTGAAATTCTGACGACGACAAAAGGTAAATAGTCAATAATTATATAAGCAATTGTAATCAATCAATCCTTTGTTCAAGTCCATCGAAACTCTCTATCAATCTAATAAAAAAAGAACGCATAGTTTCTTTTAGATCCACCCGAACTCTTTATCAATTCAATCTTGAGAGGAATTAAATTCTTCAAGATGCTTAATTTTATAGTAATCTTCGAGATGCATATATTCTAATGAAATTCTTCAAGATGCGCACTATATCTTATTGCTCTAAATGCATGGGTTTTTAATGTAGAGTTAATATTATATTTAGACCTAGCACGTTAAGATGGATTCATAAACTCCTAAATGCTTGAGATGGATGAAGTCATGTATATATGTCAGGCAATTTCTCTGATTACTTTCTTGTGATTTATATATAAATATATATACCATTTAAAGTTAAAGACTAAAGCATTTGAAATGCCTTATACATCTTCTATACTGGACTGGACAGACGATAAGTAATGTAAAAATGTAATACGACCTGCTATTAGGAAAACAGGATTATTATTACCTCGAATGAAGTCTGTTTGCGTAGAGGGTGAACTCGTCCAATCGTTTATAAATGGTTTAATATGAAATCTTTAGATACCAGGATTCTTCCATAATGGGTATAGTTTCAGCATTCTCTCAAAGTCATTTATGGTAACCATTTTCTCAAAGTCTTTTTATGATAACCATTAATTGAAATATGATAACCAGGATTTAGATGAGTTCCCAACCATAACATTTCGTCGAGTGGAGACATGAATTCGTCGCTACCTAAAAGTCGCTCGCATGAAAATAAACAGAATCATTTTAAAGAGTAATAGAATGAATGACTGATTAAATAGCCAATTCGAACTTTCAGGGTTCATTAATATACCTAAAATTCTTTATGCTTCGCTGCATTGGGTAGTATTTCAACGAAATTGTTAAGTTTTTCTTTTCTTACAAGTTATATTCTATGGGACTAGTGAGTTCGTATTTTGTTATATTATAATATGCCAATATTGAGTTCATATTTTAAGGGTTTGTATTATGGTAAACAGAAATTTGTAGAAAATTGTGAATGTTCCAGCTTAAGGATAGAGGAAATCCTAAGAAAAAAAATTATATTACGTTTTTTCCATAGATTTTAAGCATTTGAATTTCTATGCCCACACACTTAACCTTTCCATTATCATCAAGATGCTAGAACATTTACACATTCACACACTTAACCTTTCCATTATCATCAAGATTCTAGAACATTTACACCTTCACAAAACTGATTATTACATAATTTAAACATTTATAACAAAATCGTGAAATATAAAGGCAAGCTAATTTGATTACACAAAGATAAGCATATGTCTCCATTGATCCTATGTCCTACAAAATTGTTCACTGAAAGATTATCTGGACCATACACAGAACACATATTAATTATTATCATTAACATGCTAAAGCATCTGCATATTGACAAAAATTGACTATTAATCCTATGTGCTGCAAAATTGCTCATCCAAAGCTGAACATTAAGCGGAGCCTAGTTGTTGTTGCTTATCCCAAAAGGGCTTGTACATCATTCCAGCCAAGCACAATAGAATTACGAACCCATCCAACTTTTTCCCATCCTGACCAAACAAACAAACATATAAAAAATCAGATACCAGTTAACTAGCAAACTTAATCCACACTTAATCATTTGGGCCAACTAACAAACCTAATACCTCTAAGTACATAGAACACCATCTCAGAATCGATATACCTAGGCACAAAAAATGACTTGGGTTCCATGCTCATTAAGACTATTTGAAGATCATGAGGGGGTTTCATTGCATCTTCTTCAAGCTTTGCAAGCTAAACTGTTTCTGTCTTCAATATTTTCTTGGATTTTTCCAGCAAAAATATGCCTTCTGGCTCTTCATGTTCACTAGAATGCTCTTCCTCTTCATTGTACTTTGCAAACCCACTTAAAAAAAAAATTGCAGAATGGCAAGTCATTTTCAAGTTGTGGTCGATAGATTTAATCCATTTCCCACCAATACACTAAATCAGACATCCTTTTTTATACATATATAATTGCAGAAGAAAGTACAGCAGCAGATTACATATTGCTAGTGATTTGGTGGTAGGAGTTTCATTCAACAAGCCTTACACAAAATATCTCTATAGTAAGAATTCATTTAAAATAATGAATAAAATCAATGTTAAAAACTAGACAGAATAAGGATCAAACATAGAAACCTGCCTCTATCTGCCATTTCAAATATGTGCATGAGTTGCATGCAAAGGCATGGCGGCAAAGAGATGCATGCAGATAGCCACACCACCAATGCAAGTGTACAANACCCTGCCTCTATCTGCCATTTCAAATATGTGCATGAGTTGCATGCAAAGGCATGGCGGCAAAGAGATGCATGCAGATAGCCACACCACCAATGCAAGTGTACAACTCCATTAACTAGCTTCGAGGTTGTGAGAGTGAACTATTTTGTATTAATCAAACCAATGCCACTGTGAATACCATTAACTCAAACTAAGCATTTTCCAATGCCACTGCTTACGTTATCAGGCCGCCGGGTCTTGGGGCACAAAAACCCAAGCAAACGTGTCACCTGCTAAAGACCAATAAAAATTAAGTTAAATCAATATTTAAATAATTCAAAAAATAAAAAGTAATCAAACTATATTAAAAACATTTGAAAACTAAAAAATTTAAATATGACTATCTAATTAATTGACCTAACCGATTCATATATATTCCCTCTCGGAAACATAACAATTAACTTAAAGTTTCTAAAAATATAAGCTTCCACTCTTAACATTTATCAAATCTAAATGTTAACCAAACTAAACTCCAAAACCAATAATAATAATAATAATATTTTTGTCAAATTTTATTATCAAAGTCCACAAATTTTATGTATATCCTATTTATAAAAAATATTTTATTAAATAACATAACAAAACACAAAATAATATAACAATCATCGATGAATATTATGTATAATGATGATACGATGTGAGACAAAATATCCTCCACTTGGATACACTATTAAATGGATATTTTCAAAAAGTACATAACTTTTACACAAAGTATAACTAAAACATAACACAATGTCCATATCCATATAATACTGTAAAATATGCTTTAGTGCTGATATGACATTGATTGAGATTACCAACAACTTTTTAGATCGGTTATTCTCGGCGTGACATTTTTAATACTTTATTGCAGATCTTTCCACTAAAAATCCGAGTGTATATATATTTATATATGTGGTGTAAATTGTATTATGTGGGCTATATTTTTATATGATATTTAGTAGATTTATTAGAAATGTTTTAAATAAAAAATAAAAGGTATATTAAATTATGGAATATTAAAATTATAGTTTTTAAATAATTAATTATTGAATATTAGTTATGTGGTCCAATATTAATACGAAGTTAAAAACAAGTTTTAAATTGATTTATAAACACTAGACATGCCCATATTGTTGTTGTTTGTTGTTGTTATGACCTTAAAACCACCTAGAATTGAGATTTATTTTGTTTTATTATTGTTTGAGGGTTAAAACAATGTTGAATTATGTACAAAATTTCCTAGATGTGTTGCTATAGGGAATTGGACTGCTCAAAATGCTCTTTCTCAATGGATTAGATGCATGGTTCCACCTAAAATATTCCCATATTTGAGGAAAAATGAGGTTTTATTATTGGTCTTTCAAGATAACACCCCATAACATGCCTAAATTTAGTTAAAATACTAAGTCTAGTATGACCAATAAGAGAATGTAAAGATATAGAAGAAATGGAAAAAGTCTCAAGCCAAAAAAATATAATCGCAAAAATATCTCTGGTGCGTAAGAATGAAGAATAACATAATTGGAAAATAAAACTTGCGATCGTGGAAACACAATAATAAGTATTAAGTATTTGTTTAGTTGTGTTGTTCCCTAAATATGTTCCGTAAGGTAAAGATCTAAGTAGCGAAGGGGAAACCGTGCATATGTCTATGGCTCCAATAATAGTTTTATTAGTAGACATTTTATTGATAAAATTGTATTTTCTGAAAAATATGGGTGTTGGAATAATACTATCTTCCTTCTTCCTTACCTAGAAGAGTTCAACTAGATGTTGTACTTGTTATGATGTTTATAAATACATACCAATTTGTAGTTTGAGTTGACTAATGTTGGGAGTTTTGTCAATGTTGTGAAACATTTTAATATCTCGCAAAGCCAACAATTTTCCAAGACTATTGAATGCATAGAAGTCTGACCTGCTTTAAATTGATTATGAACATGGCACTACAAATTAGAATGGACATGTCAAATACATGGATTAATGAAGGAAAGGTTGACTTATCAGTAAATTCAGTACAAGTGATGAAGGCCACTACTTCCGTGTTTCATCATCAGTGGCAAAAATGAATTTAGTATCTCTAGTGCATAAGAATGAAGAATACATTATTGGAAGATAAACCTTGCAATTGTGGAAACAATAAATAAGTTTCTTTACATGTCTTGTTCCCTAAATATGCTCTGTAAGGTAAAGATCTAAGTAGTCAAGGGGAAAGGGTGCATCTGTCTTCGGCTCCAATAATAGATTTATTAGCAGTCTTTATAATAAAATGGTATTTTTCTGAAAAACATGGGTGTTGGTATAATAACGTCTTCCTTCATGATTCATCCGTACTTGGAAAAGTTCAACTGGTTGTCATACTTGTTATGATGTTTATAAATACATAGCAATTTGTAGTTTGTTTTGACTACTTACCATCAATAGCTTTCGAAGGGGTTACAATCAAGGGATAAACTGCCATTGTAGTCCTCGAATGTGAAGAGTTGAGCGGTTTGGGTTGAGATCAAAGTGATGGGAGCCACTAGAAAAGTTTCTCACCACCAGTTCGAGTTGCCAACTTGCCTCCATGGTGGGTTGATGCATGAGAGGAAGTGAAAGGATTCATTACCATGGGAATAAGGCCCTTGTTCATTAAATCAGACATATTGTACAATGTGTGTATAGTTCAACATTTCTCTATTGCATTTTGTCTTATATGTGAAAGTAATGCATATCACTTGGTATTAGGGTTTAAAGATCACGACTGTTCTATGTGAAAGTATTACATATCACTTGGTATTAAGGTTTAACGATCATGACTCTTTAGGGTCCAACAATTCTGGTTAATGGAGCTACTTGATTTCCCTTATGCATTCAGTAGCTAATTTCTGTTTTTGGTTACTGGAGCTTATAATTTATTTTTCTTCAACATCAAATTTCCATTATTTCATGTAATTAACTTTAAAAGAAGCGGTGCTTACTAGCATTATCTGTTTTGATAGTGATTTGTCATATGTGACTTGGAATTTTGTTCGAAGGTTGATTATAGTTCTAAACAATGGATTATATTGCTAATATTGGATATATTTTCTTTTAGTGTTATTATACTAGAACGTTTGTTAAAAATTGTTATCGATAGATAAGTTGGATGAATTTAGGATTTTCATTGAAAGGGATTACTACTGTATTTCCTTTCCCACTAAAAGGACATACTATGTATATTTTACTTGTTAATAATTTAAAATTTTCTATTTATGGATGCTTTGAATACATTTTTTTACATTTTTTTTTCCATTTTTCCATATTATGTTCTGTTTATCTCTAGTTTTGTGGGAACAATTTGTTGCTATGACCTCAAATATATTTTATTGTTGTTGCATGACTCTCTGGTTCTCAAATAGTATGTGACTATATTATTGGATTCATCCTTCCCTTTTATCCATATAAATCCATAGCCATTTGGATATGGGTTAAATTTATTTATGAATGGAATTTGGATACAACTAGCATGAGATCCTAAAACATTTAGGTACTTTCTAGGCGATTTTGAGAAGAGGAGTTTCTTCATTTTAGGTTGGTTGTCTTTGCTATGGACTTATGTTCTTGATTGTTAGCTAATTTCAAGGAAGTTTCTGATTATTGTGGGATGATTCTCATCTCCTACCTTAGTTTTGTACATAGTTGGTAGATATTTCATCATTTCCAAGGAGATTTTCTTTTAGTGTGTTGATATTGTCATTTGTGTGCTGGCTTCCTCATAACTGGGTTGTGCTTTTCATTAAGCAGATATTACATTTTTTTTATATTTTTCTCTCATTATCATGACATAATCTTCAAATATTGGGGCTGCCATTGGAGAAACAAAATATCCTAGTTCTTTTGACTTAAAGACCACATTGTTGAGTTATGTTGTTGTGAAAAAGAAGAATACACGGGATCGTAGCTATTGATGGCTTTGCCTATGATGTGGACAAAAAACTTTGAAAATATTTTAGTATAGGAAAAAATGATGATTTTCTTTAGGAAGAAGATGCCACAAAAAGGATTACTACAAAGGCGAAAGTATTCCTTTTTCAATTGGCAAGTGTTGATGTATTTGTAACTTCGGAAGATATTCTGATGTATATTATCATTGTATGTTGTTGTACCCCCATTGGGGATGTGTGTTACCACTTTAGGGGATGTCTAAATTGTGTCTAGACCTTGAGGTACAACCTCTGTTGTAAGTCAGGGAAATAGTCCCCAGTGTAACATCATGTAATATGTAATTGTGGTCTCTCTAGGAGAAGTGGGCCCCATGTGAGATGACATGTAGGCTTGATTCTTATATTTGGTCAGTTACTTGAAAGGGTAAAAATAGGGAGGCACTCTCCCTCATTTCTACACACCTAACACACTCTCTAAGGCATTTGAGAGAGAGAGACAGTCATAGGAGGAGAGAAAGATTACTGCTGAACATTTCTTATTATTGTTTTTTATCATCTTACTATTGTGAACAATTTTGCAGGGTTTTCTTCTTTATGGTTTCCTTGATGAAAATATGTGTGTCTTGTGAATATTTTACATCATATGCATTTTGTTGTACTTGTTATTCTTTCAAATAAAGATCCTAGATAGTCTAATCAGATCTTAAGAAAATCTAACATGGTATCAGATTGTCTCTGAAAGAAGGCACTATGCAGCTGTGGGAACTAGGGCTTCCTAGTTGAAGGTGTTCTCTCCATAGATCATCAAGCAGGGAGGGATAGGATAACTTGCCTCACTAGGGCACATATGTTGGTGGTAGCAGTTTCTGAATAAGAGAAGTTTCACTGTGCAGCCGAAATATAGCCACAATGGCAGCTAATGGAAATTAGGGCTTCATGCCTGAAAACCCTAGAAGACTGAATTTATTCATTCTAGCACTTTCACTATAACATGATATCGGAGAAGGCTCAAAAGCTGAAACTTTTACAGGACGAAGAGAAATTCGTGGTGTACACTGTGTAAAAGTTTAAGATTCATTTTCGCTATACTTTAGGAGATATGGTTCCTACAAATCAGGGTTCTAGCCTCCTCCAAAATACAATCATAAACATGTGACTTAGGGAGATATGCTATATTGTAGGCTAAGAAGGTCCAAATGAAATTTCGCAAGATATTCTAGGGAGGACGAACTGTATTTTTTGTGGTATGTTTTTCAGACCTAGAATGTGAGACAGTAACTCGTGGAAGTTCGTACAAGTTCGTTATGTTGAACAATCCCTAAAACAGTCACCTTGGGAAACTCAACATAAGTACCACATGGAGAACCCATTTCTGCTCTAACATGTGGGATTGGAAATAATACTTATGAGGATATCACTATGAGAAGTTTCAGAATTTAAGGATCCAAAAATTTGGAGATACATCATAATCAATATGAGTCATTTCTGTAGAAGAAATTGGAAAACTAGGGCTTCCTGTTCTGGGAACTTCCCTCCACTATCTTCAGAAAAGGAGTATGTTGGAAAGATCGTCTTGAAAAGGACCATATTTCTATCCAATCAGAAGTTTGAAATTCCAAGCTTTTAAAATTAGGGTTTCTCTAGCAAACCCTAGATCAGCCAGCCCCAAAACCAGGACAGACACCTGAAATCGGTAAGTTCTAAATTTTTGTTATTTACATTTGAGGTTCTCATTTCAAAATGAATAATCACACCAAATTTATGACAAGCTTGGTGAAGCTAGCAACTTTCGAGTATGGAAGTATAATGCCTCTGTGATCCTTGAAGAAATTGACTTAGATGAGTATTTCAGTAAGGAAGTTCTAAGGGCTAGAGGGAGATGAGGCTAAGGCTAGAGCCAAGAGAATCATTGCATATTCTATTAAAGATAATATCATCCCTCATGTGTCATCCTTGAAGACACCAAAAGGAAGTTTTTGATGCTATGACGAAGCAATCGAAGAGGAATAAGATATTGTTATAACCACCTTGAATGGACTCCCAAGATCATGGGATTCACTCATTCGAGGAATGTGTTCCAGAAGGAAGTGATTACCTTCAACAAACTCTGGGAAGAGTGCACAAAAGAATAAGCTTGACTCATAATAAGAGAAGAGAAGATGGGAGAAACTGAAGATCAATATCTCATGATTCAAAGAAGATCCCTCAAGCGATGAGGAATATCAAGGACTCAATTCTTGAAGAACCTCTTATCCATATTAGCATTTGGATAAGAAATGATGTTGTTATGAATGAAGAAGATGATGAATCTGAAGGCTCAAGAAGGAGTCTATGCATGAAACAAATAAAGATAAGTATTCAATTGTCATTTCATGATATTGTTTGGTTATGCATTTGTTTATATTCAGTTGGTGTGTTATGCATGTTTGAATATTTGCATTTATACTACTGAATTGCACATGATGGGTAAGAAGTCAATGATGTTGTACAACATTCCATTACTACTTATCTAGATTGAAACCTCTTTGCTGGAATATTAGGAGTAGTACACACTCTTCATAATATTGGGGTAGAATGCATGTATACATGATATGGATGAATGTTGTATAAGCATTGGCTAGAATAGTTGCATGGCTTTGTGACATATATTTGTCAGTATTAATATATTTTGGAAATTATGATATGTTTCTAGTCATGCAACTGAACTTGACTTGTAGATCATTCCGAAGAACAAGTAATGATAGTTCAGAAGAGGAACGCGAAGCTTCTCGGGTGAGAGACACTATGGTGAAAGAAAGAGCTTTAGAAGAATATAAAGAGAATGGTAGATCCACCTCAAGACATGAAGACCACCTTGGGCACAATAAATCATCCAAAATGAAGAATATTATGAAAAGAATTCCAAATAAAAAAAGAGGTCTCAGACACACTCTAGTTATGGGACACTATTGAGCGACATCATTGATGCAGAGCCTTCCAGATATGAAGAAGTATCCAAGAATAAAGGGAAGGAGAATATGATCAAAGAATATTAATTGATAAAGAGGAATGATGTCTAGGATGCGGTGTCGAGACCTAAAGGGAATTCCGTAATGTCTTCCAGATCTAGCATGCAATAGATGGCAACATCATGGGATACATGACAAGATTCATAGCACGAGGCTTCTCACATAAAGAAGGAATATACTACGAAGAGACATTTGCAGCAGTGACGAGTCAAGTATACATAGACCATACACTGGGAGTTGAGACACATGACATGAAGACTCATGTGTGCAAAGAAGGCCTTGTACGATCTCAGAAGGAACCCATGGGATAGAACATACAGTTACATAAGGAGCTTGAAGATCACCTAGAGTGATCTTAACCTTTGCTACAAGATTGAAGATGAAAGCCTATAAATGATGACAATCTCACAGATGGGTGTGAATTGTTTTTTTCAAAGTTCAAGATAGAGGATCTTGGTATTTAGTGACCCTAGATGGATACATAGAATATTAGTAGCATAGGAAGCTACTTGTCACTCCATTATAGAATGTTTCAATACTTAGAGTATGAAAGGCAGAGGGATAATGATGCTCTGCTTCAGAGGGAGTGAATGTAGAATATATTGAGGTTCGACATGGTATGACATGATGGACATATTACTGATGGCTCTAAGCTTTACTGAGAGTAAAGAATATTCCAACCTTTACTTCAAGGTTGAAGGTGGAATACCAGTGATAATCTTGTTATATGTCGATGACATGTTCCTGGCAGGAAAAGAGGAACTCATTAAAGATGTAATAAGGAGACTTGCTATTGAGTTCAAGATGAAGGACTTGAGTATGATGCGCTACTTTCTAGGCATATAGGTGTGGTAGAGTGCGGATGGAATCTCCCTTGGATAAGGGAAGTATGCAGTGGAGATCTTGAAGAGGTTCGGGATGATGGACTACAAGGCCATGGCCACACCTATGGCATCAAACCTGAAGCTATTGAGTGTTGCTTCATCAGAGATGGTTGATGCCATAATGTATTGTTAGATGATTTGTTCATTGATGTGCCTGACAAATACAAGACTAGACACATGCTTTGTTGTGAATGACTTGAGCCAGTTCCTGGCAGATATGAGACATCCTCACCTGGTTGCAAAGCATGCAGTGAGGTACCTGAAGGGTATAGTTGAGTATGGGCTCAAGTATGATATGAATCAGAAGACTAACCTATGTTGATTCAAATTGGTAGCACCATTGATAATAAGAGAATTCCAGGTTTCTTCTTCAGTTTGAGATCTAGTATGGGCTACTGGTTTGGCAGGATGCAATCCTGCATGGAACTGAGTACAAACAAGGAAAAATATGTTTCCACTTGCTCGGCTATTTGTGAGGTAGTATGTTTCTTTTGAAAGCTACTATTTTATTTGATTGATCTGACTTGCATTTTTGTATGATGCAGAGAGGAGTAGTGAAGCTCCATTATGTGATCCAGATCAAGACCTCTCGAAAGAGGGAGTGATGAGTTCTAGCATAGCCAGTGAGACAGGTTTTCTAAGCATAAAATCCTGGCAAATCTTGTAGGTTATCCTTGGATGTAATTAGTCCTAATGTGAATCTATGTTAGAAATGGCTAGAGTGAAGTTTGAATACTTCAGAGAGAATCTTGGTGTACTTCAGATCGAGGTTCCTTCCAAGGGGAAGGGACGAGTCCAGAAGACACAGATACACATGAGAGCCTTTCCAACATGGTGGCAGGTTCGGCCTCCCATGGTCGTGATACAAGTGCAAAGCCTTTCCAACATGGTGGTAGGCTGGGCCTCTCATGGTCATGATGTAAGTGCAAAACCTTTCCTATATGGTAGTAGATGTGTCCTACCATGTCGGTGGCTATAAGTGCTGGAGCCTTTCCCTGATGGTCGTAGGTGTGTCCTACCATGCTAGTGAATGTAAGTGTTGGAGCCTTTCTCGGATGGTAGTAGGTGTGTCCTACCATGTCGGTGGATGTAAGTGCTTTCAACCTTTCTCGGATGGTAGTAGCTATGTCCTACCATTTTGGTGGATGTAAGTGCTAGGAGCCTTTCCCAGATGGTAGTAGGTGTGTCCTACTATGACAGTGGATGTAAGTGTTGGAAGCCTTTCTCGGATGGTAGTAGCTTTGTCCTACCATGCTGGTGAATGTGAGTGATGTGTTCTGTGTATCTGGACTGTGCTCCATGTGACGATGAGATGATTTGAAGATGATGAGGTAATAGTAGGGTACACAGGTCTTGTAAGGCATGTAATTAGTCCTGGGCTGCTCCTTCAGATTTTTTAGTGGCATATAATCAGTCCTGCGAGATCCTATAAGTTTTGCAAGAGGCATATAATAAGTCCTGAGATGTACCTACTTGATGGCTTTCTCATAGAGATGATGAAGACCTAGCAGAGGGATAGGCCTACATCCATCATGAAAAAGGGCTAGCACTGTCGATGAAGATCTTGCATAGGACTAGGCCTACATACAACATGAAAAAGGGCTGGCACTGTAGAAACTTATGATGACAGATAGTATGGGATGATGATCAAATTATAAGAAGAATATGGGAGTAGCTATGATGAAGACTCTATGACTCCTTGATGATGTTGATGCGATGAAGACTTGACCAAATGTGTTGATGACTGTGTAGAGAAATAAAACCTTCCTAGTTAATAAGGAGTGTTGATGTATTTATAACTTCAGAAGATATTCTTATGTATATTATCATTTTATGTTGTTGTACCCCCATTGGGGATGTGTGTTACCTCTTTACGAGATGTATAAATTGTGTCTATACTCTGAGGTACAACCTCTGTTGTAAGTTAGGGCAATAGTCCCCTGTGTAACATCATGTAATATGTAATTGTGGTCTCTCTAGGAGAAGTGGGCCCCATGTGAGATGACATGTAGGATCACACACTCTCTAAGGCATTTGAGAGAGAGATAAAATCATAGGAGGAGAGAAAGATAGCCGTTGAACATTTCTTATTACTTCTTTTGATCCTCTTACTATTCTGAAGAATTTTGTGGGGTTTTATCCTTTATGGTTTCCCCAATGAAAATATTTGTGTCTTGTGCATATTTTACATCTTATGCATTTTTCTGTACTTGTTATTCTTTCAAATAAAGATCCTAGATAATATAATCAAATCTTAATAAAATATAACAGCAAGGAAACCCAAATATGTCTTGCATCAAAGCCTCTGAAGGATGGTGAAGGTCCTCTTATAAAAGCATTGAATATTCATAGTTGATATGAGGTTGACTGGATTATAGACTATTTCATCTATGCAAATGTTCTTTCAACAATTTGGTGGCATCTCCTAATTTGCAGGTTATGGTTAGCGGTAATATTCAATAACCAAAATGATATCAAAGTATTTTTTAATAGAATGTTTGCATCATGTTGTTGGCTAAATAAAAGGGAAATGCAGAGAATATTGTTTTTTACTTGAAACTTGAAATTCCCCAAGGAACATGCCCTTGATAAATGTTATTGCAATGTTCCCTAGATGACCAATGTTTATGAAAGTTATAAATTGCAAAGGGGTGGAAAAAAATGCCTAGTATATTGCAAACACACTTCTTGATGTGATTAAATTAATGAGGCTAATTCACATTGCCCAAGTCACTGTTCAATGTGATGTGTTCTAACAGTACATAAGAGCATTTATTGTAATGAATACCATGTTCAAACTCCAAACCTTGTTGGGTATGTTGCTTTGTTAACATAGTCCTGCAATGATGGAGGGAAATCATTGTAGATTGGTGTCTCATTTCCTAGTATGTGGGATCTCAAGTGCTTCACAATTTGGTGTAGTCCAACAGTTTGTATTATAGTGTGGTAGTTTGGAATATGATGGGCTGATTTGAGAATCATCCACTTGTTCTAATACAATGTTCCTTTGAATACCATAGACTCATATTTACATCAATGGAACTAGGAGTGAAGTCTTATTAATCAAATAGATTTAAGAAAACCTAGGTATAGGGAGCATCTGATTACTAATGTAGTTATTTATCTATTTCTCTTAGTTTGTCCATTTTTTGTTGCTCAAGTTCAAATTACATTTAGACTGGCATAGTATTATCCCCCCATTCTTCATGAATGTTACATGCTTGGGTTTTTGCATTTGTTGTATGTTATCAATACCCAAACATTGAATTTTATGTGATTTATTAGTTGTTTATTAATCTAACTCAAATTTGTTTTATTTCATTTATGAGTTGTTAGTTATTGTTTGTTCAATCACATGTCAATTTCCAAAGAACAAAACAAAGAGTGAAGCAAGTTTAAGATACAAAAAATGGTTAAATCTAAACTGTAAATTTCTATAAGCTAATCTTATCTCATGAAGAGGCTATACATATTACGTGATGACTCAGATTGGTTAGATGTTGTGATATGTTCTTGATAAGAATCTGCAATATTGTTCAACCTGGATTTCTTAGTTGGTGGACTGATTATAATTTGGAGAGAACAAAAAAAAAATGAAGCAATTTTAAGATGCAAAAATGGTTAAATCTGAATTGTAAATTCTATAGAGTTAATTTGGAAAAAATCATGTAATATGTATAGCCTCTTCATCCAAGAATATTGTCTTATAGGATGATCCCCAGTAATTAGGAAATAATTATTATGTCGAAAATTTATAGGTATATATTTTTCCACCGGTCTTTCTTATGAAGAATCATATAGATCGTGTATTTGACTCTTAGCTAAATATGATGCTATTGGTCCCTCTTTTGAAGACTTAGATGAAGATTGGTTATGAAGTTGTTACTACTTAATTACAATTGCATCACCACCTTCTCCTTCTTCTTTTAACCCATCTTTGAATGGATTGAAAGGAATATTATTTGATATGATGCTAATAAGTGGGGTGCTGCTATCTATTTTAATTTTTCAGGGAGTACACATGTTGACAATATTAAGTACACCATACATGGACACACCCAATATCATGTCTCATAGTAGATCATGTTGTGTGCAGGATCTTGATATTTCGTAGGAATTATGTTTCTAGCATTTTAGTTTTTGTTTGTAGTTTGAATATCTTGTGTTTGCATTTTTATGTTTTAAATCCGTATTATTCCCTGCTACAATAAATACTTAGGATTGAGTTGTACTCAAGTTATGAGAGCTTCTCCTTAGTTCAATACATACATGTGAAAATCAAACTACAAGCTCACAAGATTTGCTATATAGAGTAGGCCTTTAACAAGTTCAATATATTATGATCATTGATGAATGTGAATAATTTGAGGGTTATACCTTCTTTTTCTGGGTCATGGGCCATACCTTCTTCTTGATGGTAATGGCCTTTATCATAAATGTGTATAAAAATTTAGGAGACGTTAAAATTCAGATTACCATTCATCAATTTAGGGATAGGGTTTTAATGTTAAACTTATAAGTTTTGAGTCATAGTTTTAGGGTTGGGGTTTGAGTCTTCACTTTTAGGGTTTTTTTATTTGTTTTTTCATGTCCAAAATATGTTGAAAAATGAAAATTCTGATGATATTATTATTGTATTAGTGTTATACCTCCTTCAGGGGATGTTATTGATGTATTTGGTAATGTAAAAGTCATTGAAAAAGTCAATGTAAACACTCATTGTAAGTCAGGTTAATATAAATTGATAATGTGCCATAATTATACTAATTTAATATCTTTTTTCTCATGCAGGCTTCACTTCTAGTTTCTATATCGATTTGGAATTTCAATTTTGGAATATTAAGTAAGATTTCAAACATGTATTGTGGAAATAAAAATAAAACATCAAGACAAAAGGATGTAATATCATATTTTAAAAAGCCTCAATCCAATAATCCACATCCTATTCATGCTTCAAGCTCTCTTGAGCAAGGTATCGGTGAGAGAGATGTCAACATGTTTGAGAATGCATCTGCAACCCATACAATGGATGGTAGAATACGTTCCTCTAGTGATCAAAGTGAGACAAATGAATTTTCATCTGAAATTGGTAGTCAAAATGTTGAATATTTTTCCTTGCAAGGTGACATAATGCATTCATGGAAAAGGAAAAAGGGCCAATAGGACATAGGGAAAAAATTCAAATTTGATTGGGTCTCAATATACCTATTTATTGAACCAATACCTCCAGCAAATGAGAATGATACCTCATGAGAAGTTAAATACATTTCATGTAGTTGGAAACTTGGAAAGGTAGTGAAATTACATATGAAGTTAGACACAATAGAGAAGCATGTTGGAAAAGTGTATGATAAGAAAGCTGCAAATGATGAGAATAAATCTACTCCCAGATGGAAATCTCTTAGCCAATGTCAACATCTCCAATTTCTAGAGGAATATAATAAATTCTTACTAAATAAGAAAAAACTCGAGGAAAGTGGAGGAACCATCACATCTCAATTTGGAAAGATGATGGAAACAATTTGTTATCAAAGACGATACAATTAAGCATTGTATTTCACCTCCTATCCAATGGTTGTCCTATGAGAGATTATCCAAAAATGACAAAATATCTATCTTTTATTCAAGTGCCAAATTTTCCATCTTCTCATTGGTTTTTATCGAGTGGCTCGGAATGGGGAAAATATCTAGCTCAAGTAGAAAAAGATGATATGAAAGAGAAGATTGCAAATGCTACATTTTTGTCACTATCTTTGGATGAAGTAACGACTACTGATAATACTTCATGGATTTTCATGAGAATTTATATGGTCAATGACCATATCAGACATTCCTATCTACTTGGAATTCATAAAATGACCAAAAGTTCTACAACAGAAAATATTTATGAAATTATTATTGATAGCTTGAATAAAATTGGTGGTATGGATCATTCCATTTGCAAAAACGTTGGTATGTGTTGGAGAAGATGGAGCATCAGTAATGCAAGGACAAAGGAATGGCCTTTGTGCTAGACTGTAACTCTCAGCTTCATCGTATAGGCTTAGTATTCATTGTATGGATCACAGGATGAATCTTGCATTTAAAATAGTGAGCAACTTTTCATTGGTTTCAAAGGTTGAATATCTTGTACGTGAGGTTCATGCATACATTTATCGGAGTCCCAAATGATTTTTAGAGTTTAATTTTTTTTCTGAGGGTGTTACAAATGGAAAAAACTATTAAAAGATGTTGATACAAGATGGATATCACTGAAGGGACTAGTTGAAAGACTATTCAAAGAATATGCATCCTTGGTTGGGGTGATGTATGAACATCACTCAAGTGTAGAAAAATATCAAAATCTTCTATTTTTACTAACTGATATAGAGACATTATTAGCATTGGCTACAATTCTTATGCTTCATGAAATGAATAACCTCACGAAGGTGGCTCAAATTTGCACGATCTATATTGTTGTATACACAAGAGAAAGAAAATCAACATGTCTTGCATTGGATAATTTGTATATTATGAAAGAGTCTTTTACATGTCTAGAATTTACAAATTCGAGTAAGAAAATCAATATAGAAAATGATGAATTATTTTTTAAGTTTGATGAAAAAGAGATGCTATGTATGGAATTTCGTGGGCACATGTTTCCCTTTTATTATAATGATAAGATAGGAATATACACCAAATAGTGCCCCATGTCAAGAGAACGATTTCACGATGTTGTAATTTCAGTGAGATGCAACTTGATATAAATTGCAAAATCACTATCATCAGAGATAAGAGAATGATTTCCTCGAGATGAATTATTGGAGGCCATTTCTATCGTATATTCTCAATATTGGAACCATAGTCAATGTTCAAATACTTTAAAGGTTGACTTTATAGAGAAATGCAAGATTTTGCGGAGCCATTTTTGTCGAGAGGACGAGATACAAGGATAGCGTATTCAAGGTATTTTAGATCGAGAAAAAGGGATAGATCAAGCTCAATGCTTTGCTACAACAACGTGGGACCAATTTAATCAATTGGATAATGAAGAATATGGTTCAATTACAAGATTATGGACTAAGCTTACTGGTATCAAAATCCTATGGCAAAGAATGTCAGAATATTTCAAATTAGCAAATTTATGTCAAACCATGATTTTGGGACTAGTGGAGGATGAGAGAATGTTTAGTGCATTGACATTCTTGAAGTCAAATTCGAGGAACAAGCTTGATAAAAATGTGGATACATGCTTAAGATTATATGTAACAAAGTATGAGGTTGCCAATTTTCCATATGAAAGAGCATTAGCTCTTTGGCAATCATATTGTGAACAAAGGGGAGAAAACAATATAACAATTTTCTCTAATGAACTTGATGTGGAACATAATGTTTTGGATGATCATAATGACGGTTCATCTGGATAAGGTCGTGTTAAGAATGTCAAAAATGAGGATCAGGGCTAGAATGTGAATTGGAAAATGAATTTCACCTAAGATTGTATATGATATAATCCACATGAGGAACTCTTGAGTCTTATTTTGGTCCAGATGTTCCATGTACCATTGCTAGTGATCACTATATGTGAATTTGAGGTTGTGGTTTAGGTAAAAATAGATTCTACATTGTACTTTTTGTTATAACATCGATGATTTGAGCTACATTGCCTTCATGGAGCTTATTTTAATATTGATGTTTTGATATTTATTTCTTACATTTTATCTTCCTTGTATGTGATAGGAAATGATGCTGGAATTTGAGAAAGCTAGGCCTAGGAGCTATGTATTCACATAGATAGTGTCCTAACATTAAAGGATAAATAAATGATTTGACAACACTTTCGCTAAGCAGTAATGGGCACATTCAAGTACATGAAACCTTGTTGTTGTTTAACACGAATATCTTGACAAATTTTTATGGTTTGTTTATTGCTTTTGTTTGAAGCATTTTGTCATTTTTTGAAGTTTATGTGTATTTTGGTTAAATATTGTGTTAGTCCCTTGCATGATTCTAGTTCTCATTTGATGCTTGATTTAAACCTTTGTTGTAGCTTGAATCAAAATTGGTTTTATTCGATTTCCATTGATTCAAGGTTTGAGAAAATATGTTTTTATTACCTTTTAGTTGCATGAATGAATTGTCTTTAGTTTTTCGATTCTTTTATGTTGATTGTATATTTTCTTTGTAAATACCTATCATTATTCAAAAAAATAAATGATCTCTACATAGTTAAGCGAAGAGAAAAATGGTCTATGAACTAGTTTCCTATGCATTGATCGTAGGATACCTATTGGCACGAGACCAACATTCATCTAATGCAATAATCAATTGGAATACTTACAATGCATAATTGTATTAGCATCCATGACCACAATTGGCTAGTGGAGGCCAAGATTGGGCATCATGTCTGATTCTATCAGTTTATCAGTTTGTGAAGATTCAGGTCCCCACATATCCGGTGTACCATTAAGGGATGAGATAACAAGTGGAGTCCCCACTTTCCTGAATCTAGTTAATGCAGTTGTGTTTCATCAACACTTTCCAGTTGTGACTCGTGAGTCTACGGGTTTTGTTGTTGATGATGTGATTCATGTTATTTGACTAATGTTTTTGTTCCTCTATTTTTCAAGTAGGTTGAAAAGTATTTATGGTAGAAACATCGCTATATGTCAATTTGAGGCTTCATTTAAGGTAAAAATAGATTCTATATATTATGTTTTTCGTTGTAACATTGATGATTGGGACTACATTTCCTTGATGTTAGTTATTTAAGATTGATGTTTTAATATTTAAATACTACATTGTCTTTCTTGTTTGTGACAGGAAATGAAGTTCAAATTTGATGAAGTTGGGGCCTATCTTTTCACATAGATAGTGTCCTAGTATTAAAGGATAAATAAATAATTTAACAAGACTTCCACTAAGCAAGAATGAGCTCATTCTAGTACATTCGCTAGTTTTTACAATTTTTAATAATGAAGTGAAATATTCACCAAGATTTTAAAATATCTTATAACTTAGTGAAAGAATCGCCAAGATTTTACAACAGTATATAATAAAATGAAATATTGGCCAGGATTTTACAACATTATATAATAAAAAGAAATATTTGCCAAAAATTTATATATACATATTATATTATTGATAAAATCACCTTCAAAGTTTCCTATATATCAGAGAGATTCGCTAATTTTTTATGCATATAAATATAGGGGGGGTTTAAATCATCCATGATAATGGTTTATATTGGTAGAGATTTGTCCCTTACACCCTTCATTAGAATGGATTGAAAGAGAGGAGGAACATGAATTTAGTAGAAATGGCTTGATGTCTACTATAGGCCAAAGACCTTTTGACTAATTTTTGGGTCGAAGCTATCTATTTCTCAAAGTATCTCCTAAACCTTGTTTCGACTAAATTTAGTAGAGAAATGACTCCAATTGAGAAGTGGAAAGGAAGGAAATCATCTTTAGAACACATCAAAACATTTGGATGTGTTGCTTGGGCTCCTATCATTGATAACTGCAGGAAGAAATTGGATTTAGAGATCCACGCTTGCATCATGATGGGATATTCTAATTAATCAAAATCATATCGACTATTTAACCCTTTAAACAATAGATCATCTTGAGCAGGAATGTTTTTTTATGAGGATACTTCATGTATTAAGTTATTGAAATCTTCCTCTAGTTTGCTGCATAGTGATCCTTTGGATATTCTTGAATAATCTATATTGATTAATGGAACTTCCTTTGAAGTTTCAACCAGACAATCGAACTCTATTCCCGAGTCAACTCAAAACATCGACAAACCTTAACAATATCGTGAAATCAATTGACTTGGTTCTTTGATGAGTTTTTTCCTCAATGGAATCCCAAGACCATTGAAGCTATTGGATGAGATGTTGGTGATGCTAGTATCAATCAACAGACCTATGATAAAAAAAATCATGATAGTGTTACCTTAATGGCACATGTTCTTGAAACTTATTATCATGGACCCTATTCTCATGCTTAGGGATTCCTAAATGGGAGAACACCATGTTAGTTGAAATTGATTCCTTACTAAAAAACATACATTGTATTTGGTTCACTTTCAAGTAACACATTTTTTATATATTTACCATTTTTCATAGGATGGGTTCCATCAAATGTATTCGGTGCGAGTAATCATTTGATGCGAAATTGAATTATGCATCTAGCAAGTGCTCTCTCTCAAAATTTGAGTAAAACCACAGGGATATATGTTGCAAACACGAGGAAAAGAAGTATTTTTTTATAACAAATATGTCAAGTCAACCATTATGATTGAATCTTTTTTTGAAATTCTATAGGTTGGCTCTTCTTATTTATGAGGCCCTTTTTGGTTGGATCTCTTTCTTATGAGACACATTTTAGACCCAAATTTGTTCTAATTAATTCTTGTAAAATGAAGTTAGAGTTACTTAATAGTTACACTATGAATAAAAAATGTAACAAATTGGATATGAAGTTTTCTAAGTTATATGTAATGATACCATTGCTCCTAATACAACTATATATACCTCCACATAGTGTGAGGAATTTCATGGATTCCATGCATCATACACCAACTATTGTGGAAGATGTTTTCCCTCTAAACATGGATGGTAGCTAAGTTTGAAAGAACTATCAACATTGCTCCACCTTCCTAAAGTACACCAATGTAGTGAAAATGAGTCACAACAACATGTTGATGGTTGTGGTAGATCCACTATTCAAGCTAATTTTCTATCCAAATATCATTCATGTAGCACAATAAATAATCAATACTTGGAAAAGACTTAACTCATATTTTTGAAATGGATTCAAACAAGAAATAAATTATATGGTTATTTACCCATTTTTATGTTAATCGTTATTTTAATGTCTCCCAATTTCACTGACTAAAAATAATAGTATGCTTTCTATTTGTGACAAAAAACTACATTATTGACTTTTTCATGTTGTTGTCTTTTAAATTTGTTCTCATCTTATATATTCATTATAATTCTATAGTTATTCAATCGCTTTGTTTATCTTGGTTATTTCTCCTCGTCGACAATTATATTTGATAACTACCATATATCTCTCAATGGAATTCTCACTAACTCTCTCTTAACAAGGCTCCTAGCCCTTCTTCTAGGCCTAAAAGTTACCATAGTAACTATAAATGTCCTACATTTACCTTAGTTCTACCATTCCCCCCCCCAACACACACATATTCTACTCTACAAATATTACCATGGTATTATGCCTTACCAAATAACATTGGTATTTACAAAGCTTACGGGTATTAATACTTTAATAGGAAAGGTATTTTAACTCGAATGATTGTTAAACTTGTTTATTTCGCCTATGATTATATGTTTGCATAAATTCTCATTGTAGTTATTTACTTAAGAGATTTAGTTATGGGTTTGAATCCAACCTTGTATATTCATTTTCCAAGAGTTTTTTTTTTGAATTTTTTTGTTGATATTTAATCTTTAATCTTTAAATGCAGAATTGTTGAACACCTGAAACAAATTGAACATTCATACACATAATAAATCACACATAACAAAGTATGTACCTTGGGGAAAACCATCAAAACAGTGAGCGACAAAACCACTAGCAAATATCCAAAGTATAAAATTGATAGATAGCAAAGAATGTATTTTACAATAGCATATTTCTTTCAGCACCCCATGTACAAGATAAGAGAGAGTCAACACCCCAAGTGTTATCATGGAGAAAGAGAGAATAGAGATGGAAGGATGTTCTCAGCAATATACCCAACATATAAGTCAATTCTCATTATTTGCACTAGTGAACTTTGTCCTCTCAGCCATTCTCCCTTTTAACATTAAAGAGCAAACCTTGCACACCTATTCAAACCTTTTGCACCAGTAGGAAAACCATGCCCATTGATTCACCCCTTTTCCTTGGATTCTAGTAAAATGGATCACCATAATGAGTTGATGACTCAACCAATGAGCATATATTTATTGAATATCTTTATATCTTTATATTGAGCTCAAACATTAACTAGAGGCTAAAACATTTAGTTAGATAACTAAGTTAAGTGTTGTAACTTAAGTGTCGTATTTTATTTTAACTAAAGTATTTCCACGGAAATCACTTTATCTAACTAAATCCTTTTATTAACACTTCTGTTAATTACTTTAACTAAAGTCTTACTTAATTACATCACTGAAGTGAACAAACTCAATTCTATTTATTTAACTAAAGCTTGCATTGTTAATATCACTAAAGTTAACAAACTTACTTTTGTGCACATTAACTGAAGTCAATAACATGTGCAATTTGAATTCTCTATTTCTCTATGCATTCTATCTCTTATCTCTCTATCTTATCTGCAAGATCCATATGTGCCAAATTTTATCTATCACATTGATTATCTATCATAAGAATTATAATAATGATATTTATCCATTGATGTGGTTATATCATTCTACTATTCGTGCCAAGTGACCTTATGCTAAAGTAATTCACTAGAGGTTATCAGTATCTAGAAGAGGCTTAATATCTAGATCATGGTTAATAGAATGTGACACATTAGTATGCTTCAACTAGCAAATCATTACCTCTACACAAGAGGACCACCTCAGTACATGAGGATCTGACTTAGTAAACAAGTCATTAGCTCTATCCGACAAGATTGTACAACATCATTGATTTGATATATCAAAGTATTCACCTCAATACATGAGGATCAACCTTTACACATAAGTCTTATTCATTCTTGGGTCCAACCCAATAATTTTACTCCAAAATTATTGAGTCCAACTCAAGCTCCCTATTACCTCAACACATGAGGCCCAATCCTAGTGCGCAAGATTGGCTTGGATAATGAATCGTGATGCTGTAAATTTAACACTCCCTCTCAGCCAGATAGGCATTCTCTACCATACAGAGCTTGTCTTGGAAGTACCTATACTTCATCATGGACAGAGGTTTAGATAACCCATCTACTGTCTTCTCATCGGTACCGGTGTCTTTAGGTACTTCTTTGGACCATGTCCTTGATGAAGTGATACTTCATCTAACAGGTTTTTATAAGCGCTTATTACACATTTTTTAACAGAATGAATGACCATAGTCTAAAGATTCTCCCCGAATAACCCAACTGGTAGCTTCCTAAGCCATATAACTTCTCGGTAGGTAGTACTGTTAGGATTATTAATCCTCCCTTGTCCACTTTCGTCATATTTCTAAATAAGTAGTCATGTCTAAATCAAGAGTCCTTCCAGTCTATTTTTAGTCACTAGCACCATTGGGTCCACTTGGCCTAATTAGGGTGCATGTTCTACTTACTAAAGTGTGGGGAACACTAATTGAGGCCTACTTCCAGTGACTGCACTTGCATGAATCAGTTTAGGATCCTCCTAGATCAATCCATACAAATTAGGAGCCACTGGGAATGCTAATACCAACCTCCATCAGTTGAGTTGAGTTGGTGACTAGTTAAGCTCAATTAGGAGTCAATACATTCAGTTCTACTCAGTTAGCACTAGGATTGCATGGATGCATGTAGGTGAGGTGCATTTACTCACCTACATCAGTCAGTTAGACTAGTTAACATTGAATTAGACACTTGAGTTGTGATTTTGAATTCCAATGAGCTCCGATAACGATTTAGACAAGGTCAGTTAACCATTTAATCCTTCGATAATTATTTAGACAAGGTCAGTTAACCATTCAGTCAAGTAGAGTCAAACCAATTCGAATTTCCTCACATAGGATTCGAATTGCATGAGACTATTTAGCCATTGTACTTCATTGTAATTATTATCTAATTACTTTTGATTAATGAAAGCATTCACAGTTGCAAGCCATTTTTGCACTGTTTCATTCTTCAATTGCTAAGTAAATTGTGTGATTTATTTTGTGAGTTGTGTGTTGATCCATATATCTATGCGCTCAATTTAATATGGTATCAAAGCCTTGGTAGGACAAGGCACTTCTCCTACTATAGATCCATACTTATATCAAAAAAAAAATTGAGCAAAATTGCTCCTTCCAGTACTGCACCAGAAGTGGATAATTTACCACTTAAAATCCCAAGTTAAGGAATTGTTGATCAAGCTTGCTTGATTAAATATGATGGGTGTGAAGGAAATTCCAAAAGTACAGATTGTTGACCTTATTTTTTCTGTTTGATTGTGTGATTTATAGTTTTATCAGTCCTCTTCACTACATTCTCTACAAGCAACCCAGTCTCCTTCTCTGCATTCACTACAACAGCTCAATCCTCTCCTTTGCATTCTAAATGGCTCCTTGAATGGACCTTCTCACTCCTTTCATCTATCACCAATGAAAGGAGGACATGGAGATGCAGCTATGCTCCAAAAGACTCTTCAGACTCACAATGGAGACAAAGAAAGAGCCAATTCATTATGTTGACAAAGAAAAGTACTGGAATAGGAGTGATGAAGCCTATAGATGCTTGTGCTTCTCAATCTCTCGAGATATTCTCTTCCACATCAATGGATTAAAGACTCCTAAGGAGGTTTGGGATGAGATTGCCTCCTTACTTGACAAGCAGGATGATCTAAGGATCTATCAGCTGGAGTATGAGATCATCTCTCTCCATCCAGCCAATTTTGAAACACTAAATGAATTCTTCAAAAAATTCAAGTATCTGATCCAGATGGAGATCGGTGGCCACCCACCTATTCCACTGGCCCAAAACAATTGTCTATTGTGGCAGTTTCCTAGTTATTTTTCGGCATTTTTTCGAGTCCTAAACTTTCGGGGCCGTTTTGAGGCCTTAAACAATGTTTTTTGGATATTAGGGGCCAAATGGTTGCCATCGGAATTCATTTGGCCGACCAAAAGTTGTAAATATTAGACAGACCTTTCCAACGAGCTATCAAACGCCCAAATCAGAGATCGTATGCAAAAGTTATGACCCTGAGAAGTTGACTGTTCAACTTACCACCTTGGGGCCGCAAACTTTATGACGGTTCATCTTCTAGGGTTACGTTTTGGAATTTTGGGGTTCTCACCTCATTCTTATTATAAATAGGCCCCTTTGGCCTCATTTTGTATAAAGCTTAGCATGAATGAGCGTAGCGGCCACATCTCTTCTCAGAGATAGATACCACCATTCTACCAATTGTATTACAGTTTGTTCTATTTTCGCCATTTAATAGAATATTTGTTTACTGTATCTCTGTTATCTTTGCAAAACGTCTATTATTATGATTCTGCATATGCTCTTTCATTTCGTTCACGCATAAATCCGGATCAGTATCTAGTGTTCCAATTGAAGCTGTGCAAGGTTTGGAAGGAGGATGATCAACTCATCCTTTCCATTCTCTCCAAACTTGGTGTAGAATATTTAGTATTTGTATCAACATTTCATTCTGTGAATATTTCTACTCCAAACTAGAAGATTCCTACTCTTAACTTCTTCATTGAATCTCTCACTTAGGAGCATGACAAGTTGACCCAAATGGGGATCATTCGATCTTCCAAAGATCAAGAACTGGTTGTAGGGGGACCTAAGGTGGCGAATGATAAAGGGAAGCAAAAGGATGAGTCTCATGTAGAGAAAGAGCAGTCAAAATAGCCTTCAGGTTCGAAGAGAAGCAAGAAGAATGACAAAGGAAAGACACTATGTTCTTACTGTGGAAGGGGATGTCATCCAGAAAGAACCTATATGAGAAGAACAATTGATGAGATGTATATTATTCTGAAGAAACATAACATTACTGTACCTTCTAGCACAAGGAAGGCTGACCATAGAGAAGAAACTAAAGAACATGAAGAGACATGCCATGCACTGAAGGCTAGCTACTCAATAGTACATTCCTTCCTCATTGATTCTGGAGCTGCCAATCATATCGTTTCATCCAGAGAATCATTCTCTTCCTTCTAGTCTTTTGATGGTCCTAGTATTCAGATGGGAAATAGCAGTAAAGTTCAAGCCAAAGGGAAGGGCTCTATCAAGCTTGAACATGGAAAGTTCAAAGATGTGCTTTATGTTCCCTCCCTAGCTACAAACATGTTATTTGTATACTAGATGACTCATAATGGATCTCCAAAGCGAGTCACATTTGGTCCTGACTCATTGGAGATCACATATATCTCTACTGGGAACATCATAGTGAAGGGTGCTGCAAATCATGCCTCCAAGGCATATGAGTTCTCACACTTCATTCCATTTTCAGAACTAATGCACTCTCAGCAGCCACTTGAAAGGGGAGATAAAAACATTTCATATACTCCTTTTTCAATTTCCACTAGTATTGCAAATCCAGCTGAATCAGTTTATGAGATTGAGATTCAAGGCGATTCAGATCTAGATCTATTCCCTCCTTCCAAACTAGAAGCTAGGAAGATGACTGGAAATCAATCTAACACTCATAAGGGAAAGACCCTTGCACTATGTCATGCAATCTTACCTCCTTCAGAGAGATGCAATAGACTCCCTATAAGATGCTACATGGCAAGGGATCAGTCTCACTACATTTAGAAGAATAGAGTTGATCATACACCTCTTCATCCAGCAAGAGACAAAGGTTACATTCCTCCTTCCTTCCATCATCACTTTGGGAGAAGATGGAGAAGTCTACATGCCAGGCCCTAGGATACTTGTGCACAGAACATCATGCATGCTTCTTCGCTACATCACAGATATTGTAGCAACACATTTTCAAGTTTTTCAAACTTGAATCCTGATTCTATCTTCTTAGTTAGAGAGGGGGGGGCATTTTTTTCCCCAGCTCCTTGTATTGAGCAGTTACTTTAATTTACTTAATGTAATGGGTGACCTATGGTCTTATTTACCAGGACCCACAGATTGTCCAAGTTAGCATTCAGGGGGGTGTTAGGATTATTAATCCTCCCTTGTCCAATTTGGTTATATGTCTAAATCACGAGTCATGTCTAAATCGAGAGTCCTTCCAGACTATTTTTAGTCACTAGCACCATTGGGTCCACTTGGACTAATTGGGGCACATGTTCTAGTTACTAAAGTGTGGGGAACACTAATTGAGGCCTACTTCCACTGATTTCACTTGCATGCATCAGAGTAGGAACCTCCTAGATTAATCCCTACAAATTAGGATCCACTGGGAGTGCCGATACCAAACTCCATCAGTTGAGTTGAGTTGGTGACTAGTCAAGCTCATTTAGGAGTTAGTTACATTTAGTTCTAATCCTTTACATTTAGTTATACTTAGTTAGCGCTAGGATTGCATGGATGCAAGCAGGTGAGGCGCATTTACTCACCTACCTTAGTTAGTTAGACTAGTTAACACTAAATTAGACACTTGAGTTGTGATTTAGAACTCTGATGAACTCCGATAATGATTTAGACAATGTTAGTTAACGATTCAATACTCCAATAATGATTTAGACAAGGTCAGTTAACCATTCAGTCAAGTAGATTCAAACCAATTCAAATTTCCTCACATAGGATTCGAATTGCATGAGGCTATTTAGCCATTGTTCTTCATTGTAATTATTATCTAATTACTTTTGATTAATGAAAGAATTCACAGTTGCAAGCCATTTTTGCACTATTTCATTCTTCAATTGCTGAGTAAATTGTGTGATCTATTTTGTGAGTTTTGTGTTGATCCATAGATCTATGTGCTCAATTTAATAAGTACTAGCTGCAATATACTTTGATTATGTAGTACTAACTATAACACTCTTTGCTTCTATAGTACTAGTCGCAATACACTTTTGCTTTTGTAGTGCTAGCCACAATACTACCATCTTGATTGGAATTGGCCTAACCAAGTAGCCTTACCTCACCACTAGAGGCATTTCTCAGTCCATAAGAAAATGTACCTTGAAGGAACCTAAGCACATGCTTAGTAGCAATCCAATGTCTATTTATAGGCTTAGAAATGATCTAACTTGTAGCATAACATATAATAGGCCTACTATGTATCAAGTACATTAAGGGATCAATGAATTGACTATACTTGGTAAAATCCACTAGACCCAATATAGAATTTGTCTCATGTAGTTTCCTCTATGGTCATGGATTTGAAATCAATCGTACCAAATCTTCACAACACATCAATTGTGTGCTTTCTTTGCAAAAAGAAAATATCATCTTTCCTTTGCCAAATTTCAAGACTAAGAAAGTAATGTATAAGACTCAAGTCTTCAAAATCAGAAGTGAGCTCCCTCTTGCATTGAACTAACTATTGTTCCTCTCCAGTAAGGAATAAAACATCAACATAGAGAACCAATATTATAGGTTGGTTCTTCACAATCTTAAAGTACAAGTTTTCAACAGATTCTCTCTCAAAAAATCTCAATCTATGAATATAGTTGTCAAACTTGAATACCAAGCCTGTGGGGATTTCTTAAGCTCATACAAGGCTTACTTTAATTTTCATACATGGGACTCCTTCCCATGCACTACAAACCCTTCAGGTTGATGTATGTAAACATCTTCCTCAACATCACCATTGAGGAAGGAAATATTTATATCCATCTGGTCAAGTTACTATGGACTTCCCCTTAGGTTTAGGAACAAATTCCTAAACATAATTCTTCATAATAGATTATGATGGAATTTTTCATACTTGCTGCTTAGCATCTTATTCATATATTGAAGGTTTTGAATCACTGATGTGAATCATTTTTGAAACATTCCCTAAGTATGTTTAGATTCTCTTTCTCTCTCTAAATGAGCATAATTGTGCTCCATGTCTTTCTGCATCTTATAGAATGTCTCGACACTATAAATATCTTTTCTTAGCAAGAACTTGTTCATCAAGTGATATTTCAACCAGTTCTACTGGTTGTTGTGGAGCTAGTGAATATAAGGACTCTTCTAGATTCTCCTCTCAACATATTAATGGGGAGAATCATAATCTATATCCTCCAGCATTATCCTTTTCTCTTTGGGTGCATGAATGACAACCAAAAATCTTCAGATGTTCTTCACTAGTAAAAAACATTTTCTTGATTCTTTTAGAATAGCATGAGGGATTCTATTATGATCTTCTCCTAGAATATTTTGGCTTCTACTTTCCTTTGAATATAGGATTTGTAACCAAACTCACTTCATATTTGTCATTATTCTTTGTTGTTCATAGCATTTCCCTACAAACCAAATTCGGTCAAATGGTTAGAAACATTGTATTATCATGAAATTCAACCATATGAATATTTCAATGCAATGGCAATAGTTCACACAGTCATGCAAACATTTTAACCAATGTTCTAGCACTACATCCACCAAGATATCATGGAATGCAATGCAACACTATATGCTACTTACTCAATCATAGCATGACTACATGAGCTTTACTATTCAACAATGAAATAAAATTATAACATATGCTCATCATGCTATACTATAACATACTTCCCAATTCTAGGAATATAGATCTGCATATAACTATAATAAAAACAACTAGATCTTATTTATAAGAGCATAGGTATTTATCTTTTTTTTTGTGGGATCCCTCTTTATATCTGTATCCTTGTGGAGATTATTGGATTCCTTATATATATATGTGTGTGTGTGTGTGTGTGTGTGTGTGTGTGTGTGTGTGTGTGTGTGTGTGTGTGTGTGTGTGTGTGTGTGTGNCATTGGTGTACTAAAGGAAAAATTCCTTTCAATGGTCATCATCTTTTGCATTCCTTGTCTCTTAATCATTGGAAGAGTTATTTCTTGTAGGTTCATCTTTTGTAGCTATAAAAGCATGAAATATACCTTTGAACTTTCTTCTTGGCTTTGCTCATCACTCTGTTCCATATTGGCCCTACTTATTGTAGTTTTAGCAATTGACCTTCGACTTATCAAAGTTATCGTTGTGTTCTTTATCCTTTTGATGATGAAACTTGTTTTGAGAGAAATATTTATTTCCTCTCTTCATACTTTCCACAAGAGCAAGGTTTTCTTCATTGAAAGAAGTAAACTTCCTTTGGGTTTGCCCTTCCTCTTGGAGGAAATCATGCCACAATTTCTTAAAGTTACGTTCTTCATCTCAAGCATTTACAATAACAAGGAATGTCTCCAATGAAGGTGGAATACCATCGATAGAAGCCTGAATGAGATCATCCTCATCCACCACTATTCCAATGCTTATGACTTGATATCTGATATGAGATATATTTGTGAAGAAGAAGGCCATTGTCTTGTCCTTCTCCATCTTCAAATTCTGAAGTTTGTTCTTCAATGCTCTCCTCTAAATCAAAGCCTTCTTCTCATAGACGTTTTTCAAAGTATCAAAGCATTCTGCTACGGGCTTCAATGGAATAATCATCGGCATCAAGTTGTCTTTCACCAAATCATAGATTATCTACTTGGATTTAGCTTCATTCTTCTTGAAAGCAATACACCCTACATTGGATGTAGAATCTTGCACAATGTTGGATATGTAGCCTTCTAAGTCATGCTCTTCCAAGATTTTTAGGATATTAGCCTTCCAATTGTTGAAATTTGAGGTGCCTTCAAGTCATTCTTATGGTCTCATGGAGATTGAAGTCATATATATTCAAGTACAATGCTCAAATTCTCAATATCTATGTAGGCTCAAGATTTCTTTCTAAAACTTATCTCCTTCACGCCCTGAGCTTCGATACCATGTTCAATTTTTGGTTGAGCTTTGATATTCAATATTTAAATGTGGAATCATTGAGTACTTGAAACAATTTGAACATTCATACACATAAGAAATCACACATACCATAGTATGTGTCGTGGGGAAAACCCTCAAAACAATGAGGGATAAAAACCCCAAAAAATATCCAAAGTATAATATTGATAGATAACAAAGAATGTCTTTTACAATAGCATATTTAATTCGGTACACCAGGTGAAAGATAAGAGAGAATCAACAGTCTAGGTGTTATCACAAAGAAAGAGAGAATAGAGATGGAAGGATGTTCTTAGTAGTATGCCCAACATACAAGTCAATTCACACTATCTGCACTAGTGAACTTTTTCCTCTCAACCATTCGAACTTTCAACACTAAAAAGAAACCTTGCACGCCATTTTGGGCATTTTGCATCGATAGGAAAATTTAGCACACCGATTCTCCCTTTTTGCTTGGATGCTAGTAAACTGGATCACCGAAATGAGTTGATGACCCGACCAAGGCACATCTCTTTATTGACTGTCTTTAGATAGAACTCAAACATTATCTAGAGGCTAAAACATTTAGTTAGATAGCTAAGTTAAGTGTCATCTTTTAGTTTAACTAAAGTATTACCATGCAAATCATTTTAGTTAACTAGATCATTTTTATTAACACTTTAGTTAATTCCTTTAATTGAAGTCTTACTTGATTAGATCACTGAAGTGAATATAATGAGTTCTTTTTATTTAATTGGGACTTGCATTGTTAATATCACCGAAGTTAACAAGCTTAGTTCTCTCCACATTAACTGAAGTCAATAACATGTGCAATTCAAATTCTCTATTTAATTGAAGTTCATTTCCATGAGAAATTCAAATGATCTATTTTTATATGCATGTTATCTTTGATCTCTCTATCTTATATGCATGATTTGTATGTGCCCACTATTTCTATCACATTAATTATATATCATAACAATTATACTAAGGATATTTTTCCATTGATGTGGTCATACCATTCTACTATTTGTGCCAAGTGACCTTATGCTAAAGTGATTCACTCTAGAGGTGATAAATCTGTAGAGGATACTTAATAGTTATATCATGGTTAATAGAACATCACACATCAGCATGCTTCAATTAGAAAAGCATTGCCTATACACATGAGGCACACCTAACACACGAGGATCTGATTTGATACACAAGTCATTAGGCTTTTTCGACACTTTGACATATCAAAATATTCACCTCAATACATGAGGATTAACTTTTACACATAAGGCTTAGTCATTCTTAGGTCGAACATAAGAATTTTACTCCAAGTTTCCTAAGTCCAACTACGGCTCCCTGGTACCTCGACACATGAGGCCCAATCCTAGTGCATAAGATTTTCTCGGAGAATGACTCATGATGCTATAAATTTAACAGTTTTAAAGGATGAAGATTTATTAAGGGGGTTGAATCTACTTTCTCTCTTACTGTATTTGAGAGTCTCAAAACGTAATGCCTCATTTACTTTTGTGCATAGTTGGATTCATTGTTATATTAATTGTTTTACTTATTGAACCATAGTTGATGTGGTTGGACGTTTTGATTTTTCTTGTATATAACTATGGATTTTCGCCTCAACCCATGCTTTGTTACCTTATGAGAAACTAAAAGGGTTCACATGACTTCATTTTCTCCTGTAACTTGTCATTTGGAACATATAGAGTTTATTTGTTTAGCCATGATGAATAATGGTTTCAATCCTATCGCCTACAACAGGATTCAACTATATAACCTATTCATGGTGAAAATGTTATTATCCTTCTCTCCTACAATAGGACTCGACTATATAATTTATTCATGGTGAAAATGTTATTATCCTTCTCTCCTTTTGTTATTATATTTTTATGAGCTTGTACTTATTAGGGTTACCTTAAACCCTAAGAAACGTCAATGGAATTAAGCTCCGTGACCTTCATTTTGTTCTGATATTAGCTTCATTTTCTAGTAGCCTTGGCCCATGTAATCTTGTTGAGGTTTGGAGATTTAGTCCTATGAACTTCAAGTCTCAACCTTTGAACATGGGTTTTGTTTGAAACATATGGTTAAGGCGTCTCAACTCTACTTGAGTTATGTCTATGTTCCATCCATCCTATTTAGTTTTGTTGGAATTTATAGTAATTATTTTCACTATAATACTTACTCATTTTATAGAATTGAAGTGAAAGTACATGATTAACCTATGTTTATATGATTGAAGTGAATATACTACTTTTTTTTATGTATATACACTTTGCTTATGTAACCGAGTTTTAGGAAACCTGAATAATATATGCAGTTTTGTGATGTTACTCGTTCGTTTCTGCATTCATGATACTTCAAGTTGTTACAAATACTAGTTAATACTCTATGTGTGTAACTTAAGAAGTTGTGTGATATTACTCATTCATTTCTGCATTCATGATACTTCGAGTTGTTACAAATACTAGTTAATACTCTATGTGTGTAACTTAAGAAGTGATAAAATTCATAGGGAAAGATTTGGTTTATATATGGGATTATAGTGATAATACATCGTTAATTATGTATTTATGTTGTTAAGTTCTTTACACTAATATTGTTTTATTCAATACTTTGAATGTCTCTTTATGTATGATATAAAATTGGCTTGGTTTGTATTATATTAAATATATTGATTGAATAATAAGCATAATCTATTTGCAACCATTATTTTCCTAGTTAATATTTAGACACTATTTAAAAAACTAAAAGTACAACAATAGTTATAGTAATTTAACTATTTATTAATAAACAAGGTAAAACGACCTATACTAAATGAAAGAAAAACTAGTATTAGTGGAAAATCATACTACTACCATTATTAATAACTAAGTAATTAGGAAATATTAATGACATTTTCTCATAAATTAGGAATAGATAAAAGCTTTATATATATATATATAAAAGGACAATAAGAAAAGATTAGTACATTAAATAAATAAATAATTTACAGGAATATATTAAAAACACATAGTGATAATGTTTATCTAGTGTACATCAATTGCAAACAAGAGTTGTGATTGTCATTTACTTCCTAGCCATAGACTATGAGAATCCAAACTTGCTCATGTAACCCCCAAGAAAAATATAACTCCATTAGGGCTAACACTTCTCCTATACTAATCAACAATCCCACTAACCCTCTTCCATGGGGTCTATCTTAACTCAAAACTTAGTTTTTAATTCAATACCTCACTCAGTTCTATTCCAAAATCTAAATAGAAGTTTTCTAACACTTTAAAGGTCTTACATAACAATACTTCTCAGCATATTTGGCACTGTCGTACCTCTTCTCAAATTATCATATATAAAATAGTTTCCTAGGACTTACCTCTAAGGGATTTCCCTCCCAGGGTTTTCACCCCTACATTTTTTGGTGTTAGTTCAATATTTTCGGCTCATTATACTTGAAAAGTAGGCTCCGTACATAGTACAATTGTGTTCTCCACTAATGAACTCATAGTCCTCTCTATTCATGGCCACCCAATTGTTGTTTTTTATCATTAAACTATTTAGAAAGTGTCTTATACATAAGTCCTTACCCAAAGACAAGTGTAAAACATAATATTACACACTTTCACTTTAAACATAACAACATATTTCAACTAAAATACATAATCCAAATTTTAAACTAAGTAAATAATTACCCAAACCAAAGGATATTACCGTCATCATCATATACTACTATACTACTATTAATTTTAAAATATGCATGTCATTATTGACATTTATTTAATTTTCTAATAAGGGTTTATGTCAAATTTAACCGTTGGATTCAATCCAGAAACTGCAATGATCAATAATAGAAAAACACAAAATTAAAAAGAAAGAAATAAGAATGGTCTAAAGAGGCGATCACCCAATGATGTGTTTTCACATCACCATGCGTCTCTTATTAAATTTGGTGTACCCTTCTTTATCAATCGCCTATATTGTCTGTTATTATCAGCATTAGGGTTTTGTGAGAATGTTGTTAGCTGCATTCTGGTACTAGAGTGCTATTTTGGGGCATACGCATTTGCATTTGTTAAATGTCTGGGATACCATGTGGCTTGTGAAGGAAGTCCACACATAATTATCGCTATTTCTTTCTTTGTTTTGTAAATTGTCAACATAAGATGATACATAATTTTTTTAGCCCTGGCGGCCTCTGAAAGATCCAGATTTGGTTAACAAATCTTTTGAAGCCCTGGCAGCCTCTGAAAGACTGGACTCTCTGGTAATGAAACTATATTGAAAATTCATGGCTGTATGGTTTAAATGAGTTGCTTGACATACATGGCTTTTTCAGAGTTTCACTTGTCAATGTTGTCATAAATCCAACAGCCTTCAACAAGCCCGAGCATTAAATTAGATGCTGCCTTTTATATAAAATGCTCTATGAAGATCTTTATGGTTGCAATATCTTTGCAATGAAAAGATTATTAAAATGTTCTATGAAGATCTTTATGGTTGCAATATCTTTGTAATGAAAATATTATTAGTTTGTTTAAAAAGTGTTAGATTTAAATATTTTTACAACATTTTTAAGTTAAAATTGAATAATTAAAATGTTTATTTAAATTTTATTATTAGTTTTAATTAATTAATTATTATAATTAACAAGTGCTATGTAGTAGCTAGTCCATACCACTTAATTTAAAAATAATGAGATTGTATTTTAAAATAATAAAAGAAATCTAATATAAATACTTTTATTTTATTTCAACAAAATAAACTCAACATAAAGAAGAAGAGAGTAAGTATGAAAAGTTATAAGTATGATTACTACATATGTTCCAATAATGTAAAATTCATATAGTAAAAAGTGTGATGTAAAATTCATATAGTTAAAAGTGTGATTTAATTCAATGTACTACTATTAAGAAGAGGATTCTATTTAGATATGAACATACAACTATGTTGTTTACATTTCACAATGGAAAATCACTAACTACTATGACTAGGGGTATTTACACAATGAAAATATGTCGAAAACTATTAGTTATACAACGAGTTTTAAACATTGACACTAAGAAAGTAGGGCTTTAAATTTATTTATAAGGTTTGTTAAGTGAATACAAGTTAAAACAAATGGATTTAAAAAGTTTGTAAAGTGATTTGTCAATAATTCAACAATAATACTTCAAAATATTGTTCAATATTTTAAATAAAATCTTTTATATATTATATTCAAAAACTTAAACATATTTTATTATATTTAAATTTAGCTCAAATTTTTTAATATTATAAGTTGATTTTTTCAACCAATTAAATATAAAATTAGATGCAAAGTGAAAGACATATATTACAATTGGGCATTTCATAATACATAATATTAATTTATATATTTAAAAATAAAAAATGTTAAATAATAATAAGTTTTTTTCATTAAAAACTAAATACAAATTCTAATTTTAATAGTTGATTATATAAGAGATAGAATTAGATTTTGGATTTCACGTAATGTTTATAATTAAAAAATAAAATGACTTTAAAATGATAAAAAAATGTATGGTTTTAGATGAGGTGATTTGGATTTATTTGCTTTGTAATAAAATCATAATACATATAATTATAAATAAATATTTATAACTATCGTCATTAATATATTGGGATATTAATATAGAATTAATTAAAGATAATTAAGTTTAACTATCATACCTAAAACTAGGGGAATGAAACACTGAAGAAAAAATGAAATGAACATTAATGAAGACTTATCTTGCTCAAAATAATGTTAATGACATAGAGATATGATTCGAGATAAATGATGTGCTAAGGATCCATTCAACTTCGAGATAAAATTATGCTAGATGCAACCAAAATACCAAGTTAAATACCTAACCCATCGGTTTCGATTTAGTTTCATAACATGATTAAGATTTAGAACATATCAATCTCTTAAATAGTCTTGTATATGATATCACAATTATAACTTAAAATCCTAGTCATAGCTAATTAAAAATTATATTATCTTGATCAACCATGTCATTTGGGCCTGTGAAACTATGTATTTGCTCTTCTTGTTAATCAACTATGAATAGTAATGGGTTCAGTTATTTACCATCTTTGAATCGATCTTAAGAAAAGACAATTTTTTTGACAACTGTGATCCCCTCTCAAGTTTACAAACGTCTAATGAGTGGAAGCTAATTTTTTTTTGACCCACCAAAACAAGTTTACAAACTCTATATCCCTCCAATAACTTTATAAAGCAACATGTCGGAAGTATAGAAAAAATGCAAGTTACATTTCGAGTTTCCATGGCTATTTTTGACATTATATGGAAAAATTCTACCATTATGTAAAAAATTACATGTCTAAAATGAAAGTACGATGCTCTCTCCGACCATGTTTTCCTATTTAACCTCCCTTGAACAACACACACCCCATGTCTGTGCATTTGAGTCATGCATGATGTTATTCTCCACCATAGTTGTCTTTTTCTCCTACCATGAAAGCACATCATATGGCTGGAGGCATTGCTAGAGGGATTGTAGCGTCATTAATCATATACTTACAAATTAATCTCTACTCGTGAAACTCCCTGGTTGCTTGCTTTTGGACGTTGTTCGTGTTTGTGTGAGCTAGTTTTACAGATGATTTTTAATTTGTTGGTCAGTTCCAGGGCATATTATCACCCCATGTATTGATTTGAATGTTTGACTGTGCTAGATCTGTAGGAACTTTGAAAGCAATTTTGGTTTGCATTTGGGTTAGAGATACATAGATCTCTTCGGATCTTGCAACAATATTTTGAACGCAGGTCAACTAAAATGTGAGATTTTGTTACCAAAATCCTAAAGAATTGCTTCATGACGCGAAAGCTTATGCAAGAAAAGGGCTCGGAACACTCCCTTTGGTAGAGAAAACACAACCTAACCCCAAGCCCCGATTTTAATGAGCATCATTGGATTCCTTTTGAATTGAGGCTAGAGATCTACTTAAGGAGGTCAAGATGAGAAACACCCACATTTACTTATTAAATTTAATTACACCGATGGTGCAGATGGTTTCTTCTCGATCTATCTAAAACAACCAAAGGCGTGTTCTCCATGATACAATCATACAACCTCCACATGAGAGAGATCTATAAAATCCTGAAATGATTAGCATGAATTAGAAAATAAGAAGGTGAAATGTATTACACATGGATTCATTAAGAATGACCGAATGGATTGACGATAGCTAGCTGCCTATTCGAGGACCCCTGAAGTCGAACACATGCCCCCTACTCTTTCTTCGGCTATGGTTCTCTTGGATGACATCAGGCAGATAAATAATTATGTAGGAGGGGTATGTAAACTACACCATATGCTTGCAGCACTAATTTTCATATTGCCTGATTGAAATAATGTATACTTTCAGCTTTAATTTGATTGTTAATTATGTTATGCTCTACAGACAGTGAATGATGTGATCACCGCAGTAGTTTTATACGACATGCAAAGTTACTTGTTTATTTGTGTGTCAACTGGTAATCATTTTCCTATCACTTCATAGTATATCAATATATCATTTCCTTGATGGAAATTTTAATGAATGTAATAAATATCCATAGAAAGGTTAAGAAAACAAATCAAGCATATGGATCTAATGTATGCTTGTGAAATTACGGCGCCTTATTACGACACATCTTCTTATACACAAGTATTGAAATACTTGTTTTTGAGTTTTCTCAATGCTTTTATTTTAGCCTGCAGATTGGATAAGTGCATGGCTAATTTTATTTTGTTTTGCAATGTGAACCATATCCTACAACACCGCTTTACAATGGAGGGATTCTTCGAAATCCCGGTTTTGATAATGGAACCAACAACTGGACCAGTTACAGAAGCGTGAGTGTAACCCTGTGAATAGAGAGTCAAAATAATGGAAGCAAATATATTGTGGCATCAAATCGACAAGAGAAATTTCATTCACCCGCTCAAACTTTGGAAAATTTAAGTCAGGATGTCAAGTATTCTTTGTCAGGTAATAAATTGATCAAGAGATATTGTTGTGTGCAAGATAGATATTATTCAAATACCTCTAATGTGTGTGGAGTTCAATGTGTATAGCGTGGGTTCATATTAGATTGGGGAGCTCTTCTTTAGTTTCAACAACTGTGACAATGGGAAACGTGAGCTTCACATGTCCTGCCAAATGTTCATGCTACAAATGGGTGTTGGTCTTTTCTCAAGGCCAGATTCATTCTTGACTGGTCTTTGTCTCATTCTTGTCTATACTTCGAGTTTATTTCTTATTCCTTTCAATGAAATCAATGCCTCTAACTTCGAGTACAATTCTTCGCCCAGCATTAGAACGAACGAGCCCATTGCTCTGGTAATTGTAGAGTAACAATACGGATGTTGAAATAATGGTCGATAGTGTTTTGCTACAACCATTTACATACGAGGAATGGCGTTTGTAGCAAGAAGAAATAATATCAATGGCACTATTGCTACTCTCTATGAACCCTTCGATGCATGAGTTGAAGTTATTTTTATTGTCTATGAAATCAATCAGATTAGCGTTTAACAATGGATAGGGGGCAACTCCTCATAGGCCATCGATCAACGACGAAAGCCGCAGGAGGACCATCTCCTTAATTTATTGAGTAATTATCTGCCAGCCTTCTAGGTCTTGGAATCCTTCCAATGAATAAGCATCGACTTGTATATTCTCTTCAGAGTCCAAACTCATACGTCTCCTCCTGAAAAAATATCTCCCTCGAGAAACTTTACAATATAAGGAAGAAGGAAGGAGGGACATAGGGATAAGTGTTGCTATCTTCTTCTCTAATCCCAAGTGATGATGCAGGGATCTACTAACAAATGCAACTGGTAAGGGTTTTTTTATAAGCATTTATCTAGGTGTATGACCAAGTGAGATTCTATATGTAAGTAATGTAAGTGTCAATAATGACGACCTTTCCAAGGTTTAATCTTCCGGTTGTTGCTTTTATTATATTTTGATAGCCAAAGTATTCAAACAAGCACAAAATAACTTCTAGAAGTCTCTGTCGCTACAATTTGGAAATTACTGGTTAGGTTAGGTTCAATATTCTTTCTAATCTAGAGCTTTTATAATAAAAAAACTGAAAGAAAAAATCCATAATATTTGGCAGTCTTGGGGCTGGGCTTCTGTGATTCAATATCAGTTCGATTTTGAAGTTTAGAATGTGTTGGTTTTACGTTAACCAGCTCAAAAACTCATGAAAATTGTTCTATTTTACTAATGGGTAGGATATTCCATCATTTTGCAGAGCTTAGCACACCATGAATATGATTTCTCTGAGGTGATTTGCAGTTTTCTCATCAATTTTGTGTAGTTACATCAATTCACGTAGGTTATTCCACCATTTGCAGAGCTTAGCACACCATGAATACGCTTTCTCTGAGGTGATTCGCAGTTTTCTCATCAATTTTGTGTAGTTACATAAATTCACATAGGCTATTCCATCATTTTGCAAATCTTAGCACACCGTGAATACACTTTCTCTGAGGTGATTTGCAGTTTTCTCGTCATCAAATCACGAAGGCTATTCCATCATTTTGCACATCGTCCATTAGCGTCTTGATATTAAAATTACAATGATAATGAAATGTGAGAATGATCATTAAGCTTAAAATTACAATGACAATGAAACATTAGAATTATCATCAAGAGTAAAAAAAATTCAAATATTAAAATCATTAGTAAGTTAAATGTTTTTTTTTTAAATTTAGTTTTGATCATAACATTACATCAAAATTACCATTACAGAATAAAATATAACTTAAAACCATATTTTTAACAAATTTGAAAGAATCTATGAAATAAACATTACATCAAAATTACCATTACAGAACAAACTATAACTTTAAACCATATTTTTACCAAATTTTGAAAGAATCTATGAAATAACAATACTCAATATTGATAAATGAATGCGCAGGAATTCATGATCAAGAAGGCATGTTCGAAGATTCAATGGCACACAATATTGACCGATACCTTTCGCTCTAATGCCTTCAAATGCCTGAAGCTACTTTTTTTTTAGACGAATCGTTTCTTGTATAACCTGTCAAGTACACAAACAAACTCATAGTATCAGTCATCCACTAATATTGCCTCTTTTAGAGATCTCGCAGAATTAAAAATGAGATATTCGAACAGATCCCAGATATTTTGCTTCAAATCACATGCCTTCGCTTTGCCAATATGTTTTTTGATTTCTGGATCTATAGACACAACCATCAAACCTCTTCCAAACAAACTCTATCAGAATAACTTCCAAGTTCCCATATCTGCGAATTCAACACATGGATATTAGGAAATATTCAGATGAAGTCTTTTTGGCATGGTCCACCACGCCAAGTTCATTCATGAGCACTGTAAAACACATTGGAATGAGCTTAGCACACCATGAATACACTTTCTTTGAGGCGATTTGCAGTTTTCTCATCAATTTTGGGTAGTTACGTCAATTCACTCTGAATTTGTAGTGGTGGTATTTATGATTTTGCAGTGGGTTTGTTATCTTTCATTCACCACGAGCATAGTAACTAATTACATCTATGTATTTTCAACAAATTTATAGGTTTGAAGTAGATCTCTTAAAGAAATTCAACATGAGTTTGCCTCTAGAGCAATCCCGTCCAAGGGAAATTTCAGCAGGTATATCTGAGTTTGGATGGGGAACGTCACTAGATGTAGCCATAAGTAAATGACCCACGAAGCACAACTACGCCGCCACCACCACCATCAGTCTGAAAGCATATCGCTGTATTCTATGATAAATATCCTTACAATGGAAACCTACATGCCTATAATCCCCATAGCATGTTTGTTGTAGAATGACTGAGCCCATTGCTTTGCAATTGTGCTCTGGTAATTGTAGAGTAACAATACGGATGTTGAAATAATGGTCGATAGTGTTTCACTGCAACCATTTATGGATTATGAATGTCGTTTGCGTTTACATGGGCGAATTAGTTTAACAGTGGGCAAGGGATGGCTTCTCATAGGCACTCTACAGACGAAAGTCGAAGAAGACGGTTTCCTTAATAACACAGAAGGTTTAACTAGCAATTGTACCTAGGGGTGCAATAAAAGAACGTCGTGTTGGAAGCTAAGAAAGGAGATGTGGACATATAAAACAAGAAAGACAATTTGAAGTGTTGAACCACACATTTTAGTAAATAAAATCTTATGGTTGATACAATAATTTAAAGCATTATATTCTTCACATAATTGGCCATTTCATTATCGGAATTTCAAAAGTAATCATGAAAATTATTTTTCTCTCATCAAAATGACAATGAATTGTTAGTTTTTGTAGTTCATTGTAGATGCAAAACTTTTATGGATCTATCTATGAAATAAATAAAAATAATTCATTATTGATAAAGGTTAGGGCGTAAAATATTATTTCAAGATTAACTTTGCACAAATTAGGATAATTGATTTTGATAAAAGATGCTTGCAGTCAAAGGTGAAGTAAGTGATTTTTCATTATAATTGAACATGCAGTCTATGGTTATGATGAAAAAGAAGGCTTGTGTTTGTCCACCTATCGGGTGTAACCATGGAAACCTTTGATGCTAATACCATAATCTAAACACTCATGGAAAGCGAGAGCCATCGATCATTTCACATGGGAATATTTGTTAGCTGCTCACTACTCCTCACTCCACAACCCACTCCTGTTCGGTGTCCATGGCGTAGCTCCACCTTCCCCCTTCTCCCACACATACCTCCATAGGGCAGCGCCTACCTCAACCGACCATCTACCCTATCTCCTAGCTTCTTCCACTTGTCACTCCTATCCATGTTGTTAATGATCTATATAAATTGTGCTCTATTTGGAACCATTATTTACACCATTTGTGAGTCAAAGTTAAGCATTTACATGTCATTTCTCTTAAGCAAATACCACTAAATTTATGCATTCGAATATGAATATTTGAAGGTTTAAACCTCTGTGGAAAAACTCTTAACCATATCAAATGATAGTAAATGAAGTCAAATAACAATCCCTATACTCTGTTTGACAAGTTGGGAGGGTTGCATAAGAGTTGGAGAGCCATTTCTGCCCATACCCTAGGGGAATTGCACCATAAATTACTAGTAACGTTACCTTTTTGCCAATGTCCCCAAATCAAGTTGCAGATGTCGATAACCTGTCATAAATTTATTAGAGAGTCCATTAAGTGGTCCTAAGACTCTTCATATCAGTCCCTAACCAATTCAAGACCCTCTTGTGCCATTCGAATCCCCTAGAGTCAAGACTAATCAAGGCATTTTTTCCTCAAATTTTGCCTTTGGTGGGAATTTTCAAATTGTGTCATTACAGGTTTTCCCCACTTGTAAAGACTTCATGGCAGAAGCACCTAAACCTAAAGCCAAGCTAAACCCAAAACTAAGAATTATTGAAAATCACCCCAGTTAAAGCCAAGCTTGTATGCATCTTTCATAAGTTTCTCTATTTAAACTGTCACAATTTCAGATCTCTCACATATTCCTGGAGGTCTTGGTTAGAGTCCTAAAATTCCACATTTCATAACCACAAAAAGTTTAAGCATTTTTACTCCGTACCTCCTCCAGACTATTTGCAAGTTTCCTGTTACAGTCAAAACCCACTAAAAACAACCATCAATTACTGTAATTAATCCCCTTGATTATTGCAGACAAACCATCCCCACATTTTTTTTACATCAATGAAAACCGTGTCATGGACATATTTTTTACATCAATGAAAACTGTGTCATCGTAGAGAATCTAGTAATTCAATTTGCATGCCTATTTGATATATTAATATTAAAACTTACAGCTTGGAACCATAAATCAAAGTTAGATACAAGGAAAATACACTGAAACTAGCAAATGTCTCAAGGATAGATAAGGGCATCAAAAAAACTTAAGCCATAAAGCTTAAAAATGTGTCTACAAGCAACCTGCTCACTGCCTCTCAAGTGGTTGTCCGTCTTTTCTTAAGCGAAGTCTTTTGAAGGCCACGTGGGTCGATGTCGTGAAGGCATTCATGCAGGTGAGACTCCCCGCTTTTGTTTTCCACACCCTTTCCACGTTCCAACTCCTCCCACAGTCCTCCTCTTCTATCCCTTCACCGTCCCTACTTCCTTCACGCGTGGACACCTCCTACCTCCCCCCAGTATCCCTACCATTCTCCTAAATTGCTCACTAGATTTGTCCTTTTACGTGGGTGGGTCGGTTCAACACAAAGACAATTCTTTCACCCTTTCTATTCTATTTTTACATTCTGGAGCACTCACAAAGGAGCCTTAACTCTAATTTGTGTAGGGAGGAGCTCACTCCAAAGGCCTTCACCCTTAAAACTTACTTATAAATTATATTAATATTTAAAAATTATTATAAAAAAACAAAGTCCAGTAGATTTACCAGGTCTAACTTTTGGTATTCATGTCTTTCCAATTCTACCCATTCCAGGCCTTTCTTCTGCCCCCTTTATTACTATATGATTCAACATATTTACAACCACCGCCTGTTAGAAATTGAATATTCCTCCATTAGAGTAAGAAACAGATCAATCCTAGCTTTGGAATTTATCATAATAAATATTTTATTATTCTAAAAAGAATTACCTACTCATCCGTTTTAAATTTTTAAACAATTATATAAGCAAAATGCATTGTCAATTAGATCTTATTCAATGTAAAGGGTTCAAGCATGTTGTTTATTTGGCTATTTCCCTTAAAAATTTAGAGTTTACCCTAAATGTTTTTAAACAATCATATCCGTAATAAGCAATAAGCAAAATGCATAGTCAATTAGATCTAGTTCAAAACTTCAATGTAAAGGGTTAAGCAGGTTGTTTATTTGTTTATTGTCCTTAAAACATTAGAGATTACCCTAAATGCCATCTCCAAAATAATGAAAAATGCTTTATGTTTACTTCATTAATATATATATATATATATATATATATATATATATATACAAATAAAAAATGAATCAAAACCAACCTTATCCTAATTATAACATAGTCACATCCTTAAATAGTATACCATAATTTTGATAACAGTTCATTCCGATTTTCGTTCATCTAAGTAAGCCAGGGTTAAGACACCATTTTATGGTATTTGGTCGCAATAACTTACCTGGATCAAAGAAACGCTTGATATATTGGATGGCCATGCAATGGAGTTCGAATATCTAGTAAACCAATGGCTTTCACAGGTGCCTACTTGAGATAGAAAGCGCACAAGAGAAACAAGAATTTAAAAAGGGAATTATTAGTGTTTTTAAAAAGGCGGGCAATAAGGATCCCTGAACTAAGTTGTTGACCATATGCCTCTAGCAAATAACCTTTTTCCCATCAACCGATGCCATTCAGTCAACAAGAGCCTCTAAACAGATAGATCTTTAGGAAGGAAGCCATTCATATAAAGCATGTTGTTACTTACGCTGATGTACAACGGGGCATAGATAGGACATGTTGAGTGGCATATTCAACCCAGTATTAGAGTCCTTCTACATAGGTAGGCCACCGCCTAGCTGCCCAAGGGAGCCCACATGAACCTGGGCTGCATGCACACCACGTGTGGGAAAGCATGCACCTAGGCGACTAATGTCTGTTTCGAGAGTGCCTGTTCTTCCAAAACAGGCTAGTCCTCACCAACGCAGGGTCTATCTTTAACCCATTCTATGCTCATAGACCATCACGAGGGCTAGTGAACTGGTGAAGATGCTGGTTGTGTAGGTCGTGGAGGCAACAATGCCTTTAATTATAGCAGTGAGCTGGAGAAATTGTTGTTGTAGGCATCCAATGTCTCCAGATTCATAATACGAGAAATGTTTGCCAGGATCGCGTGGCTAATCCTACTACATGCGGCCTGGCACAAAAACCATACCCGCTTTTTGTGAGGTGATTTGCAATTTTCTCATCAATTTTGTGTAGTTACATCAATTCATTTTGTAGAGCGTAGCACACCATGAATACCTACTGCATGCAGCCTGGCACAAAAACCATACCCGCTTTCTGTGAGGTGATTTGCAGTTTTCTCATCAATTTTGTGTAGTTACATCAATTCATTTTGCAAAGCGTAGCACACCATGAATACCTTGGCCTGGCACAAAAACCATACCCGCTTTCTATGAGGTGATTTGCAGTTTTCTCATCATGTTTCAATAATTACACGTTTTCATGCTGAAGAAAAGGGAAATGAGTGGGATGCTGAATTTGTTGAGCGCCAAACTGAGATTCATGAGGCTGGGGAGGCCTGATAATTTCTGGGGAGGAATGAAACCTAACAAATTCATGTTCATCAAGTCTAGTGAAATTGTTCTGTTGAATTTGTTGCACATGACTCCATTCCAGCTACAAAAGTTGGCAGCGTTGGAGTTCGTCTAGCCGACCAAGGCACCATCCGGGTCCGACATGGCGTTACTAGAATGTATGTTATTGATGGGCTCTCTAGATTATTGCAGAATGAGACTGGGAGGAACTATCGCAGAAAAGATAGTACTAGCCAGCGAGGATCCGCCATGGCTTTTGGTAATACATTTACACACAACACTTAACTTATAATTTGTTCCAAGTTTCAGGACTCTATTGTTGTTGTTAACTATGAATTTCTTGCAACCAAGCTTAGTAGCGACACTTTGACAACACCGACTGGGTTGGTAAATATGGCTCTAGCCCATGGTCTATTGCTCTTCGTGGCAGTGGTCATGGGCGCCAACATCTCCGATGGTCACGTTAACCCTACGATCACTTTGGGTGCACTCGTCAATGGGCACATCATGCTTCTGAGGGGTATTCTCTACTAGCTTGCGCAGCTCATTGACGCCACCATTGCTTTTGCTCCAGTTCACTACGGGCGGCCTGGTGAGCCAATTATTTTTTACTCATTTAATTCGTAGCTTAAGCTCTTTTCTTATCTTCTGTATTTCTGAGTCATGGTGATCATGGTGCGGTATAGTCTATGTCGGCATTCTCATTGTCTTCTAGCGTGGGAATGAGCAACACATCGGTGTTTGAGATAATGATGACATTCGGATTGGTTTACATAGTGTACGCTAGGGAGATTGACCCAAATAAGGGAATCTTGGGCACCATTGCTCCGATTTGCATTGGACTCATTGTGGGCGCCAACATATTGGCCCGTGGGGCTTTCGACAGCACTTCTATGAACCCGGCGAGGGCATTCGAGCCGACGCTAGTAAGCTTGAAGTGGGAGAACCACTAGATATATTGGGTTGGGGCACTCCTCGAAGGCGCCCTGGCTAACATTGTCTACGAATTGGAATCGAGCGATCTCAATTAAGGACCTTACTGGGCTCTCCAATTATCATAGAATGATACTAGGAGGAACTATCGTAGAAAAGATAGTACAGGAGCATGTGCGATGTGCATTTAAGGAGGAGCAAGTGCCAGATCACTAGATCAGCAACATCAGGTAGCAGATCAAATTCAACTAAACAAATTAACCCAATCATTGGACGAAAGCATCCTATAGTTGAAAAAAAAACATCAACTTCGGGGAGTCGACTCCCACATGTTGAAATGCCTTACGACACAATTAAATATTTATGATAATTAAGGATGTAAAGCATCCTATGGCTGAAAAAAAAGCATTAACTTCGAGGAGTTGACTCCCACTTGTTGAAACGCCTTACGACGTAATTAAATATTTGTGATAATTAAGGATGTATAAATCACTTGGCATAGAGAATATTTCAAAATAATTAAATATACATATCATATGAGAATATATAAAGAAAGAGTGGTAATGTGGAGATCACTTATTTTACAACGGAGTTGTTTTCTCTTATAGCTCACAATTTGATGAAATTGTCTTTAAAACCTAACTTTGTGTGTTGTTTACTTAAAAAAATATCTATTGATATGCCATGTACAATAAACAAACACCATCTTCATTTCATTTCTTCATAAGTACAACGAGTCTCGTTTCATTTCTTCATTGAATGCATGGACAACTTTTGAATAAAAACTCTCTATATAGAGACCATATGTGGGATATGAAAATTAACCTAAAAAATTAATACATGTGATATGTTTTGAGCTTGCATGTGTTTCTCTATAGTGTTATTTTCATATCAATGCTTTTTAGGATGTTCAAATCATTTATGTTGCAAAGTGAGCATGGGTAGCTTCGATGTGTGGGTTGTATGGAGGGCATGCACATGGTTCAGCTATGTGGAGGCCTTCTGTGCTTTATGTCAGTATATATCTTCATTTTATCATCTTCTACATGGCATTGCATATTATTGAGCCTTGGTATGCATTGACTAGGCTGTATTGATTTGTTTTGTCTTTTAAATATATGCATTGTTATAACTAACAACAACTATATTAATAAGATTAATATGTTTGGAATAGGCGGAGAGGTATACATTTGACACCTTGGAATCTATAATAAATTATTAATACATAGTTTTAGATTGCATTGAGCAGTGCACCGCCAAATGGAAAGCTTACATTATCTAACCTAAGTTTGACTTTTCAGGATAAGAGATGGAGTCAAGAGTACAACTACACATTCATCTAGTAGTTTTTTATTACTATGTTTTAATTACCACATTCATCTAAATTTAATTTAATAGTTGTATCACTATTTGAGCTAACCTAATAGTTATCCAATATAACAGGGATTAGAGTTGAACTTAAGCTAACAGTTGTAAAATCATTGGAGTTAAGCTAATAGTTGTATCTAATAGTCAAGTCAATAGTTATCAAATATAATATTATCTAAGCTTCTTTTTTTTTGAAATTGTTAATTATGAATTTTGGACAACCCTCATAGAATTAATCTAGACAATAAACTTGTCTCATTGTGGTTCATAGATAAAAAAACATATATGGTAATCCACCCCAAAATTCTAAGATATATACGTCTATTAAAATAATTGTTTTTATATGCAATAAACATAAAACTATGCTCAACTAAATTATATATAAATAAATAACATCCATACTTGCCACTCAAACTAAACTTAGCTAGAGATCCAAAAAGAATGACACTCATATTTTTCTACAAGAAGTGAGTAACAAGATTAAAAAATGAATCAAGTATTAGTGAATAAGTTGTTAAGGATCAAAATCATGACGTGCGTAAGCATCCGGGATAAATTTCTCAACAAATTGCAAGGAGATTCAAAGCTTAATATTGCATCCAATGAGCTAAATCTTATTCTTATTTTGGTTTAATTTCATAAATCTTATTCTTATTCTGGTTTAATTTCATTTTTAGATTAGATTAATAAAAACAATTTTACTTTGCCTCATTTTTCGCAACTACAAAAATAAATGTATAATGTTAAATCAAGAACAAAATGGAAATAAAATCTCTTAGAAAAATATTTTACTTGCGTAGCGAAGATGGAAACGGTTTCCAAAATTATAAATGACATATGTCATTCATTCTGTGTGGGGAACATGCAAGACGCATTTCCAGCTTTGTTACCCATTCACCAGTGTTGGAAATGCATGTCTCATCGTGTCTATGTATAAAATAAAATTAGACATCTCTTGTTAAAATATGCTCCACCCTACCATGTTCAAATTTGATCTCTCAAGAATTTTCAAAAAACTGTTACTTAACCAACAGACTTTAGGTGCTCACAGTAAATAGAGAGTTCAACTGTGAAGTCGTAGGTAATGTAAGACACAGATAATGTTGTAACCCTTGAACAGGGATGAGATATATCCTTTGAGTAAGCCACTTTAGAGGATTGCATCGTAGGAAATAGAGAAACCATGGCTTTCGAAATCTTTGGGAGAATAGCCAAAATAGGTGAGCTAAAAGGGGTAGTAGCATTGAGACCTCAAGACTTTTAACAAAATATTTATGGCCCCTTCATTGTATTGTTGCTGAATCCATTCCAACAACATGAATGAGATGAGTTCTTGTAATAGTAAGCATGATGGGACTCTGGTCACAAGGATTGATCATACCTTGAAAACAACTGCTACATTGTTTTCCATGTTGGGAAGAATGCTCTCCTTCACGTGGTTAGGTCTTAGTTTCAAGTTCTTGTACCCATAGTTGAAGTCATTTCCTCCTATATGTAGATTGTAGATTACCTTATCAAATGCATATGTTCATGGAAGATAGCTTCGAGCACCTTCCCCACAAAGACAAAAGGGGGAAATTGCATAGTGAGCATGTGTTCCTAAAAGCCATGATTAAATTTGCAATTATTCCAAAAGCATTAATGACCGTATAAACCCATCCTTTTTACTCTTCTACAAAGTATCAATGTATCAATGGACATCTTAGAGACTTGGTAAAAATTCAGCTTAATTAAATCTGAATATCAACCAAATTTAATCCATGGCCCAATTTGAATAGGTAGACCTTATTTTGTTGAATAGAGGTAACCAAGCTAAGCCATCTTCTATCCTCTTAATCTGACTCGAACCTGAATCAATCCATCGTTTGTGAAGAAATATTTAAAAGGATGAAAAAATACACAACATTAGTTTTGCTCAAGAGACGAAAAACAATGGCCCTCCCTCCATAAATCACTCCTGCATGTTTTTCCATGAAAGATTCAAAAGAGGAAAAAAAACATAGAATACTAGTTTTGCTTACTTTTCTGAAAAAACTTCAAAGGATAAAACCAACAAACTCATCAACTATCCAAACTCAGTGACTAATTTATCAATTCTTCTTGAACAATATATCTTTGGTCTAAATTGATGAGGAGATATTCGCTTCTGACAAAATTCTAGTTTTTTGCTCTCCATACCATCATGCTCAACTCCATGCTAATGTCCTCAAAACACACACACACACAAAATTGAATAAGAATTAATGAAAATTGTTGGAAATGGGTTTAGTTTTAATTTTAGTATACTTGGAACAAGAATTAATGAAAAAAAGACTTACTTGAAGAACATAATAATGAAGAACAAAAATAAAACTCCATGATATATTATTAAGCACAAATACTTGATGCATATATATACAAATTAGAAAAAAATAGTTCGAAACCGGTTTTATTAAGAAACTAGGTAACTAAACTAAACTAGTTATCCTGAAGAATTTAGTTAACATTCCCCCCTCAATCCAAAGGGTCATATGACATGCCTAGTAACATTCTAAATTTTTCAAACTTTCCACATCCCAATGCTTTGGTAAATATATCAACAATTTGCTATGAAGTAGGACAATGAGTCAAATGAATGGTTTTATCCTCAACATGATGTCAAATCAAATTATATTTGGTGTTAATATGTTTGGTTCGATCATGGAATTTAGGATTATTGGCTAATTGAATTGCAGAAGTATTGTCAACAAAGGGAGGCATTGAAGTCTTCTGTTTCTCCTGCAAATCTTCAAGAATTTTCCGAAGCCAAATGATTTTTTTGTGGCTTGAGTTGTCGCAACGTATTCAGGTTTAGTTGTAGAATCAACAGGAACCCATTGCTTTCGTGATCTCCAAGTGATGGCTGCTAATCCAAGATTCATCAAATAACCTGAAGTAGACACTCCATGCTCTTTATCTCCATCAAAATCTGAATCTGAATAACCAATAAGATGGAAGTCTGAAACTTTAGAGTATTTGATGCCAAACGACTAAGTACCTTTTAAATATTTGAGCACTTGTTTTGTTGTGATCCAATGACCTTCACAAGGTTGATGTATAAACCTGGAAAGTATTCCTACAACAAAATTTATGTCAGGACGAGTAGTAGTAAGATAAATCAAGCTTCCAACTAGTTGCATATACTTTGTTGGATCTTCAAATGCATTTCCTTCATGTGAAGTAAGCTTTAGGTTATATTCCATTGGAGTAGAAACATAATTACAATACAACATCCGAAATCTACTCAATAGATCCCCAATATACTTCTTTTGAGAAATAAAGATGTACTATGGTTTTTGATCTAGAGTCAATTCCCAAATAATAATGAAGTAATCCCAAATCCATCATGTCAAAAACCTTTTGCGGATCCTTTTTAATAAAGACTATATAGTCATCATTATTCCTCGTGATAAGAAAATCATCCACATAGACAACTAGACTCTACAATTGATCGCCCAACTTTCTTAACAAATAAAGTTGCATCATCTAGATTGAAATGCTTATAATTCAATTTGAGAAGATGTTCAGTTAACTTCTCATACCATGCTCGGGGTGCTTGTTTCAAACCATATTAAGATTTCACCAATTTACATACCTTCTGTTATTTTCCTTTAATAGAAAAACCTTCCAACTGAAACATATAGACATCTTCTTTTAGATCTCCATTTAAAAAATCAGTTTTTACATCCATATGATGTATTTTCCATCCATTTTGAGCTGCAACAGAAAACAAAGTTCTAATAGTGCCCCATTTCATAGTAGGAGCAAATGTTTCTATGTAATCAACACCTTCTTTTTTAGCATGTACCCCTTTGCTACAAGTCTTGCCTTGTACTTGTCAAGTGAGCCATTAGCCTTATATTTAGTTTTAAAAACCCACTTAGAGCTAATCAATTTGATGCTAATAGGAGGATCCACCAACCTCCAAGTGTCATTTTTAATAAGAGCATCATATTCATTATGCATTGCATCTTTCCATTCATTACAACTAACAGCTTCTTCAAAATAAGCAGGCTCATTAACATCGATAGAAAAATTTAAATTAAATTCATCAAATATGTTTGGAATTGTCTTTGTGCGTGTTGATCCACGAAGTGATTGCTGCGGTGATGGCCGAATACCTTCTTCCAATGTCTGAATAGCTACTTCAATTTTTGATTCTGCATTATTGTCATTAATTTCTGCATTATTGTTATCTATTTTTTCTTCTATAGAATCATTATTGTCAACTAATTTTTCTTCATTCTCAGGTGTTGATGCATAAGGGAAATCCATAGACTGGTCTAGAATCTGAATCCCCCCTTCAGGATGTGGAAGGTCATTATCCCATTCATAATAAAACTTCTTGGAAGGGAATTTATCCAAATGACTGAGTTGTCTATCAATAGTAGAAGCATCTTTATCAAATTCAAGAAAAACTACATCTCTTGAAACAACAAATTTCTTGTTCTCCTCATCATACAACCTGTAAGCTCTAGAAGTATTAGAATTTCCCAAAAAAAGACACTTTCGATTCTTGGCACCCAATTTGTTACATTGTTGTGTGGGAATCAAGGCAAAGCAAGGAGAACCAAAAACTCTAAAATGTTGAATAGCGGGAAGTCGATTATACCAAATTTCATAAGGAGACTTATTATCGATGGTAGTAGGACATCAATTACGAATATAGACTGCACAAAGTACTGCTTCTCCCCAAAACATCAACTTGACATTTTGTAAAAAACATCATTGACCTCACCATATTAAGAAAAGTTATGTTCATGCGTTCTGCCACCCCATTTTGTTGTGGTGAATAAGGAAAGGTGGTTTTGTGTTTAATACCATTATCTTGTAAGTACCTTTCAAAATATTTAGAAGTGTATTCGCCACCATTATTTGAGTGAAGCGTGCCAATATTAACTTGAGTTTCATTTGTAATCCATAAATGAAAATTCTTAAAAGTTGCAAAAACTTGAGATTTATCTTTCAACAAGTAAACCTAACACATCCTGGTGTAGTCCTCAATAAAAGTCAGTAAATATTTATTACCATTTGCAGATTGAACAGGAATGGGCCCACATAAATCTAAATGTATAAGTCCTAACTTCCTGGAAGCTTTAGAAGTAGACCTATAAAAAGGCTGCTTACAATGCTTGCCTAAAATACAAGAATGACATCGAGACAATTTTCTTGGAATAGTAGGAAGCCCTTGTATACCTTGTTGCTTCATAATTTTGATACTATCATAATTGATATGACCAAAACAAGCATGCCACAATAAGCTAGAGGGCAGAGTATCACTATGCTGATCCAAAAGAGCTGAGTTGGATAAAAAAGATGATGTCCCTTTTACTTTTAAAAGTTTGTCTTCTTTAACACCAATCATAACAATCACATCATCAGATGTTCTTCGTATTTCAACTATACCATCAAACACATGTATAGAATGCCCTTGCTGCTTAACTTGTATGAGAGACATTAAATTTCTTTTTAATTGAGGAATATAAAGAACATCATGCAAAACATAATCAGCAAATCCAGGTAACTTATGTCGAATAGATCCAATTCCTGAGGGCTTCAACTGTGACTTATCAGCAAAATAAATTATACCATCAATAGGATCACTAAATGTCTCAAAAAAATCTCTTTTGAAGGTCATATGATATGTGGCTCCCATATCTAATATCCAAGTATCTTCCCAAGAAGCAAAAGAAGTGTTAAAAACTTCATTGATACTAAGATTACAATGCGCAACATTATAGTGGGAAAATTCAGGTGGTTTTCCTTTGTCTAGAGGTTGTTTCTATTTCTTCTCACTAATTCTTTCCTAAGGAATGTGACAATGAGAAGAGGTATGACCCAATTTACCACACCTATAGCACTTAACAGATTGTTTATCATTCTGAAAATGGTTTTGTTGTTTATCATCTTGTTGTCTATCTCCTTGATGATAATGCCCCCCCTGCCTCTAAATGGTCTCCTACCACAACCTCTATTACTATGTTCAAATCTAGCAGACTCTCCTCTAGGTTTCTACTCTTTTTGTGCAAGACGCAAAGTCTCAACTGTGGAATTGGAAAGAGATTCCTTCTTCCCAAAGGCTTTCTCTCTTTCAACAATTTTTTCTACAAGAATATCAAAATTTATATCTTTCATCTGTCCACTAGCTTGTAGAGACTCTAAGTAGTGCGAATATGTAGGATATAGCGCTTTAATAAATGCAGTAAGTTGCAAATCAACTTTGACACCGGTTGCTTCAATATCATGAAAAAGTGCTTTAATTTCGAAAGCTAACTTCATGGGATCATTATCTTGCAATTCCAGATTAAATAACTTCATCAACAATTGTATAATTTCCAGCTCTGAATGGGAGTCATAAAGATATTTTAATTTCTTTAACGCTGTAAATGTTTTGGTGCTAGAAAGAATATGTCGGCTTACCTCTTCAGTTAAAGAAGCAGAAATTAAAGCATACGCCTTTTTATCTTTACTCTTCCAAATTGCAAGTTGTTTGTCATCTGCAGGTTGTTCTTAGTCTTTATCATCCTTGCCTTCACAAACTTCCTCCCATAAACCATTAAAAATAAGAGTATTCTTTATTTTCTGAAACCATTCTTGGTAATTCTCTTTTCTAGAAAGCACTACGCCAACAATTGAGATTAAAGAATGCATTTTAGTTTTTCACTTTATTAAAAAAATTGTCTGTAGCTTTACAGTCTTACCAGAAGTTTTTGTTCAGATTCTCAGAATTTATGTTCAAGAAAGTTCAGATTCTACAGTCAGCAATAGTCTTCATTCTCGCAGGTTAAATTCAAATTCTACAATCAGCAATTGTCTTCATTCATGCAAATGAAATTCAGATTCTACAGTCAACAATTGTCTGGTTCAAGAAGGTTCTTTGACCGCTTTTGGGCAACAGACCTCCAATAGTGTTGGCTTCACAAAATCCAAACCCTCGACGGTCGCACTTCTGCACTCTTGGTTGCACTCCTCCATGAGAAAACACAATGATCTTTGGGACATGGGGTTTCCTGCACAAAGCAATGTCTTCAACATGGCTCTGATACCACTGAAGAATAGAATAATGAAAAACAAAAATAAAACTCCACGATATGTTATTAAGCACAAAGACTTGATACATATATATACAAATCAGGGAAAACAATTGCCCACTAGGATGGTTACTAGAACTGGTTTTATTAAGAAACTAGGTAACTAAACTAAACTAGTTATCTCAAAAGATTTAGTAAACATTATTGGCTGAGTTGCGGGTTGAATCCTGGATGAAACGAGCTTAGTTTTAACAGTCGTACTAATTCTATAATGAAGAATTGTAGATCGAATGAAGCTTCTAGAGGCTCTCGTATGCATAATTGTCAAATGTAGTATTTGTTTTTAAAAATATCTTTTCAACTAACAATTGTCCTACTAACATTGGTATCTAGAAGTTGATCGTATTTAGAACAAGATAATAGACCCGTTTAAATGTGCACCAATATCAATTTTCTGAAATCTTGGGGAGTAGATCCTATTCATTTAGAGTTGATTTGTTTTTATTTATGAAAATCAATAGCCTAGTCCTTGTCTTTAGATACGTGGTACTTTTTTCTTAATTGCAGTCGTTATTCATTGCACAAATTATTATTAAAACTTGAAACCATCCTAACTTATTAAAACATATAAAGCATAAATTATTATTAAAAGTTGAAACCATCATAACTTATTGAAACCAAATGACAGGTATATATATGATGATGAATACTTTGAAAGGACAATTAATTAATTCAAAAAGTATTATGCAATGATTACAAAATAAGAAGCATGTAATGGTTCCCAATAAGATGGAAGATAAACAAATAAAATATATCTTGAAAAATATAGATTTTTATCTTTATAATGTTTATCTTAAGTTGCATAGATAAATATTTAGTCAACATCATGGTTAATATAGAGTCAACGGCCCTATCGATTGCAATATAACCCTTCCTGCGACAGGCATGGATAATAATGATAAAAATACATTTTTATTAATAGGTTAGCTAGATAACTTAATAATTTTATGTAAAATTTCATTTATGCATTAAAACCTACCAATTTACTTTGCTATCATGATAAGATGTTTCCGGACCTGGCATGAGAGAAGAGTGCATCCCATACAATCAATCTTGAGAAAACGTGCATAGTATAATTGGTTGCAGCTATAGGTATGCACGTTTATAGTAACAAGCTCGAATGTGTTAATATGTCATTGTTATAAAATATCATAATATTATGATTAGGGTTGGTGCAAGATAATGTTGTTCACTTATGACGCGTTCATTGCAATGGACTTCTAGAAAAAACAGAAATATGAACGTCAAAAAGCAATATTAGAGGTACCTACACAACTTTTTGGAATATGGTGTAAGAATAGGAAACGTGGACAATCGGATTACCGTTCCGAAATATATAACTTTTATTTATGGAAACTAAGCATAAATCCCAAAAAATGAGGTTCTTCTAAGGTTGGTATGTTATATTTTTCCCAAAAAATAATGAATATGTTTGTGTTGGTCCACTCATTTGGTATGTTGGTCCACTCATTTGGTATGCAAATGGTGGAATTTTGTGAAAACAATTATACAAAGTTGTAGATAACAGGTGTGTCTAGTGCAACGTTATTTTTCCATATTTATTTATGTTATATTTTTTATTTTTCAAATTAAGGAAGTCAGTGACGCCCTAAAATGACAAGGTCAAGTGTTGGTCCACCACATCTTGGTCTTAACATAGTCAATGAACGATATTTTTTTTTTAGCATGTAGGTTTTTGTGTCTTCTTGTGCGGGTTCTTTTCCATTTTTTAAATAGGTGAGGTAATCAAAAGTTATAGCCGAAGCAAATATCCTACATTTTGCGTTAGATTGACGTTAGTCCATTTAAAATTAAATAAAAAATGGAAAAAGATAATAGATTTAAATAAAACTTACATATTCAGAATCTACAAACAGAGTTACACAAGTGTGTGAATTTTCATTAATAGTGGACAAGCGTGGAATATGGAAAATCATGCACGAAATAGGAGAAGTGGTACAAAACAAATTTTTATGTCATAAGACAGTCCAAACCAATTGGTTGGGAAACCCGAACCTAAAACCAAAGTATCCAAGTCATCCACCACGTTGGTTGGAAAAAAGGTGCTGCCAAAATTCTAAATTTAAATCACGTGTGCGTGTAGTTTAAAACATAATGCGCACGCACTAGAAGCACGGTCACGCTCTATGGGTGTGCACGCACTAAAAGCGCATTCACTCTACTTTGTGCACGCGCGTTAGGGACGCGTGCTCGCATTTGTTTTTTTTTTTTACTAGGGGAATCAGCAACTAGGGACAGGCTGGTACTCGCGTGACACGGGGTCCAGGGATCCAATCCTACTACCACTATAAACCTAGGTGTAACCACAGCACCCGAACCATGGCACAAGGGTTAATTTGGGGGGGATTTGAACTCGTGACCTTCCATTTACAAACAATTCCATTTACTAGTTGCTCTGCCCCGCCAAGGGCGCGTGCTCGCATTTGTTAAGTAAACACTTTGTTTTCATTTTATTTTCAAGCATTTGCAATGGAATGATAATGATGATGATGAGGATGATGACAATGATGATCAAATGAGGATGATGACTATGATGATGAGGAGGAGGAGGATGATGAGAATGATGACTATGATGATGAGGAGGAGGAGGATGACTATGTTGATGAGGAGGAGGATGATGACAATAATGATGATGAGGATGATGACTATGATGATGAGGAGGAGGATGCTGACAATGATGATGACTATGATGATGATGATGAACAATGATGGTGATGATGATGAGGATGAGGATCACGATGACTATGAGTATGATGACGATGATTATGATGATGATTATGATGATGATGATGATGATGATTACGATGATGAGGATGATGATGTTGATGACGACAATGATGATGAGGAGGAGGATGATAATGACTATGATTATGAACAATGATGGTGATGATGATGATGAGGATGAGGATGATGATCACGATGACTATTATTATGATGACAGTGATTATGATGTTGATGACGAAGATGATGATGATGAAGATGACTATGAGAATGAACAATGATGGTGATGATAATGAAGATGATGACGAGGATAATGACGATGTTGACGATGATGAGGAACAATGATGATATGATGATGATTGTGATGATGATGATACAGATGATTTCAATGAAGATGATGAGGATGATGATGACGAGGATGAGGATGATGATGACGATGACAATGATGACCAACAATGATGGTGATGATGAGGAGGAGGAGGATGAGGATGAGGATGATGATGATGACAATGACGATGAGGAACAATGATGATGATGATGATAGGTTTAGTTGAAACTTTGCTTTGATTTTATTTTCAAGCATTTGCAATGGAATGATGATGATGAACAATGATGATGATGAGAATGATTAGGAGGACGAGGAGGATGATGATGATGATGACGATGACAATGATGATGGTGAACAATGATGGCGATGATGAGGATGAGGATGAGGATGCGGATGAGGATGATGAGGATGATGAACAATGTTGGTGATGATGATGAGGAGGAGGATGATGACAATGATGATGATGAGGATGATGACTATGATGATGAAGAGGATGAGGATGATGACAATGATGATGATGATGATGATGATGATGATGATGACAATGATGATGAACAATGATAGTGATGATGATGATGACGATGACGATGACAATGATGATGAACAATGATGGTGATGATGATGATGATGATGACGATGACAATGAGGATGATGACGACGATGATGAACAATGATGGTGATGATGATGATGACGACGACGATGATGATGAGGATGAGGATGAGGATGATGATGATGATGACAATGATGAGGAACAATGATGATGATGATAAGTTTAGTTGAAACTTTGCTTTGATTTTATTTTTAAGCATTTGTAATGGAATGATGACGATGAACAATGATGATGATGATGATGATGAACAATGACGGTGATGATGAGGACGAGGATGATGATGATGATGATGATGATGATGATGATGATTACGATGATGAGGATGATGATGTTGATGATGACAATGATGATGAGGAGGAGGAGGATAATCGCTATGATGATGAACAATGATGGTGATGATGATTATGAGGATGATGATCACGATGACTATTACTATGATGATAGTGATTATGATGATGATGATGATGATTGTGATGATAAGGATGATGATGTTGATGACGAAGATGATGATGAGGATGAGGATGATGATGACTATGAAGATGACTATGAGGATGAACAATGATGGTGATGATGATGAAGATGATGACGAAGATGAAAAACAATGATGATGATGATGATTGAGATGATGATGATAACGATGATTTCAATGATGATGATGAGGATGATGACTATGATGATGAGGATGAGGATGAGGATGAGGATGATGATGAATAATGATGGTGATGGTGATGAGGATGAGGATAAGGACGAGGATGATGATGAGGAGGAGGAGGAGGAGGAACAATGACGACGATGATGACAGGTTTAGTTGAAACTTTGCTTTGATTTTATTTTCAAGCATTTGCAATGGAATGATGATGATGAACAATGATGATGAGGAGGAGGAGGAGGATGACTATGATGTTGATGAGGATGATGACTATGATGATGATGATGACGATGATGAGGATGAGGATGATGATGATGATGATGATGATGATGATTACGATGATGAGGATGATGATGTTGATGACAACAATGATGATGAGGAGGAGGATGATAATGACTATGATGATGAACAATGATGGTTATGGTGATGATGATGATGATGATCATGATCATGATCATGATGAATATTACTATGATGACAATGATTATGATGATGATGATGATGATTGCGATGATGAGGATGATGACGTTGATGACGAAGATGATGATGATGATGAGGATGATGATGACTATGAAGATGACTATGACGATGAACATTGATGGTGATGATGATGAAGATGATGATGAGGATGATGACGATGATGAGGATGAGGATGATGATGACTTTGAAGATGACTATGACAATGAAAAATGATGGTTATGATGATGAAGATGACAATGAGGATGATGATGATGATGATGAACAATGACAGTGATGATGATGACGACAATGAGGATGATGATGGACAATGATGGTGGTGATGAACAATGATGGTGATGATGATGATGATTAGGATGATGATGATGATGATGAACAATGTTGGTGATGATGATGATGAACAATGTTGGTGATGATGATGATGAGGATGATGACAATTATGGTGATGAGGATCATGACTATGATGATGAGGATGAGGATGAGGATGATGATGATGATGAACAATGATGGTGATGATGATGATGATGAGGATGAGGATGACGATGATGATAATAGGTTTAGACTATATTGTAGTGGTGATGATGATGATAGGTTTTAGACTATATTGTAAAAATACTCGAAATAATCATGAATACGAATTTGTTGTTGAAGAACGTAAGTCATTAAATGAAATAAATGTTAGTGAGTAAATGCTCTAAATGTTAAACAGGGGCACGTGTGCATTTAAGTTTGTGTGTGTGTCAATGCGTGCGCACGGTCTTATACACATGTGCACGTGCTTAAAGGCCTATGTGTGCACCTGTTAGAAGGTAAAAAAATAGAGTTCTAGATTCCCAGGATTGCTACCTATTTTCACGGGTTTTATTTTGTTGTTCACGCGTTTGGTGCTCATGAACTGTGCAACTTGGCTCACAATCCATCACCACTCTTTGATATATTGGATAGCAGCTCACTCTTGGAATCTAACAAACATATTCAGTGGTAGTGGAAGTTAGTGGAAAGATTCACACTACAAGTTTTCATTGGAAGAAGAGATCATTTTGAATAGGTATGGTGAATTGTAAATAATTGTTTTAATTCACAAGCTTTCAGATCATTTCATTGATTTATGTTTTATGATATGCCTACAACAATATCTCTCTCATAGACAACATTTAATTTCACAAGAATAAATCCATATTGAATAGTTCACCAAGTTGTCCATATTCTCTATACAAGATGAAGTATGCAATGTAGACCAATAACCATTTGCACATGAATATATTTCAATTTCCCACAAGGATGGAATAGATGAGGTTCTCTATTGAGACTCTTCAATTTATATAAAGACCTTGGAAGAAATCATGAGAGAGGGTCCATATTGAACAGTTCACCAACTTGTCCATGCTCTCCTCTTCATGCTAGATTTATCATAACATGCCTTTGAGCTTGACAAGGATGCCTCTACCTCAATGATTTCTCCTTTTTTTGAGGGATTTGCAACCTCCTCATTTCACTCATCTTCTTTTGACTTCCAATTCTTTTTTAACACAAAGGAATTCAGAATCCTATAGCTGTAATGCCTACAAACTTGACTATCTTTACTTAACTGAAATAGAGTATAGAAATGAAAATTTGGTCCGCAAATAAAGATAAAACTTTAGTCAATGATTATGTATCAATGCCAATAATTAGCATACTAACATATATGTAATTTGGTTATTTATGTTGGAACGCATCATGTATCTTGTATAATGGAACTAATACCTTATTTTTTACTTCTTATGCAAGGGTAGACCTCATAGTTTTGACTCTGAAAATTTCGGATATGGGCAACTCACATAACAGAGCAAGAAAAACTAGAAGGAATATGCCCATTGAAAAGGAAAATGAGGTAAGAGAAAAGGCCAGGTTGGCAATGGAGAGAGTGAGACATGATCCAGACATTTCCATTGATACTGCATCTGATCCTAACAGAGTTGATGACATAACAACCTCTACTTCAAAACCGTAGGTGAATCGGTTGCATCCAATCGACCCAACTCAAGTTCCAACATCAACACAATCTCCAACCAGCAATCCATCAACGAGCCATGTTGAAGCTATTGAAGACATAGGTGTATTGAGAGACGTTGAGTATGAAGTGTTGGACCTAGGAGCAATGATTAATTTGCAGTCTCTTCCAGAAGATCACAACCATGTCAAGCACACTCCCAATATGGACTGACATGTGAATGATTCACCACAACAAAGAAGCCTTGGGATCCATAGCTTATGTCCACCTTCCCTACCTCAACTATCTACTGCAAAAAAAGGACTTCTACATGTATCCATGTGGATGAAAGTTGTCTGGCAGGCCTTGAAGGTAAGTTTCCCAAACGCACTATCGATTGGGAATGTAACAAATTAATGAAGGAATATTTTGAATCCAAAGGCGATGTAGGTAAATGTCAATTATTACTATGTTTGTTAAAGTCAAATTGTTTAGTTGTTGTTAGGAGAATTCTAGGAATAAAGATGGTTAGAAGTTTAGAGGATAACAATCATATTGTTAGAAATCTCCAATCTTCTTTTAATGCAATTGGGAAGACGTCCCATACTAAAGATCTTTGTGTGGCTTGTCATGTGTTATCATAATCAGTTGTAAGCAAGTCCACATGGCAACGCCGCCTCCTTTCACACACTTCTCAGATACTTAAATTAAATAGAAAAATTGTTCAAAAGTACTCTGTTATAAGAGAAAATTTGTAGACTCTAGGTGGAAAAGATTGTAGGGATTTTGTCGGCAGGTTGCCTCATCGAGATATGAAGCTAATTGATGCTGTTAAGGAATTAGTACAAACGTTCTGGCATGATCATACCAGACCTTCATCTAATCAAAGAGATGTGCTAAAGCTGAGAAAAGGTTCTATTGAACGTTAACCCCACATCAAACACTTCCTTGACACAACACAGATTGAAGTCTATGAGAGATTCAAGAATGAGCACACACAATTGAACTTGGGCTAAAGGTCCTTTGAGAAATGTAAACCATGGTACGTTCGTATATGCATTGATCAAAACACATGCTTCTGTAGATACCATGTAGAATATGAATATTTTTATGACACATATAAACATATATTTTGTGATTTGCATACTAACCTTGAGCAGGGATGTAATGAATCCGTAATACCACCGAATGCATCGAGGGATTTTATCGTTAGCATCATGTGTCCAAGGCATGAAGGACAAAAATACTATGGAAAATCATGTCTATATGGGAATTGTTCCAGGTGCAGTGGGTTTGCTCTTTTGAACCATTGCATTCATGGAAGTGATGAGCATCAATTTGGAAATATAAGCATGGAGATGCAGAGCTTCAAGTACGTAACCTATCAATCGGATAGTGAGAAGGAAAGTAAAAAGATTGCATTGGTGAAGTCACAGGTGTAAATGATTATTGCATGTTTTTCCTCTTACATGTTTAGTTTCTACATATACATTCTTTAAAGGTCACATTCTAATACAACCCTTGTTTTCATGGCAACAGGTACGGGTATGTGATTTTTTTATGGAGTTCTACAACAAAACCGAGTAGTATGTTCAGCATGTGCATGTAGCGAGATGGAAGGATGAGCAATATAGAAAATGCAGGGACAACTTTCCCATTAGGACCATATTGTCAATTGTGGATTTTGCAGAAAACTAAACCCTTTAGGCACAAAATGAAATTCAGAGTCAATACTACCATTTCGACCAAGCCAGCATCATGGTACATATTACGTATAGGCATGGCCCTGAGAGCAGCATTAAAAATAGGATAATACAGAAGGAGACAAACTTTTACATAAGTGATGACAGATGCCATGATCTACATTATGTGCAACACTATTTTTGAATTTTCTATGATCAGCTAAATGAGGGAGATATACAGATGGATCAGCATTGGATATGGTCAGATGGTTTTGTGGGAAAGTTCAAAAATTCCTGAGTCTTCCAATGGATGAGTATGTTACATAAGACTTATAATGTGCCGCATATATGGAACTACTTTGAGACCGGGCATGACAAAGGTGAGCATGATGGGGCCGGTGCATGCATTAAGACCGCACTATGAAGGGAGGAGATGAGGTTTACCAGAAACCCCCATATCAAAGATGCAGAATCCATAGTTCAATGGTGGTCTGCAACAATGTCAGACCGAACTAAAGTGGTAGGAAGGCCAATCAAGAATTTTGGGCATGTGGTTGACATAGATCGGTCACGTTCCTATAGTTGCGGCACAGTACAAGGAACACGTCGATTTCATTCAGTTCAAAGCTCAAAGAAACCCCAAGGAACATGTGGATTTCATTTAGTTCAAAGCTCAAATGACCCCCTATTTGAAATATGGACATGGAAACTTGCTTTCTTTTGCAGTCCTTATAGCAGCGGTGAATGGAATGAATGTGAATGCATGGATTGGGTTGATGATTGGGATCATGTGTGAGTTGCAGTAGACCTACGTGTAGTTAGTGAAATAACCCACTTAGAGGAGGGTTAGTCAGTGATTTCGACAGACTACGACCATATCTCAGATCTTGTACAACCAAGACACATATATGCAGTTGTTGCCCCGAAGGAAAATGAATGGGGCATGGATTATTGGTTGGCACGATGCATTCGAGGTAAGCAAATCCTGAACGGATCATTGATTGATGATGAAGGAAATGAATTTCCTATTGGCTCAATGGTGGTTGAGGGTGAATATCTTACACTAGATGGGAAATCAAGAAGAACTAGTGGGCATGTATTCGTGGATTATAGACCGTGTTCTGTGGTCTATCACTTCACAAACTTGATTTTTGGCACAGACATCTATCTACAGAAAATGTCAATGAAGAAATCAACCAAGGTACGTTACTTCTTGCCTCATTCAGAGAATGAGAGATTGATGGAGGAAATTAGCAACAGAGAGGATCCATATGGCTATATTGAATGAGATTGGGTAATTGTGCTTACACTCCACTTGGATGCCAGTTCCATGAGTGATTGAAATTGACAGCTATTATTAAAAGACAAGACGATCATGATAACTTAATTTACTTTCTATGTGAACTCTGCAAAAGCCTTTCTCTTTCCATCTATATCGATGTCATGTCTGAATATATAGCATGTATAAATACTTATTACCAAGTATGATCTGTTTTATGCACCATCTTGGTAATAAGTATTTATACATGCTATATATTCAGACATGACATTGATATAGATGGAAAGGGAAAGAATTTTGCAGAGTTTACATAGAAAACAAAGTAAGCTATCATGATTGTCTTGTATTTTAATAGTAGCTGTCAATTTCAACCACTCATGGAACTGGCATCCATATTTTGACGTGTTAGCTTGCACAAGCACACGATTCTCTACATTTGACTATTTTGACTAGAGACAAATGACTATTTTCTCCATCCCTTTCACACTACTTCTTGTTAGCCACTAAATCTATGCAAAAATATAAATTTTCATCATTTTCATTCTCAATTCCTTCTGTTCTTTTTAATTAGAGATTGAATTATTTGAATGTAACTTTCAAGTGAAAATGTTTGATGCATGTATCTTCAATAGACACCCTTCACTAGTTTAATCTTTCACCCATGTTTCTCTTACCTTTGCTACAGGAGTTTAAACACCATGTCCTTCACAGGTTTGATAACTCCACACTTTATATTTTTCTCTACATGTCCTGCCTAGTAAACCACTATCTTTGCAACTTTCTCTCCAATTTGTGTTGCATCAGGCTACTAATAAAAAGATAATTGCTCTAATATTGTGAAATGGTATTTGAATTGTGCATTATGCTTTCATCTCTAAATTTTAATTGCTATTCTAGTAAGTTTTTATCCTTCTTCTATTTGATTCAATAATTAGAATTGAATGAGAAAGCAGAAGGTATAACACAGAGCAAGGTCAAAGAGTTGTTCATGTTTAAGAGATACAGTTTCTATAACATTTCTTATATCTTTTTTTGGAGAAATATAGTTCATGCCCAATATTTGTTGTGTTGGACCCAAAGCCTTCATTGCAATTTGACTTCCCAAGCCCTTCTTAAACCTTTTAATAATGCTCTTACCATGCCCAACAATTAGCATGTCATCCTGGACCGAGAATGACGAAGTGTCCCTGAACGACATTTTCATGTGACTTGCAGCTTGACATAACTTGGCAACCGGAGGTCGGATCGACAAGACATAGAATCAGTTGGTCTTCTGGCATGCCATTACCTATAGAGGGCCTTCTCCACCAAGTTTTCATGGCCCAATGACTCCACTGTGCATCAGTTTCATAAACTAGGGTTTTGCTCGGTTTCCTTCAATGCAATTCTTGCATTGGTGGATCAACTCTGAAAAACCCTCCTCCGTGCCAGTCTTGGTGGTGTTCCCATGTCAGCATTAACCATACACACCTGTCAGAGCCAATGGCATGCAATCTTGCTGCTTCGTTTGTTTTTTCTCTCTCGGACCGAGAGTGACCAAGTGTCCCTGGACGACATTTTCATGCGACTTGCAGCTCAACATAAACCGGAGGTTGGATCAATGAGATCCTGACTATGTTAGTCTCCTGGCATGCCATTACCTCTATAGGGCCCTCTCCATCGTGTTTGCATGGCCTAATGAATCCACTATGCATTGGTTTCATAAACTAGGGTTTTGCTCAGTTTCCTTCAATGCAACTCTCATATTGGCGGGTCAACTCTAAAAAACCATCCTCCGTGCTAGTCCTGGTGGTGTTCACATGTCATCATTATCCATACACACCTGTTGGAGGCAACGGTATGCAATATTGCTGCTCTGTTTGTTTTTTCGCTCCCGGACCGAGAGTGAGGAAGTGTCCCTGAACGACATTTTCATGCAACTTGTAACTCGACATAACTCAGCAACCAGAGGTCAGATCGACGATCCGTTGACTCTTTTGGTCTCCTGGCATGCCATTACCTCTAGAGGGCCATCTCCACTACGTTTGCATGGCCCAGTGACTCCACTGTGCATCGATTTCGTAAACTAGGGTTTTGCTCAGTAGATTTATTGATGTTGCAGTTTGTTGTAATCAAAGGTTCTAGATATGTTATATGCTTGCAAAGAGTGCCCTAAAGGGATGTATCTTCATGGTGTTAATGTACACTTGGACTAGGGTTTATTTTGTTGGGTTGCCTTGTCATATTAGGATGAATATAAGTGAAACATTGGACCATAGTGACCACCTTCACACACATGTTGGGGAGAACAAATGAGCATAGTAACCACTGTGGCACACATATTGAGGATAAGCATTGGAGCATTGTAACCACCTCTGACACATATGTCGAGGAGCATTGGGAACAAGAAGATGCGGTACACAACTAGAGGAGGAATGCATTACATGATGAAACTTGGATATGCATGAGGACAATAGGGTTTATATACGTAAGTAAACCTTGGAGAAGGAGATATAATGCTAGAGGAATTGATGGTTGTCTTGCAGAATCTATAGCTCTTGTTGTCAAGACAAAGGAGGTAGAATTAGGGTTCCAACCCTATAGAAGATACAAAGAAAAGAGCTAATGTATTTGGTGATATTGCAGTCTTGTTCTTTTGTGATACATGGAGGTTAGGGAAAGACCATGGAAAACTTAACTTGATAAGTCTCGAGCTTCTTTTGATTCCTTGCTCAAAAGAAGATTTTTTAAGTTTAGTTGATTTTCCATGGAGGTATTGGGGCTTGTGTTGATGCAATAGACAAAGACCTAGGGTTTGAGGAATCATCCTAGGATAGACATGTTGACATCGAAACTGGTGCTAGACTTGTCTGAAATGCCATGTGCTTCTATGATGAAAAATGGTTAGGGTTTATAGAAACCCTAATGAGGAAAACAATTATAGTGTGGATACCTCAATGCATGCTAGGGTTTCATGAACTACAATCTCATTGAGACTTGCATACTAGGGTTTCATGAACTACAATTGCATACTAGTGTTTCATGAACTACAATTGCATGCTATAACTAGGGTTGAGAAGTTATGAGATGAAACACATGTACATGTACAAATTGAAAACCAACTAGGGTTTTGTGAACTACAATTGCATGCTATAACTAGGGTTGAGAAGTCATGAGATGGAACTAGGGTTTTGTGACCTATTTAAAAGCTATGAGATGGAAGTAGAAACACATGTACATGTACAAATTGAAAACCAACTAGGGTTTTGTGAACTACAATTGCATGCTATAACTATTGTTGAGAAGCTATGAGATGGAAGTAGAAACACATGTACATGTACAAATTGAAAACCAACTAGGGTTTTGTGAACTACAATTGCATGCTATAACTATTGTTGAGAAGCTATGAGATGGAACTAGGGTTTTGTGACCTCTTTAAAAGCTATGAGATGGAAGTAGAAACACATGTACATGTACAAATCCAAATCCAACTAGGCTTTCATGAACTACAAATTGCATGCTATAACTAGGGTTGAGAAGTTATGAGATGGAAATATGGATTTATGAGCTCTTTACAAGTTATGAGATGGAAAAGAGAAACAAACCTACAGTTTCATGAACTACCATTGCATGCTAGGGTTTCATGAACTACAATCTCGTTGAGACTTCCATACTAGGGTTTCATGAACTACAATTGCATACTAGGGTTTCATGAACTACAATTGCATGCTATAGTTTCATGAACTACAAATTTCATGCTATAACGAGGGTTGAGAAGTTATGAGATGGAAATATGGATTTATGAGCCCTTTACAAGTTATGAAATGGAAAAGAGAAACACACCTACGCTTTCATGAACTACCATTGCATGCTAGGGTTTCCTGATCTACAAATCTCATTGAGACTTTCATACTAGGGTTTCATGAACTACAATTGCATGCTATAGTTTCATGATCTACAATTGCATGCTATAACTAAGGTTGAGAAGTTATGAGATGGAAGTAGGGGTTTATGATCTCTTTACAAGTTATGTGATGGAACTAGAATGGTATGGTATGTTATATGTTAGTATGGTATGGTATTTTAGTACATGGTATGATGTTAGTATCATAGGGTATTGTATGGTATGTACTATGATGTTAGTATTGTAGGGTATGGTATGGTATGCTAGTATGGTATGGCATGTTAGAATGGTATGATGTTAGTATGTTATGGTATGTTATATTAGTTGGTAGGGTTTCATGAACTCTTTACATGTTATGAGATGGAAGTAGAAACACATGTGCATGTACACATCTTAACCAACTAGGGTTTCATGAACTACAATTGCATGGTATAACTTGGGTTGAAAATGGCCCTCCCCCTCATGTTTTCATGGCCCAATGTGTCTAGATATCACTAAGAAAGCACATGTTGCAGAATTATATTATTCATGTACTAGAATATAAGCCAACAACCTACATAATAAAACTAGGGTTCACATATTGAGACATGGAACTACAAACTAGAGTTTTATGAACTCTTTAGGTTTGAAGATCAAATTATACTGGTTAGTATCATTTAAGTAGAAACCAAAAGGCCATATAGCCCTAGGCTACACTTACAAATTGAAAACCAACCAGGGTTTCATGAACTACAAATTGCATATTATAACTAGGGTTCACAAGTTATGAGATGGAACTAGGGTTTTATGACCTCTTTAGGTATATATCATTAGATTGGTTAGTATCATTTAAGTAAAAACCAAAAGGCCCTATACATAGGCCATGCACATATATGAAATACTTTTATTGGGATTAATATGAACTACTTAATATTTCATATGTTCACAAATGGAAATACCAATGTGTGCAAATGCTAGGAACAATACTCAAATACTCAAATTGTTACAATTGAATTAAACCCTAGGTTATGAATTGAATTTCTTTGTTATCCTAAACCCTAGCTAACACTATAGTAATTGATGAATAGTTACATGCTAGACTTGCCTGAAATGATAACCCTAGCTAGACTTGCTTGAAATTCCATGTGCTTCTATGATGAAATATGATTAGGGTTTATAAACCGTAACGAGGAAAACAATTATAGTGTGGATATTTGAATTTTAGATTATATTGTCTTTATGATTGGGTAGATTATAGCATTGGTTATGCATGCTAATTTGAGATAATTTTTGGTTGAATTTGTTAAGCAAACTTTAATGGTGTTTATTTTGTTAGATATCCTAAGTGCAGACCTTTGGATAGGTCATCATGCACTTGTGTAGGCCATCAAGATGATGACTAAGGAAAATCCTCTGAAATTAAAGGAACTTACTAGCCAAAACAACCCTTCAAACCATGATTATACACCCAAAGAGAACATGTCACTACCAAAGGAAGGATAAATAGGGATGACAAGATAGGAAGTGAGTGGGTAAGATAGGAAGGCAAGCAAGTGACCTTAGGCTATGATAGGTGGGTAAGAAGGCTATTAGGGCTGCCCTAAATAGGATATTACCTGTCAAGTTTTCCTCATGGATTATAAATCCTAGGTTATGCATGCTAACCTTTAAACTTCAGTTAGGTTTAGGGTTTCCTCATTGATTCTAAACCTTAGGTTATGCATGCTAACCCTTAAATCATTAAAATTGCAACAAGTACAATAGCTCATTAAAATTGCAAGTGCTCAATAGATCGTTATAGAAGACACATATTCATGAACTTGTTTCATTTTTTATTTGTCAAGGAAGAACAATTTTTCTGGGACGTTATCATTATGGGATGTTTTCATTTCAATTATGCATGTGGCTGAAGCATGTTAGTGATGTTGATGGGACATTATCATCATATTGTACAAGGTCAACCTCTCTTGCAACCGACATAAAATTATTTCCAGCCAAGCATTTAGCATTATGACAGCCCTATATTTCACTTTTTAACTTGTCAAGACAAAGGTACAATCTTTTTAAGTAAACATTAGTGATAAACAATTTTATAAGTGACAAGTTTCCAAGCCAATGGGACTGTTGAACCAAATCAAATTTCCAGTCAAGTAAAATGTATTATGACAGTCAAAGATGTAATTTCCAGTCAAGTAAAGTATTATGACAGTCCAAGGTGTAATTTCCAGTCAAGTAAAATGTCTTATTATAGTTCAAGATGTAATTTCCAGTCAAGTAAAATGCCTTATGACAGTCCAAGATGTAGTTTCCAGTCAAGTAGGAATGATAAGAAGTATATTCACTTAGATTTTGATGACACAATGACTTGCAAGCAATTCAAGGGCTTTTCTAGTATTTTTCCAAGTTATGGATGTTTATATACCACTGTCAAATTTGTTTAAGTATGGCTGGGAATGATTGTTTATATATAGTCCCTTTAGGGTGTCTTTGTGCCACTTTAAATTGGGTTATGGACAAACTTGAGGTGAGGCATTAGTGAGTGGGTAAGATAGGAAGGCAAGGAAGTGACCTTAGGATATGATAGGTGGGTAAGAAGGCTATTAGGGCTTCCATAAATAGGATATTATAGTGAATAAGTTGGGAAGCTTAGGATGAGTTAGTGGTGTTCTAGGGCTGTCCAAAATGGATATTACAGTTAGAGATATAGGGAGAGTCGTGGGGGTCTAAGTAGTATGGAAATGAAAGGAATAAGCCTTACTTTAGAGAGAGGGAAAGGTAGGAGTCTAGGGCAATGGTTTTAGTAAGGATTAGGCTAGAATAGAATGGTTTAGGTGTGTCTTATGGTTGCCTAATAGGTAGTATTACAGTCTAGTTTGATAGACAGTCCTAGGGTTAGTCAAGGATATAAAATGGAGTAGAAGGCCAAAGGTTAGAAATACTATGTAAATACCAAAGGTAGACAAGTGCTTTCTATTACAATTTAGACAATGAATAAGACTGTATTTTTATGCATTTGTGTATTTTTTTTTAACTAACCTACAGTGTTAAGTTTTTTATGCATTTTATTGTGAACATACAGAATTTATTGCTTCATCAACAATAAGTATTGCAAGCGCATAAATTGTAAACTACTACTATAAAGAAGTACAAAATGATATATTAATATACAAAAATTTCCAATCATATACAAAATATGGCAACTCGTGCCATATAGAAAATATGGAAACTTGTGTTGTATACAAAATATGGCAACTCATGCCCTATACAAAATATGGCAACTCATGCCAAAATGACACATCATGGCTAGTGTACATAGGAGGATCTCTCAATCCTCCTGCCCACCCTTGGAGCACCCAGGTCCAACTCCAAAATCAATCTTTCTCTTCTTCGAGCTAGAGGAAGCTCGGTTCTTCTGGCTACTTCAACCACCTCCCCTTGGGCTCTGAAATGACAACAATCAAATGTCAACTCCTACAAGCAATTATACAAGTATAAAACACAATTTAAATATCAAAATTACGTTTTCAAATTTTAAATAGCTCACCTGAGATGAGACCATAAGTGGTGAGCAGGCTACCCTCCTCTGTGATCCAAGTCTCTTGGTAATGCCACCCTGCAACATTTCAACAGTAAGATAACTCATACAATTTACTGCTATGTTAATTTTCGTTAATATTGAACGATATTTTCATAAACTAATCAATCTCACCATGAACACAACAGGCTGGTCCTGGGATCTGGCAGGTGGAGTAATCGACTGCTCCTCAGGGGTGGCAAGTGGAGCAGTGGGCTGTACAACCTTCTCTGATGCTAGGTGGATGACATAGCGGAGGATGTAGCCACATCGATGTTGTCTACAACACTAGGGGCACGGTGGGAGAGGGCGTGGACTGGAGTGGGTGAAGTGGTGATGTACGGTGATAAACGCCAACTGGCTGTAGAATGGAACGAGCCACCATGGAAGAGGAAACGAGGGTGGTGGGGGAATATAGAGGAGGGGGATGAGGTCTGGGATGGGGTGGAGGGATGGGTGAATGTGGATGGATGGTGTAATGTGGTCGGAGGGGGGAGGGTGGAAACATGGGAAAC
>LPNX010643502.1:239727-326265 GCA_001517045.1 Pseudotsuga menziesii
CTGATCCCTGGTGGGGATGGCCGGTCACTCAATCCTGCGGACACCTGTTCATTTGTACAAAAATATTTATATTCAATTAGTAAATATTAAATAAATATGGGTTGACAATTTAAATAAATATGTGACGATTGACAAGAACTAATTTAGTGATACAATAGAAGTCACAAATCAATCAAGCGACATAACATCAATGATATGATGGTGATAATAACAGTCCCAAACTTGCACAATAATTTTTATTTTAAATTATGATTTTGAGGGATGTTACATTTTTCTCTATTTTAGAGAATATCCACAATGTTTATGGGCTTACTCCTTAGACTTTCTCATCGATCCTTGAAATGATATTCAAAAATCATATGCTTGTCTTATGCAATATCAAAGGATGGATGATTTGTAGGGTAATTGTTTGTCATATTTTCCCTAACTATATCTTTGAAAATTGTATCCATTATTGATGCTAAAGTTTCCTTATATACGAATTAGTTGACTAGTTAGCCCTAGTAAACCTTGCTTATGCTTCATTTCCTTTATGGTCCAAAGAGTTGACATGGCTATTAGTTCTCTTCTCCTCCTATTTCAAACCTAATTTTTTAAGGTATCCTAATTGAGAATACCCTTCTTAGTACATTTTCTTCTAAGTTTCTATTATAGGTAGCATACTGAGCAGATAATGGTTATTTTCACATATTCAATTATTGGCAATACAACTAAGACCCAATTCATTAATTACCAATTTAATTATCTAACCCATCATCTTGGTGCATCTCCAAGTAAATGTTTTCCACGTAAGTTTTTTCTAGGTCCCTCATTTTTTCACCAATGTCAAACATACTTCGTAGCTTGTTACCAATTAAGGTAAGAGAACATTTCATCCATTTTGAAGGAATTGAATGAATTTTAAGATAGTGTGGTAGAATTTTTTTTTCTCTCATGACCTTGTTAGAAAGACAGGATCGCGGAGCAATAACAATAAACAATAAACATGATGCAAATATTAAAACAAATTATAAGAGAGACACATATCTTGGATGACATGATTAACTACTAACATTAAATTTAATTACTGAAAGAAAACTACCTATGTGTATGGTGCTGCGATGTCCTCTACAGCTGTCATGGCTCCATCTAGGTTGAAGGAACCAGCGTCCTCCCACCCTTGTGTTGGATACTTGGCACTGAATAGTTGTACATTAAAAGAAATCAAGTCATCAACATTTGATTCTAAGTTAAATTTATAAAAAATTATGACATTAAATAAAACAATGACTAACCTAGTGTAGGTAGCTCTGTGTGCCATGCTCCTGCATGGGAACCTGGCATGGATTCCCACAATGAGAACAACAATGTGGAACTAGTCTCATCGAGCTAGATGGATCCACCTTGCTACCACCTATATCTGCTCTCCCTCGCCCAACACCAGTAGACCGTGTAGAAGTGTGTCTCTCGAGGGGGGTCCTGCTCGCTCTGCGAGGACATAGCCACAAATGCGAGATGTCTGAGAAGGTGCCATGTGGCATGTTTGACAGACTCATGGATCTCATCTAGCCCGCTACCTAACCCAGGGGGTTGAGGAGGCGGGTTTGGCTCTAGCCTAGGTGCAGCAAGTCCTCTGAGTGGGTTCCGGTGGGCGTGAGGTCGATCTTGGGCTGAGACAAAACTGACACCCTGGAACTCGATGATGTCGAAGTAGTTCACATGGAACCCTAACACAAACTCGTCCCACATTTTCCTGAGAAAATACTGTGGGACCTCGACATTGTTGCATAGAGACTTGTCGAATACCATGAACTATCTCTTTCTCCATTTTTCTCTCCATGGCTGGTAATTACACCAGTTCATGCAAACTCGCCTCTTCCTCACATATGGAGGTTGTCTTGTTCTAGGATTTGTAAATTTGCTCCACAATTGGGCTTTTGTGATATTCAGGTTTTTTATATTCTCTTTGGATTTACCGGTGCTATAATGCTCTCTCATTCGAGCCCTACATTCGCTCAAACTAGTTATTTGATTGTGGGAAATGTTGATAGATTCTATAATGTTTTGTATTGATGTGGCGAGGGAAACCCGAGAGGGTTCCCTTGTGTTCTTCAATTCATCACTCAAAATTCTAATTGGTTTAAATTCTTGTGTAATTCATCTTCAGGGTTTTCTTCTTTGTTTAATTTGGGATTTTATTCATTTAATTCGAGGTTTGATTCCTCTGTTTGGTTTGTTTCATTCATTTCTTCAGATGGTTCATTGGTATTGGTCATTGTGGTTAGGTAATTTGTACCTGCAGTGTCAAATTTTGCCCATTTTAATTGATTTCCAATTTTTATTTTTATTTTGTATTTTATTTTAAAAACAATAAAAACAATGAAATAAACAAAAAAAATTGCATTCCTACTCTATTTACCTGATTCCAGCATCGTTTTAGGCGATTTGCATAAAGTTAGTTGGGCTCCTTGGGGGTCGTTAGCTCCTCCTTGTGCACTCGTGGGTTGCTAAAAAACAATACACCCACTGTTTTTTTTTTAATACACAGGGACACACACGCATCCCTGTTTGCTATCGCTCCCAACACGCGCGGGTGTCCAAATGCACGTGCGCGCTCTTATTTCCCACGCTGGCAATCCGGCGTGGAGGTTCATCACTCCGAAGCGGGAGAGCATGCGCGCATCTAAGCGATGTGTGTACATTGTTCATTAAGCCTGCTCGCGCACTCCCATTGCATCATAATTGGGTAGCAGCTTCTTGCGGATGCCCATTATCAAATTAAAAACATTTATTTTAATGAATTTTTCTACTTATAAAGTTAATGTCTATTATTAATCATTAACATATTTTATTGTAATGGTTATTTTTTGGGATTGATATCATAATAGTTTTGAAAAAAAATTCATTTAAGCAATTTTTATTCTTATTAATTATAGTTTAATAAGCCTGGCATTTATAATTTGATATTTTAAAAATATTTTAAATATTTTATTATTTAAATTTATTTGAAATTTGATCATTTTTAAGTTATAAAAGAGAAACATTTCCATCATAAAATAAGCTAATAAAGTAAAGAAAGAGTGTAGGAATACATTCATTTTCTTATGATTTTATTTGCATATAGGGGAAGTAGGTTCAGAATCCTCTTAAAAGAATGGGATGACTCTTAGATTAGTGTTTGATTGGTAAAGATAGTCATAGAATATTGCATTTGAGTAATTATGTCACTCAAAAACATAGTGAAATTGAGATTTAAGTTTGTGGTGGTGGATGGAGTTCACAAAGAATACCTAGAAGACACCTAGAATCAAACATATTAATGTTTACTTTATAAACCCTTAAATTTATTAATGAGTGTTCCACCACTAAGGCGAGTTCACCTTCATTGTAAGGAATTTCCATGTAAATTTTACTAAACATTTCTTAGACTTATAAAGTTTACCCATCTTAATGCCTCAAATTTAACTATCAGATATTCCCATTTCAAAATATTTTTCATCATGATAAGGTAAACTGAGGCTCCTAGGTCAAAAGTTTGAAATGGCTTTAGTATATAATGACCCTGAAACATAATAGTTTTAATTTGAAAATGAAAAAAAAAGGATATAAATAGTGTTCACTGTGTATATTGAACAATACAATCTAATACATATTTTCATCAAAATAAATTTTCTTATTAATAATAATAGTGGGTATCCTTATCTTTAGAATAATGTTACACTATGTTACACTATGTGTCCAAATTCTATCAATTTTTAAAGGGAACAAATGGGACATTCTGTGATCCTAGAATTTAAGTGTAAAAACAAATTGGATGCATGCTATAATTGTTTGAAAAAAGGTATCCTTATTATGGTGTAGAGATCAATATAAGACAATGATTTTATTATGACAAAAATACTATCACATAAAGCTTGATTTAGACAATATAATGTCTAACCTAAACTTGAGATCAGTGAACAAAAGGGTATAACACTTTTCGCTATTGAATTTTTAGAAACTACTATCCAAATACATTTAATAATATGATAACGCTCATGTGCTTTTAGAAATATATCCGAATATAAGATTAGTAGAACTTGGAATCCTAAATATAGATCAATATCAGCGTTTTTTTTATGCAATGATGATATTATAATTTGTGTTCATTACGATTCGTGGACTGGTGGAAATATATCCGAATATAAGATTTAGTACAATTTGGAATCTTTTTTCAGAAAGAAAAAAGCTTGTGCTTATTATTCTCAATAAGAATCAAAGGTTATCAGTACAATCTTCCCATTAAATGGGTTACAGTAGATGGAGAAACGAATCCATGTGACACCTCGAGAGCGCTACCAGGGGGAAAGGCAGAATAGTGAGAATGAAGATTCCCATCAGAAAATTGTCTCATCATATAAGTGGACTGTCTCTTTAGCCACATCTACCGAGTGCCAAAAAGCTCTGATCAGCAATCTAAAAGTGATCGCTCCTTGAACATCAAGACATAAAATATAGAGATGGATAAGCTCCCCTATCCATGCTCAAAAGAGCTAAAAAATATCATGAGAGACCAATTGGTTCTCGAAAAATTCCGTAAAACTGCCTGTACCCTGGGGATATGAGAGAGCAGTTTTAGAGAGACGGTCAGCGGTCCGATTGTGCTCTCGGTAAATGTGGGTGAACCACAGATCCTGAAAGCTAAGGATTAGCTTTTTTGTCTCCCTGCACCAGTGAAGGAGATCTGGAGGGGAAAGAGCAGTCGATCCCTTCGCCCAGTTAATGATGACTTGTGAGTCACCATAAACGTGGGACATGGGGATCCCCATCATTTGGGAAGAAAGAAGAAGAGCCCATAAACTGAGCAATTCAGCTTTAGTATTTGTGCCATATCCAACCCCCAGCGTGAACTCAAAATGATGAGACTCATTTAAATATAAACAATATCCAACTCCAGCAATCATACCGTTAGAGGCACCATCAATAAATCCACAGGGAAAGTTCTTACAAGGAGGCTTGCCAATTACTCTGCTTTTTTTTAAACCATTGACAGTCAAAGAAGAAATAGCTTGAGCTGAGTAAGTAATCTGCGGGATAATACTATAAATATTCCTTCTTTTTCCCTCGAAAATAACCTGATTCCGGGCTTTCCATATAATCCACATCATATGGAAAGGTAACTTGGAGATGCGAGGACCTAAGAAATAAGTACAACTTGGAATCTTAAATATAGATCAATATCAACTTTTTTATGCAATGATGATATTATAATTTGTGTTCATTAGGATTCGTGGAGTGTTGGGGAATATTATATTTTTTTTTTAAGTGGATTGATTAGAAAAGTTGGTAGTTTATTAGAATAGGTTAGTTGGAGGTCACAATGGTGGAAGTCTAGTTAGTTGACTGACTAGAATAGTTGTTTGGTTGATGATAGATAATTAGTCGATCGAAAAAGTCAACGAAGTATGAATTTAATTAAAAAGTCGACTAACCATGACATGGTATCCAAACCTTCGATGATGAAAAGTTGGAAGAGACGTTATATACTTCAATTGAAAAGAATAAATTAGGTATATAATTAATATAATGAACCGATCCTAAAGAATACTTCCCTTCTCGTTTCTTACAATGATTACATATTAGCCAACCATTAATTAAATAAATTACAATATTAAAGAAACTAATAATATGCATAGTTGGTAATTTATTTCAAATGTAACCTTTAGATGTGTTATGCATATATATTTCATGAAAATTGATCCACTATTGTTTTCTTCAAATTTTGAAGTATTAAAAATGATAATGCAATTATTCATACACAATATTGGAATCAAACATTTATGTGGACACCATATAAGAGAGGATATTGTTTTGTTTATCCATATGATGTTTGAGGACTACGTCTTAGAATCAAATATTGAGAATATCACAATCATGTTTAACTATGAGAGTCAACATCTTTTAAACTCCCAAGAACATTTGGTATGGTATGTTCATTGTATATCTAATTAGAAAAGAAGAAAATATAGTAAGCCTTGAGATCTTTTTTGGATGGTGTAACACTATAAAAAGAATGAAGAGAGCCTACTTGCTTTAGAGGCCTCTAGGTAAATGCAAATCTAAAATGATTGCATCAATTTCATATTATTCACATTAAGATGCCTATGATTTTGGGCTTCCTAAGATACATTCAGACACAGATCCAATTGACATTATTTGTCAAGACCAACAAGTATGTTTTTCTTATTGAGTATATTGATTGTTCATGTTATGTCTCAAATCATGCAAAAATGCATGCCATAGTGGATGTAGAGTAGAGTCCTTAATGGATAAATCCGTGATAACAACAATTATGTTACATTCACAATTCCTTGTTTAAGAATCCCACCCAAGGGTAAAAATAATGTTTCTACAATGGCCTTAGTTCTACAAATGATATGTTCCATAGATCTTGGGCTTGATGCATGATGAAAGAGAGCTATTGGGCATCCTCAAAATATTTGACACCAATAGTATCGCCCCTTTGACATGAATGTGCTACAAACAACAAGAAGAAAGTGAAAGATTGCTATAGTAAAGATGTCGATAATTGAGAAAATGAGAAGGACCAATTTGGGGAAGAAAGAAGTGAGGGTCATTTGATGATGTAGAAAATTGAATGGATAAATCATAATTCTCACTTTCCCAATCCCTATTTTAGTTTTGTGATGTTGACGAGGTTCATTTTGTGTACGTTCATATCTAACCATAACCAAGAACATGCAAGTTATAAAATTTCACTGATCTTAATAGATTTTTTCAACCCAAACAAAATCATTAACGCACTTCTATGTGAACCAACACACAACTATGCATTATTTTTACCATGAGCTTTACCAACATTGTAAAAGATTAATAAATTGTTTTAAAATTTACATTTAAGTATTAATTATGTGGTATGCTATTGTTGAGTATCTATCGTAATAATGTGTATGCCATGAATTAGACATTAAGTGGTAGAGAGAGCAACTCCAAATGTGTTCAAATAATAATCAAATATTATATAATGATGCTAATAATAACCATGTCACAAATGAGAAATGAGAATGGGTAAACACATAGCATTATCAATGGAACAAAATAACTTTGAACCAATATGTTAGACACCTTTAGAGAGATGGAATATGTGAAGGTGAAGAAAGAGAGATGACCTCATTTCCTTTGGTTCACTTGATTTTTATTCTTTGCTCTTCAAAATTGGCATTGGGCCACATATTTGCACTTAATCTTACTAATAAATTTCCATTGCCATTAAAATTTATACCCATAAACCAGGACTAATTTTTTTGATGTTTTTCAAAGTCTAGAGTATAGGCATAAATAATGTCATGTCCCCAATTAAATAATTGCATAGTAGGACAATTCCATCAATCCTACTAGTTCCCTAGGTTGGATGGATACATTTGGAATTTTAATAAGGGAGCTAATAAATGATGTTCAGACATTAGAATGGAATAAATATTTAATAAAGGAGCTAATTAAATAAGTACAAGATAAAATTGAAGTGGCAATGGATCAAGGAGACACATGGAGATTATGGAGCTCACACAAGCTAGAATTTTTGTGCCACATGGCATCCTCCTCTTGCAATTTCGAATCCATGGGAAGCTTGGATGAGTTAGAAGGATAATACACTTGTACATATGCATCATGGGTCTAATTTGGAAGGAAATTTAACTTACATGGGAGAGGAAGAGTCAAATGGGAGCTTCTTGGACAATTGGGTTAGATTCCCTAACATCTATGACACCAATGATGAAGATGTTATGACATATTGTAGACCTGAAGGCTGACATTTGACCATTATAGCATGTTAAGCCTCAATATATAATCCAAGAAGGATCTCATGTGAGTTGGGGAAGCTCAATGGGTCCCTACTCGAATTGGGGGAAGATGGAAGGCTAGGGAAGGGCAGACACATGGCAAATATTGAGCACACATCCTAATTCAAATTGGATTGAGTTTGTGGATGGATTGGTAAACTTATAAGGCTAAGGATGCTTATAAAATATAGGGATCAACCAAGAGAAGGTATTTTTATCATTTGAGAAATTTGCATTTGTAAAGAGCGAGAGCTAGTAGATGACTAGTTTCTTTCCTTAGCCAATTTCGAGGGTGAAAGATTCCCATCCAAGTTGGTGTTTAGAGAGTCCATTCAGGTATTTCATGAAGATTCAATGTATTTTTTATTTGCACATGTAAGCTACAGGGAAGCTTGCAGTTTCTTCTAGTGCAACATATTCTCTCAACCATTTTCAGTCTTTATTGCATATTCTTGCTCATGGAGGGATTGCACTTTGGGTGAGCTATTGTACTCTTTGGGAGAGATTCTCATGGTCCATTTATGATTGTAATAATATTAATATACTCTATTCTTCATATTCAGAAAGTATCAGGTCAAAATACCAAATATTTGTATGTAAAAGTGATTATTAATGAGCAAACAATGACCATCTACCCACTATATTGGTGTATGCCATTGTAATGTTGATGATTTTGAATGTAAGAATGTTTCTATGATATATTTATGATTAATTGACTTACCTTTATGAGTATTAAAAGTTTCATATCCACTGAATTAAGCATTTTAATTCATCTTATTCAGTTTATTTTCATTTGGAGAAGATTTGATGCCATTTCCCCAAGGGTCAAACTAGTGATTTTGTAGCCGTTTGGGAGATGGTTATAACAACCTTTATAAATTGAATAATGATGCACATGATACCTTAATAATTTAACTTAAACATCATCTTCCTATTTTCAGAAATTCAAGTGGGTTTGGGATCATCTGGAAAGCCATTTTCGACATTTACCCTAGGGGAATTGGAACCCCAATTTGCTAGTGAAAACTCCTACCTTGGCCAGAATACTAAACAAGTTTGCAGAAGTATTTGGAGGATCATAAATCATCCCTGAACATCATATTCAATTCTTAATATCATTCCTATACCTTCTCAGAATATTTGGGATCATTTGGGTCAATTTTGAGACCTAGACATCAAAACTAGTCAGAGGTCGAAATAGGGAAAAAAGTGAAAAATTAGTCATTGTAATAAAATTTATTAAAAAGGGATATTATAGTGGTATCATAGCATGTTCCTTGCACCTATGAGTTAATACCATCCATTTAATAAAAAATTTCAAACATGTTGCGGCTTCACAATAGGCCCACTATGTCCACTTTCCTTCCTCCTCGGCAAACGAAAGAAGAAATTACAACCATAGATATTGAAGCATGCTTCCAGGAGTATTGAAATTTGAGAGGGGATATTCATGAAAGTTATTCTTTCCAAGAATATCTTGTCAAGTATGGATTTAGGCACAAGAAGGAAAATGTGAACTCATTAAATAAAAATCAACCTACTTGTGAAAAGAGCAAAGATTTATTATGCCCTATAAATGAGGAAGTTGCAAACACTTATACAGAAATCATGTGGAAAATGTGGAATAAATTTCGGTATAAACAAGATGAAAAGAGCCTAGATACACCATTAAAGGAAGAAATAGAGAATCATGAAGTGGAGCATTAATTAACTCAAGGTGATTTCAGAGAAGAACATAAAGAGGAAGGTGAAGACAAGCTCACAATCCTTGATGGTGGGGGCTGTGAAAATCAAAGAGAATCTATTAATGAATCCTTGAAATGTGAAGGAGTGCCTACTGATGGGTGCTCAAAACTCTATGTTGGTGACATAGAGATAAGATTTTAAAATTTTGTTGCAATAAAAAGTTCTCATAAGAATGACGATGAATACCTTGTGACAAATAATGAAGAACCAAGATCAACTTCCCCATAACCACTTGAGCTTCAAGAATTTGATCAAATCAAGAAGAAATAATAAGAGGAGGTTCACTCCCATGAATAATCCTTCATTGAAGGGTCTTTGAATATGAGTGAAAGGGATATCCAATATTCCCTTAGAATACTCCATGACACTCAAGCATTGGTATCAAATTCTTGTTGGAAAGTTTCTTCATTGGAGGAGCCATCCTTCCTTGAAGACATGGAGGAGATTCAAAGAGCAATGTGCAAAATCAAAGGTAATTTCATGTCTTTGCATTTTGATAGAAAGAATGTAATTGAGCTTACTGAATGGTTACATGAATCCTACTTGAAGAATAATGAATCTATTCATAAGCTCAACATTCAAAATGAGAAACTTCTTGAGAAGTTGCAAGATACTTGTTCTTCCTCCTATGTTTCAGATTGTCATATGGTCGATTACTTGGAGGATTCTCATGAAATGATGGATCATGAGAAACATGAGAAATTTTAGGTTCTTGATGTGTTTGAAGATGATATTGATGAGAGCCAATCACTAGTAGTGGTAGAAGAGGAACTTGATTTGCCTCTTGAAAATGGTTACACACTTTTTGAAGAAGTGCATGAGTGCACCACCTTGGAACCAACCCATGAGGAAAGTTTTGAATTTTAATGGAGGTGCATAATCCTACCTCTATGGATCCTTCACATGATGAAAATTTTGCACTTTCTGATCATTTGGGTGAGTTGGTTCTTTCAACTACATCCTACACTTCCAAATTTTGTAGCATTCATCATAATGAAGTATGGGTGAAAGGTTTCTTTTTAATGGTTCCACATGAGGAGTATGAAATTTCTATCTCTCCTTTTGATTATGAAATTATTAGAGAACCAACTTATTTACATTTGTAGCAGCATACTTTGTTACATTATGATGATACACATATAGATGAGTTCACCTATGATGTTCACTTGAGTCACTTAGAGACTCATGATTTTCCTTGCTCCTTGCCTAGTACATTTGATGTTGAAGGAACTTCATCCTAGACTTGGGTGAATAGATATATGATTGAGCAACATTATTACTGGAAGAAAAATCCTCTATTATTTCATGATGATATACATATTCATGGGTGTATTGATTAGACTTCTTTGAGCCACCTGAAGTCTTCATGTTTTCTTTGCTCCTTATTTGGCTCAGATTTTGGTGGAGGTTTTTCATTCACTTCTTGGATGAAAGAAAACATGACTGATTATATTGATGCACATTATATATTTTTTGAGCAACATTATGGGGCATGCAATCCTCACCTATGTCATTGGGTCATATTTGATATAATACTTGATGCTTGTGTGTATGGGCCACATGATTATCTACTTACTCGAATGTTCAAGTACTTTCATGATTATTTGATGAGGTACCTTCTTGATGTACATTTGTATGATGTTGTTATGTACTTTCATGATCTATATTTTGTACTCATGATGTTTGAAAGGATGAAATACCGGAAATGGGATCCTCGAATTGTTTGGTTTCATCTCACTTGGAGTAGCAGTTTGGTTGTTGGTTTGAAAATGAATCCTACTTGAAGAATAATGAAGCTATTCATAAGCTCAACATTCAAAATGAGCAAATTCTTGAGAAGTTGCAAGATACTTGTTCTTCCTCCTATGTTTCAGATTGTCATATGGTCGATTACTTGGAGGATTCTCATGACATGATGGATCATGAGAAACATGAAAAATTGCAGGTTCTTAATGTGTTTGAAGATGATATTGATGAGAGCCAATAACAAGTAGTGGTGGAATAGGAACTTGGTTTGCCTCTTGAAAATGGTTACACACTTTTTGAAGAAGTGCATGAGTCCACCACCTTGGAACCAATCCATGAGGAAAGTTTTGAATTTTAAGGGAGGTGCGTAATCCTACCTCTATGGATTCTTTACATGATGAAAATTTTGCACGTTCTGATCATTTGGGTGAGTTGGTTCTTTCAACTACATCCTACACTTCCAAATTTTGTAGCATTCATCATAATGAAGTATGGGTGAAAGGTTTCCTTTTAATGGTTCCACGTGAGGAGTATGAAACTTCTATCTCTCCTTTTGATTATGAAATTATTAGAGCACCAACTTATTTACATTTGTAGAATAATCCTTTGTTACATTATGATGATACACATATAGATGAGTTCACCTATGATGTTCACTTGATTCACTTGGAGACTCATGATTTTCCTTGCTCCTTTCCCAGTACATTTGATGTTGAAGGAACTTCATCCCAAACTTGGGTGAATAGATATATGATTGAGGAACATTATTAGTGGCAGCAAAATCCTCTATTATTTCATGATGATATACATATTCATGGGTGTATTGTTTATACTTCTTTGAGCCACCTGAAGTCTTCAGGTTTTCTTTGCTCCTAATTTGGTTCAGATTTTGGTGGAGGTTCTTCATTCACTTCTTGGATGAAAGAAAACATGGCTGATTATATTGGTGCACATTATATATTTTTTGAGCAACATTATGGGGCATGAAATCCTCACCTATGTCATTGGTTCATATCTGATATAATACTTGACGCTTGTGTGTATGGGCCACATGATTATCTACTTACTCGAATGTTCAAGTACTTTCATGATTCTTTGATGAGGTACCTTCTTGATGTACATTTGTATGATGTTGTTATGTACTTTCATGATCTATATTTTGTACTCATGATGTTTGGAAGGATGAAATACCAGAAATGGGATACTGGAATTGTTTGGTTTCATCTCACTTGGAGTAGCAGTTTGGTTGTTGGTTTGAGAAAGAAAACCAACCTTCAGTTATTTGATTTCATCTTTGCAGAGCAGTGTTCCATTTTCCTATGTGGGATACCTTTTGAGAGATGGATTCAATTTTCACATGCCTGATTTTCATGGTATTCCTTCATAGAAATTTAATACCATCCGTGTATCAGGATCGTATGGGACCTTGGGATCATTTTTGGTCTCATTGGTTTTAATTTTGGGGACAAGAAGCAGCATTGGAGATTTATTCACCACTTGAGAAGATGATTGTAATCAGAGTAATGCAAAAATAATCATGGTGGTTCTTCTCTGAAATTTTCTTGGGATATTAATAAACTCAAAGTTTGGTAACTCAGCACCAACTTCAAAGAATTATACAAAAGCAAAATAGGGCTGAAAGTTTAGAAAAGGTTTCCAAAATATGGAGGTAAAGAATATTTGCACAAATTTGTTTTTTATGGATTTAATTAATCCTTTTGGTGTTAGTGGTGATGTTACAGGATATATCAATATGCACAATCCACATCTCTTTATTTTTTGGAACACAATATTGCAGTACATGAGTGCCACTCCTAGTTGCAGCTAAATAAAATCAATGAGCATAACCATAAGAGAGCACTTGGTGGAAGGGGAGTACCAAATGAGGATGCCACTTGCAAATATAATTTTTTTTCAGCATACAAAATTGGAATTGCTTGAGGACAAGCAAAATTGAGTGGGGAGGATTTGTCATGTCCCTAATTAAATAATTGCATAGTAGGACAATTCCATCAATCCTACTAGTTCCCTAGGTTGGATGGATACATTTGGAGTTTTAATAAGGGAGCTCATAAATGATGTTCGGACATTAGAATGGAATAAATATTTAAAATGGAGCTAATTAAATAAATAAAAGATAAAATTGAAGTGGAAATGGACTATGGAGACACATGGAGATTATGGGGCCCACACAATCTAGAATTTTTGTGCCACATGGCATCCTCCTCTTGCAATTTCGAATCCATGGGAAGCCCAATGTCCTTGGATGAGTTAGAAGGATAATACACTTGGATATATGCATCATAGGTAGAATTTGGAAGGAAATGTAACTTGCATGGAAGAGGAAGAGTCAAATGGGAGCTTCAAGGACACTTGAGCTAGATTCCCTAACATCTATGACATCTATGACACAAATGATGAAGATGTTATGACATTTATGACATATTGCATACCTGAAGGATGACATATGACCATTATAACATGTCAGGACCAAATATAGCATCCAATAAGGCACTCATGTGAGTTAATGAAACTCAATGGGTCCCTACTCGAATTGGGGGAAGATGGAAGGCTAGGGAAGAGAGGACACGTGACAAATATTGAGCACACACCCTAATTTGAATTGGCTTGAGTTTCTGGATGGATTGGTAACCTTAGAAGGATAAGAATGTTTATAAATACATGTATCAACCAAGAGAAGTGCTTTTTATCATTTGAGAAATTTTTATTTGTGAAGAGAGAGAGCTAGTGGATGACTAGTTTCTTGTCTTAGCCAATTTTGAGGGTGAAAGATTCCCATCCAAGTTGGTGTTTGGAGAGTCCATTCAGGTATTTCGTGGATCTTTAATGGAGTTTGTATTTGTAGGTGTAAGCTACAATGAATCTCATGGTTTCTTCTAGTGCAACACATTCTCTCAACCATTTTCAATATTTAATGCATGTTCTTGCTCATTGAGGGATTGTGCTTTGGGTGAGATATTGTACTCTTTTGGAGAGATTCTCATGGTCCATTTTTTATTGTAATAAGATTAATATACTATGTTATTTATCTTCAGAAATTCTCAATTCGAAATACCAAATGGTTGTATGTAAAATTGATTATTAATAAGCAAACAATGACCATTTCCCTATTGGTGTATGTCATTGTAATGTTGATGATTTCGAATGTAAGAATATTTATCTCATATATTTATGATGAATGGAATTCAATTGATGAGTATTAAAAGTTTCATATCCATCACTTAAGCATTTGAAGTCATCTTATTCAGTTTATTTTCATTTGGAGAAGATTTGATGCCATTTCTCCAAGGGTCGAATTAGTGATGTTGTAGCTGTTTGGGAGAGCGTTATAAAAGAATTTATAAATTGTATAATGGTGCACATGAGACATTAATAATGTCCCTTAAACATAATTTTCCTCTATTCAAAAATTTGAGTGGGTTTTGGAGCATTTGGAAATCCATTTTCAGCGTTTACCCTGGGGGGATTGGAACCCCAATTTGCTAGTGAAAACTCCTACCTTGGACAGAATATTAAACAAGTTTGCAGAAGTCTTTGGAGGGTCATAAATAATCCATGAACATGATATTCAAGTCTTAATATCATTCATATAACTTCTCAAAATATTTGGGAGCATTAGGGTCAATTTGGAGACCTAGAGATCAAAACTAGTCAAAGATCGAAATAGGAAAAAAAGTGAAAAATTGGTCATTGTAATAAAATTTCTTAAAAAAAGACATTACAAATAACCAATTGAATCACATTATGGAAAGTGTGAGATCCATACACATTAACTATGGGTATTGAATGTGATACCAATTCTCATATCAACAAGGAAAAATAAGGTTTTCAAGATTCTCCAAGTAACTTTCATTAAATAGCATTCCAACAACCTGCAAGCCAAATATACCAATAACTTGTGACTTAGCAGGGGTCGAGACATCCCGAAGCCCTTCGAGGTTAGCCTCTATCCCAGGGGTCGCCTACCCTTCGAGCCTTATCACAATAGGCCAATGAGTAACCCTACCCCTCACTGGTTTTGAACCTATGACCTCCAAGGAGATAACACATGTTCTTAACAATTAGGCCCACTCAGGTGCTCATAAAAATAAAGATTATTTTAGTCGAAAAAAAAAAGTAGTATAGTGGGTACTAAACCCCAAATCTTGAGCACCTCTAGTTAGGGGTTGATAATATTCAAAATCATTGAAAATGTTTTTTTTACAATAATTATTATCATTTATAAATAAATAAAAAATTAGGAAAAAAAGGAAAGGAGGTTTTCAACGACATTCTAGATAGATTTGAACCCGTTGAAAGGATTCTGAAAGGTTAAATTTTGATCACTCCGAATTGTTCATAAACAAATAATAAATGCATCGAGGAAGATCAATTTTGAGGCATCAATGTTGTTTCCACGTTGTTTCAAGGGTTGGTGCCTCTCAAACAAAAAAATGATAAAGAGCAAAAAAATGTGTTTGATATTTAGGCACCTGAGTGGGCCCAATGGTTAAGAACTTGTGTTATCTCTGAGGAGGTCACAGGTTCAAAACCAGCGGGGGGTAGGGATGCCTATTTAGCCCGTTGTGACAAGGCTAGAAGGGTAGGCGACCCCTCGGATAGAGGTTCACTCCAGGAAATTTCCTCGGTGGGCTTCGGGACGTCTCGGCCCTTGCTGAGTCACAAGTTTCTGGTATATTTGGCTTGCGGGCTGTTGGATATACCCTTGGGAGGTTGCTGTTCCCATGGTTAAAAAAAAAAAAAAAAAAAAAAAAANATCAAAAAATGTGTTATGATATTTAAGTTAAAGATTATAAATATGGGTAAATGATAGTAAAATACATAATATTAAATAAGAAATCTATTTTATAATTTTTATTAATGAAAAATATAAAAAAATAAAGTAAAATTATTAAACTTAAAGAATTATTTGAAATAAAAAGGAGACAATGAAATAATAAGGTTTGGTGGCATAAAATAACCAACCACTATAGAGAAAAGAAAGTTAAAATTATTGAAATAAAATAATCTATTTAGCTTAGAGAAAACAGAAAGAGGTGAAATTACTGAAATAAAATAATTTATTGAAATTAAAGTTAAGAAATGAGTTAAAGACAATTATTAGATACAAACAAATTAATAGGAATGAGGTAAAAAAAATTTAAAAAGAAATTAGAAGGATTGAAAACTTTGAGAGTTAATTAACAAAAACGATAATTTTGGGGTTAGGTTTAAGAAGGTAGAGAAGGGGATAAACTTGTTAAGATAAATAAAATTCATTAAATAGTAAGAAATAATAAAAAAAAACATTAAAGAGAAGAAAAGAAAGTAATAAAAATGTAATATCTCATTTTAAGAATAGGTTAAGAAATGATGATAAAGATGAATAATTAAATATAATTGCAAACCAATATTATCTTCAAAAGATGAGGAGATAGTTTATAAGAGATTAGAATTTTTGTTTATAATAAGGGCCTAAGATTGACTGAATGAGTAAGCCATTTTCTTTGTTGTTGTTTAAGTTATTCTATATTTGCAGGGTTTTCTAATTAACTTAATAGAATAGTGGCAGTTTTGAGCTAAAAAATTTTGCATAGTTAAATTGAATAAGGTGCTTTGTTTTCGAAACTGATTTGTAAATAAAAGTTGACAAATCCAACTTATGATGCAAGGCTTTTAAGTCATATTGAAAGTTCAACATCTTTACTTAATCCAACTCTATATTTAAAAAAAAAATACTTTGTAAAACAACAATGCATATCAAATATTTCACAAGTTAGATAATTTGAAAATGATTGATGATCTCTTATCATTTTAATTATCACCAATCTAATTAGGCAACGTACTTTCCCTGTCGAATTGGTGTAAATATAGCTTTTTTATTATTATAAAATATAAATAATAATAATGTAAAAAAAGAATTTTGAAAATCTCTAATTAATGTAAATATAGTTTTTTTTATTATAAAAACATAAATCATAATAATGTAAAAAAAATGAATTTTGAAAATTCCATATTAAAGCATCTTTGAATATTCTCGTTCTGATGAGATTGTCAAAAGTTGCTTTCGTCGTTGATTGCAAACATGTGTCTACTCTCTACAGCCTATCACAACCATTATAAATGTGTGGGTTTCGTGGTCTTGAGGCATTTAGAGGATGTGCTGTGAAATTAAAAAACATAAACAAAATCCTTCATGTTCAATTTCTTGTTCTTGACTAAGATGATAGGATATTATTCTCTATTTATAAAGGTAACGGCCGGCATATCTGCCATGATAGATCCCGAAACTCGTCTTAAATCCACTATTTCATTTTATAAATATATAAAGGTCTTAACATATATATCATCCACATCTCTCTTCATTATTTTTTCAATTAAAATTGTTTTATTACCTTGCCTTCGGGTTAGCATGGACTCTATGAATCGACTTAAGTCGTTTTCATTAACTTGCACCAAAACCAAAACAATTTTAAAACATTTATCTTTAGTTTTTGGAGATCTGCTATAAATAACCTTTCTATTAACCAATCAAAATACTTTGCGCTTTTTACCAACCAATCACCAATTTCTTACTCTTATTTGACCTCATCTCCAGACAGAGTGTCATTTTTTTGGTTTAAAAACATAGGTTAAAGTTAGAAATTGGTAAACCTTTTTAACATATGCATTAATGCTATCTATGAGATAGCATTATATGCCTAACATTTGATTTTATGTATAGTTTATGAAGTATGTTGTTGGCACTTCTGAGCATGGTGGTTGTTGTCCATGTAAAGCTCGGCAGCTTCCACATAACACTTTAATGTGGTGTTGGACGCTATCACATAATACTTTTAACACTGGTATGTGTCACTTGAAGTTGTCACATAATACACATAAAAGTACACTTAAATGGAGACAACTACAAATGACAAATATCTTAACACTTACACACGTCTTAAACCTGTCACATAACATGATACATGCAGTCGTAACACGTAACAAATATGTGGAGATTGTTCTAGTTTTCTTCTACATCATGGAAAACCATGGGAAAAATTATATTGTACGTATTTTGACATGCTAATTTTTTTTGTGTCATGGAAAACTGTATCGTAGATAGTATTGTAGAGAGGCCTCACCTGTCATTTGGGGGACTGCAGCCTAGTCTTCCCTTTCAGTCCAGTTTCTTCTTAGAATCTGCAACGACCCAGAGCTTCAAATATTAGAGGAGCCTCAAGAAGTGGCCTAGGGGATTCAAACCTACGATTGAGATGGTGGTGACCATACAACATTGTGGCATATAAATGTATAGAAGAAGTATATAAATGTATAGTACAACGGGCGTAGTTCGAGCCAAAAGCTGAGGAGAAGAAGCTAAGGAGGGAAAGATCTTTCCTGACATTAAGGGTTGAAATAAGATTTTTACCGGCAATTTTGAAGAATTCAGGCAATTCGTCAAAGAAGCTTCCAGAAATGTTGAGGATTTTGAGATTCGAGAGCTGTCCCATGGAATGCGGCAGTGATGTGAGCTGGTTCAAACGAATGTCGAAAGCTTTCAAATTCACCAGACTCGTCATGGATTTAGGAAGATACTACAAAAAATTGATCAAATTAGTAGCAAAATCTCAAAAGGTTTATATTTCTTGCTGTTAACCAACCGTATGCAACATAGAATTCACTTGGATGTCATTTTTAGACAGGTCAAGTTTGGTGATGGCCGAGAGCCTTTAGTCTTCATTCCTAACAAGTAAGGTATTTGTTGGCCCTCCAGTCTCTAAAAACAAATATAGCAGTTTCAATGCAATCTAATGACATGAATAGCTGTTGCTACTCATGTTAAAATTTCCATAGAGATCCTTTGTCTTCCTGTTGTTTCTTTCTTGCTTTTTCTATTTGAACTGCTGTTACTCATTATTTGTGTTTTCTATAGAATTTTATCTTATCTGAAGCTTGTTTTCAACCATGGCTCATATCTGGCAATGAGGTTTTTGTTTGCCTTAAAAAACTGAGGCCACCTGCTTGAATGGTACGCATAAATGCTCAAAGAAACCTGATGGAGCATTCAGACAATGATGATGACAAATACTAAGAAAAGTGAACATATTCTGAAAAATGTCCACTTGTCATATTAGCTATTCTCCACTCTTTATTATGCATGCAAATGTCCACTTCCACTTGTCTTATTTGTCATAAATCTACATGCAAACGTCCACTTCCACTTGTCTTATTTGTCATAAATCCAGATGGTCTCTGTAGGATTATGTTTCTGGCTGGTTCCACTCTTTATTATGCATGCAAATGTCCACTTCGACTTGTCTTATTTGTCATGGATTATGTTTTTGGCTGGTTCGTGAATATTAAGCCCGTGAATATTAAGCCCGTGAGTTGGTGGCAGTAGGTCAAGCCTAAATTCCTACCCTCCCTCCTTTGCTCCGTAAAAAGTAGTTGGGTCATGTGAAAAAGAAGGTAAATCTAGTTTCATATTATATATGTAATAAGTTATAATTCCTAAAACCCATAAAAACTAGGTGGTTCTATTATGTCATAAGCCTGATCGATCCCGATCTCGATATAAACAACAAGTGGAGACATAAAGTAAGAGAGCTGGTAGAATCATAAAGTAATTGTAAAGAAGAAAATGGAAATGATACAAACTATGATAATACTTGTCTTACAGATTAAAAGCTCTGACAGACCAAATAGATGCAGATTGGGATCGATCATATGCACAAGAGAATGTTGTCATGTAGCCCAAACATATGCAAACTGAGTTTAGACTAGGTTTCAGAGTGAGCTAATTCCACCAACATTGTCAAATTTAGTGAATGAACTGCTTTCTAGAAGAAGAAAAAATTGAACAGATTGTTCCGGTTCAAGTTTCAGTGCTTCTGTATTTTCTATTTACTATCTCAAGATGAAAGCAGGAGGTAGAGGATTTGTTGCAAAGGAAAACTTGGTACGTGTATAAAACATGCATTAACATTAATTTTTTTTTATTGAACATGGATGAAGAATTTTGTTTTAATCTATATTGTAAACATTTGTCTGAGTTGAGTAGATTGACAGCAATTACGCCACCTTGAGGAGCCTATCTAGGAAAGAAGATTCTCACGTAATCTCTGCTAGTACCTATCCATTCCCCGAGCATTATCTCTGCTAGTACCTATTCCATTCAAAGGAATAGCGACCCAACGTCATAAACTACAAGGAAAGACAGGAGCAAGGGTTTCATATACCAATCTTGCTTCTTGTTTGGCCCAGCTGAGCCAGTGTTCGTATTTTTAGATAGTTTTCTCTTTGTGCATTCCTTGCCAACGAGTGATGCAATGTTTCCTAGGTCATTCCTTCCCAAGGAAGAAACCATATCCTCTGCATGTAATAAAATTTGTGACCGACTGCAGGTCTAGTAGCCTCTGTCGCGTTGTTCCTTGCCTCATTGCTACGTATGCTTTACTTAGACATGTATGGTTATGGATATTATTAAACTTTTAACCAGTTTCGTATTTTCATTACAATTTTAACTTGAAATTAATAAATTTATAAAAAAATGAAATCTATAAATATTACGAAACATGTTTTAAGCTTTCAAATGAAAATTTCAAAATATTTGAACAAAAACCTAATCTAAACTCTTTAAAATTATGCTTTACAATTACGTATTTTCATATATATATATATGAATGAATAAAAAATGCATTATTTTAAATCATTGAATGTTTTGTGCAAACTTAAGATTCGAGGTTTTATTCTTCAATCCTGCTCCGTTATATTTATTTTATAATAAAAAATATAAAACAAATCCCCAATCATCATGATATAAAAGGAAATGAACAAGATTCCAAGGTGTTTCTCTTCACAAGGCTGACTTATAACGGCGTTTATAATATATTTGGAAGTTTATTGGATATAAATAATAATGATTGATCGTTGTGTTGTTATGATTGATTTTATAATTAGCTCTCCATGTAGTCCGTAAAAAAATAGTAATCAGGAGCAACCCCAAAACAAGTAGGCCCTTTTCAATAATTTACAATTTACTAGGAGTGCGTCTATCTGAAGTAGGAATTTCCTTGCAAGAAGTTCCTTCAAATAACCACATCATTGGGCAATCCGGTAGTCAGATAATCAGATAGCTGGGTAGCTAGATAATTGGATCATCGGGTAATAAGGTAAGTGGTAATCCACTTTTTGAGTCTAAACAATGGGTACACATCAATATAGAAAAATTTTGGGTTCTAGGCAAGGCAGTGAGTATGCATCACTTACCCACCAGCACTAAACTAACTAGTCAACCAGCAATAACCGGACTGCATGCTTAACCACTATTGCTTCCACCAAAAATTTATCCTACTATTGCTTCCACTAATAATTTATCCTACTATATTATGTACACGTCGAGAAATTATTTCTTCTTTATAACCGAGCAAATTAACTAAGCACATTAAAAGAACGACTAATCTTGAAATGAGAAAAAGCTACGGTAATCTTGGAATGAGAGAAAGCTGCGACCCACACCCAGGGTAATAAATGGATGATACCATTGATTCTAACTCTGTAACTAGATAATATGTATCCACGGAACATGATATCAAATTGGATCATATGACTTAAAAGCTTCCTTTTCCTTCACAACCTTTGTCATTGATGTCTTTGTGTTACCCGTAACTATCCTCTGGGCATGTATCGATTTCATTTCTTTACGCTACTACCACCATTTCATTGTTAGCAGCTGCATTACACACATAAATCTTGACATGCTTCTTCGACGTTGTTGGCATGCAAAGAAGTCAATTGCATAAGGAAGGGACTTGTTGCCTTTAGCATCTCCCCTTGTTATATCTACACAATGTCAAATCATCATCTATTCAATATATTTTACAGGAAAACTATCCTTAAGCAAATACTTTTCATCAACTGCAATGGCCATTACTAACCATTCCAAATGCCCTACAGATTCAAACTATATAGATTCTATTTATTCTAATGAAATAGAATGGATCAATGGGCGCTGAATAAAAATTTAGATTGAACAAACCAACCATCTTTAAGTTGATGAGAAGTCAATATAACATTGTGTAATAACTCTTCGATCCGTACGTGAACGTGTTGAAGCTCAATCCAGTATTTCAAATGTTCATACCGAAGTAATGACAAACTGCTTTGGAATCAAAATGTGCAGGATATAGTAATGAAAAGTGTAAGCACCCTCTGTTACTAGCCCCCAAAAAAATTTCTTATATACAGGATACATGTAGATTCATAATACCAAATTGAGAGATATTATATCTCTCAGTAACAACCAAATTAATAAGATTAATATGTTTGGAATAAGCCTAAACATATTAATAAGATTAATATTTTTGGAATAAGCCTAAAGGAATATATTTGATGCATTGATAATGTTTTGTTCTTAAAAATGTTTTTAACTAATATGTTAACTTGGTATCTATCCATGTTGACCCATTGTTCTCGTGATGCTACCTGCCAAATGGAAATTTTATTGGGTAGTGCATGGTTTCACTACAATGAAGTTGGACTTCTCAAAATAAGAGATGGAGTCTTTGGAGTACAACTACACATTCATCTAATAGTTTTTTATTACCAAGTTTTAATTACCACGTTGATTTAATAGTTGTATCAAGATTGCATATAACCAATAGTTAATCTAATAGTTATATAATATAACTGCTATTAGAGTTGAAGTTAGATAATAGTTGTAGAATAATTGGAATTAAACTAATAGTTGTATCTAATAGTTAATTCAAAAGTTAATATATCAACAATTGCACTTCAAGTAAAAGTCATGATTGGAGTTGAAGTTAAGCTAATAGTTGTATCATCAATGGAGTTAAGCTCATAGTTGTATCTAATAATCCAATAGTTGAAGTTGAAGTTTATTTTTTCCAACTATCAAGAAGTATACCTATGAAATGTTAACTAAGCTATTTTTTACTTTTTTGAAATTCGAATTTTGAAGGAAACTCATCGAATCAATCTGAACATTACACTTGTCTCATTCTCGTCCATAGATAAAAAGGCATAGATGGTAGTCCACCTCAAAATTCTAAGATATATATGTCTATCATTGTAAAGACATAAACACCTATCGATGTAATTATCTAGATGTCCATCTTCCATATGGGTTTGAGTGTTACACAACTGCACATTAGCTAGAATCCTAGATGCCAAATTAAGGTACTTCAACTAAGCCTTAAGCAATTAGAGATGAGTTTAAGCTAATAGTTGTAAAATTATTGGAGTTAAGCTAATAGTTGTATCTAATAGTTATCCAATATAACCATGATTAGAGTTGAAGTTAACCTAATAGTTGTAGAATCAATGGACTTAAGCTAATAGTTGTATCTAATAGTTAATTTAATAGTTAATATATCATCAATTGTACTTCAAGTAAAAGTCATGATTGGAGTTGAAGTTAAAGCAATAGTCGTATCATCAATGGAGCTAAGCTCATAGTTGTATCTATTAATTGAATAGTTGTATCTAATAACCTAATGGTTGAAGTTGAAGCTTAATTTTTCCAATTCTCACAAAGTGTAAGTATTAAATGTTAACTAAGTTATTTTTTATTTTATTTTAAATTATGAATTATGAATTTTGGACGAGGCCCACAGAATCAATCTGGACATTATATTTGTCTCCTTCTCATTTGTAGATGAAAAAGCATAGATGGTAGTCCACCCTGAAAGTATAAGATATATACACCTATCAATCTAATGAATATAACGTTATTCTTTATGTCAATGCCAATGTAATAAGACATGCGACTTTGGAGATTCTTTAACTAAATCCCGAGAATAGAAAATCAAGTATGATAAACCCGAGTTCATTTAGTTCAACAAAGATCCCACCGAGTCACCTGCATTTGTTTTTAATTCTGTTCAAAAATGGAAACAGGAGCTCAACACTGAAAATATTCTTCTTACAAAAATGAAAAAAAGGTATAAAGTCAATCCTATCTCCTAAACAAGAAAAAAAGTACCTTAAACCTCACAATTTATAGATTAAAATTAAAGAACCATGTCAGCTTTAATTTAGCGTAGCATTACCATCACGAGAGTTCTTTGATTTTTAAACCATGTCTCTATTCATATTATCTTGATTCTTTCTATCGAATACCCAACCTTCAGCAGCTGAAGAATAACTCTCGTGAATATTGAGACATTGAATTAAAGTCGACATAATTTAGTGGAGTGTTTTAATATATATATTTATTGAGAGTGAAAATTGGTTATTAACATAAGTGCATTCTTCTCAAGATGATCACAACATCAGGATTGAAACACCAAAATCAATATTCCATATGCAATTTTCCTCTCTTTGAATAATATCTTGTTGTATAAACATAAACAGATTACCTTTCATCTCATAATCACTGCTTAACCACAACAACAGTCCCCAAAATAAATAATGCAATCTATATGTAAAGGGTTTCCAAACCTACCTTCCATGTCACAATCTATTGAACAATATCTACCTTTCTTCTCATAATTGATGATAAACCACAATAACCACCCCAAAAATTAAATAAAAATCCAATCTGCGTGCAAATAGGGCTTAAAGCCCTAGAATTGTGAAGTTCGACAAGCTAAAGAAGCCACTACTATGAATTCCATTTCTTTTTCATAGGAAATGGCCAGTGAGATTTCATTCTAATCATTTATTGCAAGCCTTCTATTCTCTCTCCTAGCATCCCAACTTTGAAAATTAAATAGTTAATATGATTGGATATGCTTCATATTTAACTATAAATGAATAGATATACTTCAAATTTTATTATCCAGATAAAGAATTCTAAATATTCCTTGAAATACAAAAATGGAAGAAAAAAGGAAATTAATTACATTAGTGTCACCAAAACAGTGTCATGGAGTGAAGAAAAACAGTGAATATGGAAAGAGATACATACAAATACGTGCGGTTCACACGGCATATTCAAATTGAAATAAAGTACCAAGAGGACAAAATCATTTTTAAAAGAGAAAAATGAAATGATAACAATTGCTAACTACATCACAAACATCCATTACCCAAGAGACAGACTGATCTCAAGTGTGACAACAAGTTTTGTTAGGATTATTAATCCTCCCTTGTCCAATTTGGTCATATGTCTAAATCAGGAGTCATGTCTAAATCAGGAGTCCATCCAGTATATTTTTAGTCACTAGCACCATTGGGTCCACTTGGCTTAATTGGGGCACATGTTCTAGTTACTAAAGTGTGGGGAACACTAATTGAGGCCTACTGCCACTGATTGCACTTGCATGCACCAGTTTAGGAGCCACCGAGAGTGCCGATACAAACCCAAGTCAGTGGAGTTGAGTTGGTGACTAGTCAAGCTCAGTTAGGAGTCTGTTACATTCAGTTCTAGTCGTCTACATTCAGTTAGCGCTAGGTTTGCATGGATGCATGTAGGAGAGGCGAATTCCTCACCTACCACAATCAGTTAGGCTTAGTTAACATTGAATTAGACACTTGATTTGTGAATTGGAACTCCGATGAACTCCGATAATGATTTAGACAAGGTCAGTTAACCATTCATTCCTCCGATAATGATTTAGACAAGGTCAGTTAACCATTCAGTCCTCTGATAATGATTTAGACAAGGTCAGTTAACCATTCAGTTAAGTAGACTCTAATCAATTCAAATTTCATCACATGGATTCGAATTGCTTGTGGCTATTTAGCCATTGTACTTCATTGTAATTATTATCTAATTACTTTTGATTAATGAAAGCATTCACAGTTGCAAGCCATTTTTGCACCGTTTCATTCTTCAATTGCTAAGTAAATTGTGTGATCTATTATTGTGAGTTGTGTGTTGATCCATAGATCTATGTGCTCAATTTAATATGGTATCAGAGCCTCGACAGGACAAGGCACTTCTCCTACTATAAATCCATACTTCGATCAATTTTTTTGAGCAAAATTGCTCCTTCTAATATTGCACCATAAGCGGAGAATTTACCACTTAATATCCCAAGTAAAGGAATTGTTGATCAAGCTTACTTGATCAACTATGTTGGGTGTGAAGAAAATTCCAAAAGTGCAGATTGTCGACCTTATTTTGTATGTTTGATTCTGTGATTTACAGGTTTATCATTCCACTTCACTGCATTCGCTACAAGCAGTTCAGTCTCCTTAAGAACATTCGCTACAACAGCTCAGTCTTCTCTACTACATTCTAGATGGCCCCTCCAATGGAGCTCCTCACTCCTTTCAACTACTCTTCAGACTCACAATGGAAGTAGAGAAAGAGCCAATCCATTATGTTGACAAAGAAAATTATTGTCCAACAAGCTTGATGAATCCTATGGATGCTTTTGCCTCTCAATCTCTCGAGATATTCTATTCCATATCAATAGATTGAAGACTCCCAAGGAGGTTTGGGATAAGATTGCATCCTTATTTGACAAGCAGGATGATCTGAGGGTCTATCAGCTGGAGAATGAGCTGATCTCTCTCCATCCATCCAATTTCAAAACACCCAATGACTTCTTCACAAAATTCAAGAATCTAGTGTTCCAATTGAAGCTGTGCAAGGTGGAGAAGGAGGATGATCAACTCATCCTTTCCATTCTCTCCAAGCTTGGTGCAGACTATTCAGTATTTGTATCAACATTTCATTCTGTGAAGCTCTCTACTCCAAATCGGAAGATGCCTACTCTTGACTCTTTCATTGAATCTCTTACTCAAGAGCATGACAAATTGATCCAAATGGGGATCATTTGATCTTCCAGAGATCAAGCACTTGTTTTGGGAGGACCTAAGGTAGCGAATGACAAAGGGAAGAAAAAGGATGAGTCTCTTGTAGAGAAAGAGAAGTCAAAAGAGCCTTCAGGTTCAAAGAGAAGAAAGAAGAATGGAAAAGGAAAGACACTCTGTTCTTACTGTGGAAGGGGCTTTCATCCATAAAGCACCTGTATGAGAAGAACAATAGATGAGATGGCTCTTCTTCTGAAGAATTATAACATTACTGTACCTTCTAGCGCAAGGAAGGCTGACCAGAAGGAAGAAACTGAAGAATATGAAGAGACATGCCATGCATTAAAGGCTAGCCGCTCCACAACACATGCCTTCCCCATTGATTCTAGAGCTTCCAATCATATGGTTGCATCCAGAGAATCATTCTCTTCCTTACAGTATTTTGATGGTCCTAGTATTCAGATGGGAAATAGTAGTAAATTTCAAGCCAAATGGAAGGGCTCTATCAAGATTGAACATGGAAAGTTTAAAGATGTGCTTTATGTTCCCTCCCTAGCTGCAGACATGTTATCTATATACCAGATGACTCATACTGGCTCTCCAAAGCGAGTCATATTTGGTCCTAACTCAATGGAGATCACAAATATCTCTACTGGAAACATCATAGTGAAGGGTGCTGCAAATCATGCCTCCAAGGCATATGATTTCTCACACTTCATGCCATTTTAAGAACCAGTTCACTCTCAGCAGCCACTTGCAAGGGAAGGTAAAAACATTTCATCTACATCTTTTGCATTTTCCACTAGTATTGCAAATCCAACTATATCAGTTTATGAGATTGAGATTCAGGGTGATTCAGATCTAGATTCAGTCCCTTCTTCCAAGTTGGAAGCTAGGAAGATGACTGGAAATCAATATGACACTCATAAGGGAAAGACCCTTGCGCTATGTCGTTCAATCTTACCTCCTTCAAAGAGATGCAATAGAATCCTTCTAAGATACTACATGGCAAGGGCTCAATCTCACTACATTCATAAGAATAGAGCTGATCATACATCTCTTCATCTAGCAAGAGACAAAGGTTACATTCCTCCTTCCTTCCATCATTATTTTGGGAGAAGATGGAGAAGTCTACATGCCAGGCCCCACGATACTTGTGCACAGAACATCATGCATGCTACTTTGCTACATCACAGAGATTGCAGCAACACATTTTCAAGTTTTTCAAACTTCAATCCTAATTCTATCTGCTTAGTTAGAGGGGGGAGTTTTTTCCCATGTGATTTTTTTCCCAGATCCTTGTGTTGAGAAGTTGCTTTACTTTACTTGATGTAATGGGTGACCTATGGTCTTAGTTACCAGGGCCCACATATTGTCTAAGTTAGCATTCAGGGGGGGTTTTAGGATTATTAATCCTCCCTTGTCCAATTTTGTCATATGTCTAAATAAGGAGTCATGTCTAAATCGGGAGTCCATCCAGTTTAGTTTTAGTCACTAGCACCATTGGGTCCACTTGGCCTAATTGGGGCACATGTTCCAGTTACTAAAGTGTGGGGAACACTAACTGAGGCCTACTGCCACTAATTGCACTTGCATGCGTCAATTTAGGAGCCTCCTAGTTCAATCCCTACAATTTAGGAGCCACTGGGAGTGCCGATACCAACCCAAGTCAGTTGAGTTGAGTTGGTGACTAGTCAAGCTCAGTTAGGAGTCAGTTACATTTAGTTCTATCCCTCTGCATTTAGTTAACACTAGGTTTGCATGGTTGCATGAAGAAGAGGCTCATTCCTCAGCTACCACAGTCAGGTAGGCTTAGTTAACACTGAATTAGACACTTGAGTTGTGATTTAGAACTCCGATGAACTCCGATAATGATTTAGACAAGGTCAGTTAACCATCCAGTCCTCCAATAATGATTTAGACAAGGTCAGTTAGCCATTCAATCAAGTAGATTCTAATCAATTTGAATTTCCTCACATGGATTCGAATTTCTTGTGGCTATTTAGCCATTATACTTCATTGTAATTATTATCTAATTACTTTTGGTTAATGAAATAATTCACAGTTTCAAGCCATTTTTGCACTCTTTCATTCTTCAATTGCTGAGTAAATTGTTTGATCTATTCTTGTGAGTTGTGTGTTGATCCATAGATCTATGTGCTCAATTTAATAAGTTTGTAATGATGACCTAATATGCCAAGCCCGACTGTCAAATACATGGCAATGACAAGGAAATAGTAGAGGAGATGCTCATACCATCCAACATATTATCCAAACATATAGAAATGGATAAACTAGTACATGACCTACATAGGATATCTAATGAATTATAGAGATCTAACATGAAAGGAATCACCTCAAGAATCTGGGAGTCTATGGAATCAACTTCAGATTGTTGTTGTTGACTAGTAGGAGAAAGTAAACAGATATTAGGTGTTTCCACCTATCAAATGAACGACTCCTCTGTAGTTGAACATGGAATCCTCTCTCCTAAGAAAACAAAAATGTATCTTTGATCTAACAATAAACTGGGAAACCAAAAGTTATATACACAAATTTCTATCCCTAATTTTACAATCTACTAGACAATTAAAATAAAATGTTCCACAATTACTATGACGAGGTATACAGTTTGAAAACACCCTATTGCATAGGGATGGGACAATATGTCCTGGCACTAACCTGGTATGTACAACCATGAACTTCCTATGAGAAACATTTGATAATATAACCAATATCAGTAAGGTAACCCTATGATCAGGCCTCCAGATATGTTGTGAAAAATCTAAACTCTAAATTTAAAAATCCAAGTTAGTTCCAAGTACTTCAAATGATGACTCTATTCAAGTGATGTAAATGTACACTACTGAAAATTGGAAGGAATGGTGACTAAAAATTCAAGTGGAGGGAATCTACAGAGATACCAATATGAAGAAAGAAAGGAGAGTTCAGAATGACAGAAAAGGAAATTTTATTTTATTCCTTGAAAGACATTCTCTCATCTATCTACCTAATGTCTTGGAATCCAAATGCATATATACAAAATAGATAACCATAGAAGAGAAAGAAGCTCATAATACCAAAATAGAAAAAGGCCAAGTAGTTTGGATGATGGATCTATCCAAGTAATGAAAATATACTTTATTGAAGATAGGACTGATAGTGAAAATCCAAATGGAAACATTCTACAGAGATACCAATATACAAGAAGAAAGGAGAAAATAAAAATTTATCCCTCAAAAGATCTGGTCTCATATGTCTATTTAATGACTTAGATCCAAAGGCAGGTAACCAATCAGTAGTAGATAACTATGGAAAAGAGAACAACTCAAAATACCAGAGGAAAATAATTCAGGTAACTTCTTATGAAAAACATCCTACTATATGACCAATATCACCAAGGTCACCGAGAAATGGTGATCAGAATTTCAATCATTTTATGAAAATTCAAAATACTCATTTTAACAAGCCAAATTGGTTCCAAGTGCTTTGGATGATGGCTCTATCCAAGAGATGCAAATATACGCTATTGAAGATTGGGAGGACTAATGAGTGAAAATCCAAATAGATGTCAATTCAGTGATAGATAACAACAGAAGAGTGTGTATCCAAGAGTACCACCAGAGAAAGAGGTAAAGAATTCAAGGTCAGAGACAATCTCCCCTGTGTTTTAATTTCTAAAATCATAAAAGAATGCCAAGCAGTTTGGATGGTGGCTCTATCCAAACAATGCAAATATAATTTATTAAAGATAGGACTGGGTGAAAACCCAAATGAGTACTTTATACATAGATACTAATACATAGGAAGAAAGGAGAATACTGAATACCAGATACTTTATTCCTCAAAAGGCCTAGTCTCATCTATCTATCTATGACTCAAAATACAAAGATAGTTAACCAGTCAATAGTAGATAACTATGGAAGAGATAAGAGGTTAGAATACCAAAAGAAAAAGAGGAAACAAATTCATGTAGATGACAACCTCCCAATTTCTTGAGCCAAGTGTGAAAATAAAAATTGTAACTACAAAGCATATTCTCCCCCAGTACCGGGAGACTCTGATCCTACTAGAAATTAAAATCCAACGTTCACAACATCTACTTTACTTGCCTTTGTAGCACAGTTCAGTCTTGTAATAACGCACTTAGGAAGGAAGGAACCAATATCTCTTTCTTATAGCATATATACCTACACTCCTTCTAGACCTTGTATCCAACTGGATTTGATGGAATGGAACATTATATGTTCCTACCTCAACTGGATTCCATGACAATGCGTTATATATGTTAATTCGCATTTTGAACATCCAACAGACATTTTGCATAAGCACCAGTCTTGATAGTCATAGCTATAGAGCATATCCATTTTAACAAGGACACTCTATCGTTATAATACCCGAGAGATGAGGAAATTGAGCTAGATGAGTTACTATAACAGATGAAATCGATTGATATGTCTTCTGAGGGGGGTGCACAAAAGAACTATCTTATGAAATGGGTCACCAATAACTTGTCTTCTTATATAGGTGCTCCCATGGATGAATGACTTCCCACATCCTCACCGGTCGAGATAAAGGATATGTCCCTATTGAGCCACATACAACACCAACGAAGAAAGCAACGCCATCATAATCAAGGGGCCATATCAACAGATACAAAGAGTGCCATAGTTTTATACAATACGAAGTAAGGGAAAGAGGGTCTATATCTAGTAACCAAGGTTATAGAAAACCCCAATCCATACATCCATGGATTTCCTTTTCCACCATTATCTCTGGTTCTAGGTAAACACAATTGTTGAAATGATTGATGCGGGAGAAACTACTTGGTAACCGCTTATTTCCAGTAGATCAACTCGGACACATGCCGTTATGGATGATGCTAATGAAAAATCCATTCGATATCAAACTTAGATTGTACCAGGAAAACCAATTCTCCAAAATGACTCAAAGCCCCATGTAATGTCCCCAAAAATCAAAAATAATTTTTTTTTATTAGGCTAGTAAAAATTGACTAGGCTGGACATTATTGAATATTGCGGAATAAAACGTACACTAAATGTACCACTGTTTGGTCATAAGTTGTTCTTATGTTCTATCATCTTACTTTCATTTCTGATTGTTACTCTGTTTTACTTGAGATGTCCTAATGTTGTTTACTACGTTATTCTTATGGTTACACATGGTTGTGTATGCGTAGTTGCTTGGTTATATACTTCGTTCATTTCTACATATGTTTACTTGTTAGTTATATGGTTCTAACTTAACTTTGTTTTTGGAACCTAAGTCGGTGGAGTGGCAGGACTATTTCTCCCATGTGACTGACTGAGAGGTAAAGTTTCTACTTCTCTATAAGGCTTACTTAGTTAATTTTGAACTAAGGCATTCTTAACTTGTTACGTGCAGGTGTACTACACTCGCAGCTAGTGACACCTATGTATCGTTATTATTGCTTCAAACTTAATTGGTTTAGTGACCAGGTAAGTACCACGATTATTTATTTTAAGTCCTGGAATGTTTATCTATGTGATGCCTTATTGTAATCTCACAGATCACATAAGGTTACCAATAATACATACTAAAACATACATACATAACAGAGACAAGAGATAAGAACAAGTAGATAGAATAACAAATTATATTACATGAGAGGGTCCATACAATGTAGAGAACTGAATCGAGTTCTCATTTGGCTCAATAGCCTAATATATACGATTTACAAACAGTTACAAAATAACTACCCGTCGGTTCACTCAATCGACACAACCTTAGGTGGCCGACCTAATCTCTAATTAGTCGGTTGATCGACTAAGTCAGCTATCGTTCAAGTCGACATACTGACTTGCTCCCCCAACATCTCCCCCATGAACAAAACGTTTCTTTGTCCCAAAGAAACAATAAGGTACCAAAATTTCCTTGTCTGTCTAAGTGGTCATTATTTTGTGCAATGGAACCAATGTTGTAATCTCACAGATCACATAAGATTACCAATAATACATACTAAAACATACATACATAACAGAGACAAGAGATAAAATAATAACAGATTATATTACATGAGAGGGTCCATACAATGTAGAGAACTGAACCGAGTTCTCATTTGGCTCAACAACCTAATATATACGATTTACAAATAGTTACAAAATAACTACTTGTTGGTTCACTTAACTGACACAACCTTAGGTAGCCGACCTAATCTCTAATTAGTCAGCTGACCGACTTAGTCAGCTGATCGACTAAGTCGGCTATCGTTCAAGTCAACATACCCACTTGCTCCTCCAATATGCCTAATGTTCATTAAGAGTTACTGAACCATTATTCATACTTTAACCTAGATGTACTTCATACTTATTTTATTAAAATATTAACATGACTTGTTATCTCTCTTGACATGTTTTAGAAACCCTTGTTAGAGATCATTTCTTGGTTTTATGTAAACATTGTTTACCATGGCTTAATTCATATGCCATGGTTCTAAACTTAAGGCCTAAGGAGGGAGATAACCCAAGGTTTTAAAGGCTTAGTGCCTAATGTATACAATCCATGTAATACATTATACCCTGCATTAAAATTTGGGTTAGCGAAATATATGACATGGTCTGAACATTCACGTTGGGGTTTTAAGACAATGAAATTGGGAAAAGGTGGCTTACCATGGCTTAATTCATATGCCATGGTTCTAAACTTAAGGCCTAAGGAGGGAGATAAGCCAAGGTTTAAAGGATTAGTGCCTAATGTATACAATCCATGTAATACATTATACCCTGCATTAAACTTTGGGTTAGCGAAATATATGACATGGTCTGAACATTCACGTTGGGGTTTTAAGACTATGAAATTGGGAAAAGGTGGCAACGATAATGTGTCAATTACAAACTATGGAGATGTGGGTTTAGCATTTGATAATGGACACCATGCTGGTGCCATTAATGCGCCTTGGATTTTGTGGCAGCCCAAGCTTAGGGCTTGGCTCACGATGGACTTTGGCCATTTGCTTTGTTTGTGGTTGTTTGGTCTCGGCTCTGTGCAGTGGGTTAAGGTGACTTTGAAAGTATGGCTTCGTTGTGGTTTTTATACCATTGTGGTGTTTATTCGTTTGCTTACTTTGGTTCCATACTCCTCATCCTTCGTTGCTTGGGTTGTGGTTGCAAGTGACATGACGACGAGGAGATGAGATTCGTATCATGACTGCGAGCTATGGGTTAGAATTACCATTATGGTAAGCCTTCTAATGAGTCGATACTCACCATCTCTTGGATTTGAGACTGGGTTTTAACTTGTCAGGTTTTATTCTACTTGTGTTGGTTAATATGGTTGCATTTGGGTTTTGGGGTTTGTCTGTATCGTGACAGAGCTCTGTTGGTACTCCCCATCATTGAGTTTTAGTGTTTGGTTTTCATTTTCCCTTGGATCTATTTTTAATGATGTAATGGGATGTAAAAATTGATGAGGCTTCTAGCCGTAAGGAGAAACTTGAATTCCTTTACAGGCTCTGCGTGTAGTTTGTAAATTTGGGGTTAATTAATGAAGTATACACAATGGCAGCACCATTGCTTGCAATGGTGCCACGACCATTGGTTGATTGTGTAGAATTGATTTAATACTTATAATTTTTTGTATTCGATTATATACGGTTTTGTTGTTATTTAAACTTGGGTATTATATGGCATTTTCCCTCGTGGTTAGACTATCTAAAATGACTTTCATTATTAGCTTAGTTATGGTAATTAGTAATGTTGACAGCGTATGGCTTGGGCCATGCCATAGATGGCTTAGGCGCTTGCCATGGAAGCTGCGAAATAGTAGACTGTTTATTTTTACCTTATGGTTTTTATTTAGTGCAATGTGGAAACAAAGAAGTCGTGGGTGCAACCCTGGATGGCTTTGTTGCTATGGGAGGATTTGTTGACAGTGCAAAATTGATATTTAAATGTACTGTGTAATTTATTTGTAAACCATGGCTTATGTAAATGCTACACATAGCTTAGTAAGGTTCTTATGACCTTTGTGAAATGGTTATTGTTTAGATTATATCCTGTGTGTTTAGAGTTGGGGCCAAGGCAGAGCATACAGCGTGGTTTCAAAGTGAGGGTATCATGGCCTTGTTGTAGCAAAAGCATGTTATTAATGTAGCCTGCATACACTCTATGTATAGCGTGGCCTTGATTAAATGTAGCATGACTCCATAGGATTCGAATCCTGGTCGTTGTTGATGCAATGAGTTGTAATTTATGGGTGGTTGCGATTTGGGGCTTAGGTGCCCACAGGATTCAACTCGTGCCCTCTCTTGTAATTACTTGGACTATGTAAAATTATGATGGGGTTTATAATCCAGTTCCTGTATGTTTGCTGTAGATCGTAAATTATGTAAACGAAAATGGCCGAGATTGTCTACAGGATTCGTTCGTGTGACCTTAATGTAATTATATGCTTTTAATTGTTTATTTGGAATGAAAGCATGGTTATTTAAATGATTTCTGCGTATAAATAATGAGGTGGATTTTATTATAAATAGCACGGTGTTTATGGTTTACGATTTGGGAAAATAGAGTGTCCCCAAGATTTGATTCTGTGGCCTCGTTGTACTTACAGATTTCTTTATTTGATGATTATAATGTTACTTTGGTTAATTGTTATGTGATGGATGTGAGTTGATATTAGATGGGACTATTTGATTTATGGCATACGATTTGATTATGAGGATTTATAATATTAGGGCTGTGGATTTTATTTAAGAAAATGAACTTGATTTTTAGACCAATGAATGGTCACGATATTTAATATGTTTATTTGCTTATGATGATGTTATTTTAATGGCAATGATTTAGTAATTAGCATGTGTTTAAATATGCAGACCTGGAAAGGTCTTTGTTGGTTTTTATCTTGGATTTAGTATGGAATGTTTATAAATTGTGCATTAGATATAATTATTGTATTGGTAGATTAGATTTGTATTTCTATTTTATATATGTTAATATATCTATATTGAAGATAATAGATTAGGTTAACTAGGTTGTAAGCCTATACTTATATATAGAAAATCTTACTTCTCCAATAGTCTATTTAAATTTAAAACATGCCTCTACTGACAAATGGAATATGTCAGTAGAGTATAAAGACCAAAAGAATAGATAGGTAATAGGTCTGAAATAAAACCTAGTTTGTACTTAACCTAGTTTCAACGGTAAAAATAATACAGGAATTAAAACTAGGGTGCAAAACCATTGATAAACATTTATAAAAGAATTAAAATTGCAGAAGTAAACTGATGAATACACCCTGGATAAATCTTGGTATAGAAAATAACTTGCAGCCTAGGGTTATAATTTAAAAATGAAAACCCTAGCATAATTTAAGCAGAGAAGCAAACACATAGGGTTAGGAAGTGCAATGTAATCATTTGCCTAACATAGCCAACATTTATTATAGAAGAAATGGAATAGGAAGTCTAGGGATTCATACCTGTAACTTGAAGCTCTTTTAATGGCTGAACCTGCACACTCAAATAACTAACAATTCATAGGCAGATTTGACCTCTGTATTAGATGACCGAATCACTTGGGAAATACCACGTTCCACCCAACCATGACCCAGAATCGTTCTTGGTTTAAATATGGATCCCCCTGAACTGGAATCCAAAATTAAAGAAGCTTAGAACTCCTAAAGGTAGGGTTTCCTATCTGGTATATCAGGTCTGGATCAGTTCTCCTTTTTTCCTTCCAGGAAAACGTTCTGCAAGAATTCACTTGAGAGCAAAACAGGCAGAATAATGACTCCTTCAATGGTAGATCAGAACCCAAGCATTTCCTTGGCTTGAGATTTTATAAACAGACTTTTCAGTCAAAGGGACAGTTAAATCAAGAAACCTTGGTTTCTTGATTTAACCCTTTTTTAATTAATTTGGGTAATTTTTAATACTTTAATTTTGGAACTTTCCACTAGTTCGTAATTAGACTTTTGTAGGTATTGTATTATTTATTATCGTTAACTAATAAATAATAATGGATGGAGCTTTTCTTTCTTTCTTTCATCATTAATATTATTACTATATTTATTCTTTATACATGCCATTTATAAAATACATAATAATATAACATTTGTTAACATTTGTCTTTGGGCATCATATAACATGATCCCTAGACTTAATGACACTTCTTCATTAAGGTCAAATAAGTAGATGGTTAGGTATACTAGGCTAGGAAACTCTAAACATCCTTCCATGTTGGATTCCCTCGTATAACATGGTAGTTCTTCAGTACTTGATGAGAATACAGAAATTCAAATTTTCTTTTAAGCACTTATAAATAAGTCTGATGAGATCAATATTTTTCTCGAGTCATTTTCACTCGAGAATTATTAAATTCTTTTCGGTAACCCCTAGTGCTTACCAGAGCCCATACTCAACTCTTTAACAGGGAGTTACAAACTTAGTGCAAGTCCAGAGCTCTTCGCTCAACAATAATGCTAGAATGTACTTGTACGATACACCTAGGGATACAATGGCCAAGGATACGATGCTCCAGAGCTTATGCTCAACATCAACATGGAAGGCTCCAGTGCTTATGCCCAACACTTTCAATCTTATCTTTTCATGTGTTCCAAAGCTTCACGCTAAACCCAAATATAAATACTCATGTGCTCCATAGCTCTGTGCTCAACACAACACTAATTAATCATGTGCTCCAGAGCTCCTTGCTCAACACAAACATCTCATCAATCATGTGCTTCAGGGTCCATGCCCAACACAACCAATCATATATATATCATCAAAAATTGGCTTACGCCCAATATATAAAACAAATCATCATGTTCATATGCAGTGGGGTCTTCAACCCAATATATCAAAATAAAACATCAAGATAACATCATAATCAATAGCCTCATGCGTATAATTGTTAGTTCCAAAATTTAGGATATTACATGCCTCCTCGCTTAGAACAACATCGTCCCTGGTGTTCTAGGGACTCGGAATGACATCATGAAACAAGGCGGGGTAAGCCTTTCTCATGGTGGATTCATTCTCCCAAGTAACCTCATCAGCCTCAAAGTGCTTCTATTACACTTTCAACTAGACTACAGTGCGCTTCCGGAGTTGCACCTCTCTCTTGTCCAGTATATGAAGAGGCTCAGGGGAAAACTCTTCTTCAGGTTCCACCTATAATAAGGATCAATCAATTACATGTTTAGTATCATAAACACATTTCTTTAACAAAGATGCATGGAAAACATTATGGACTCTTATGTGTGTGGGTAACACTAGTTCATATGCCACTGTCACTTTCTTGGCTAGTATTTCAAAGGGTCCACAAAATCTAGGTGCTAACTTACCACACCTACCCAAGCTCAACGAGCTTCGTTTTTCTTTTATTGTCAAGTAGACATGATTGCCTATTTGGAAGTATTTATATTTTCTTTTCCGATCCACATAAATTTTTTGGAGGTCTTGTGCTTCTTTAAGGTTCACCTAGACCTTGGTAACCAACTGCTCCAAGTCTATTAATAAATGAGGCCCTAACATGAGCCAATCCATCGGGCTATCCCAAGTAACTAGTGTTCTACACTTCCGTCCATAGAGTACCTCAAAGGGACTCATCTTGACGGAAGTCTGATAACCATTGTTATATGCAAACTCTGCGAGATGAAGGTATTCTTCCCACTTGGTGGGATTGTTCATGACATGCATCCTAAAAATGTCCTCAACAATCTGGTTTACTCTTTCTGTCTGCCCATTTGTCTGCGGGTGATACGCAGTGCTAAAGTTCAACCGTGTCTCCAATTCGGAAAATAAAGATCTCCAAAATTTTCCTGTAAAATTAACATCTCAATCCGAGATTATTGCCTTGGGTATCCCGTGCAATCTAAATATCTCCTTTAAGAAGATATCAGCAATGTTCACTTCCTTGTAGGTCGACTTCATAGGAATGAAGTGTGCTGCTTTTGACAACTTGTCGATGACTATAAAAATAAAATCATTTTTCTTCTTACTTTTTGGTAAACCAGTGATGAAATCCATACTAATGACCTCTCACTTCCATTTTGGAATGGGTAACGGCTGCAGCGATCTCGAAGGATGTTGATGCTCATCTTTGACTAGTTGACATTCATGACATTTCGAGATAAACATCGCAATGTTGGCCTTTAACTTAGGCCAGAAAAAGTGTCTCTTGATGGCAGATATCGTCTTTTGATATCCCATGTGCGTTGAGTAGGGTTCTCGATGAAATTCTGTGAGGATACTAAACCGAATGTCCCCTCCTTCTAGAACATACAATTTATCCTTGGACCATAGCAATCCGGATTCGTCTACCTTGTATTCTTTTTGTTGTTGAAACAACCTGTCCTCTTGGACTTTCTTGAGGATTTCCATATAGAAGGGGTCAACTTTGTTGGCCGCTCTAATTCTCTCATGCAAATATGAATCAGTTTGACTCAAAGTCACCTCATATATCACATGAGTTCATCGGCTCAAAGCATCGGCAACCTTGTTCTCTTTGCCCTTAATATGCTTTAGGTCAAAATGGTACTCACTAAGGAAAGCCAAACACCTGTCTTTCCTTGCATTTAGATACGGTTGATCGAATAAATATTTTAGACTCATATTGTCAATCTTCAGAAGGAACTTCCTTCCCATGAGGTAGTGCCTCCATATCTTCAAAGCGTAGATGATGGCAGCTAACTCAAGATCGTGTGTGGGGTAATTCTACTCATGCTCTTTTAACTTTCACGATTCATAACAGATCGCATGATCGTTCTACAAGAGGAATCCTCCAAGTCCTTCCTTGCTTGCATCCGTGCAAACAACGAAATCCCCATCAGGATCTGCAATTCGTAGTATCGGTGCGGTCATCAAAATATGCTTAAGCTTTTGAAAACTTTCTTTGCACTTGGAAGTCCATAAGAACTTATTTGCTTTCTTTTCCAAAGCGGTCATGGGGTAAGCGATTCTTGAGAAGTTATTAATGAACTTTCAATAATATCTAGCTAATCCCAAAAAGGACCTAATGTCAGTGACACTAGTAGTGGTAGGCCAATCATTTATGGCTCTAATCGTTTCCAGGTCCACAACTATCTATGTCTTGGATATAATGTGACCTAAGTACTGTATATATGGTTTGTAAAAATCACATTTACTAAACTTAGCGTAAAGCTGGTGTTCTCGTAACACTCGTAGTACTATGCGAAGGTGGTCTTCATGTTCCTTTTTATTTTTGGAATAAAGTAGTATGTCATCTATAAATAACAAGACAAACTTATCCATATACTTACTGAATATGTTGTTCATCATACACATAAAGTTCACGGGTACATTGGTCAACTCGAATGACATCACTATGAACTTGTAGTGCCCTTATCTCATATGAAAGGCAGTTTTGTGAATATCATCATCGCAAATCTGTACCTGATGGTACCTGGATCGTAGGTCAATCTTTGAAAATATTTTGGCTCCTCCCACCTGATCGAACAAGTCATCGATCCTAGGGAGTGGGTATCGATTCTTGATAGTCATTTTGTTCAACTGTCGGTAATTGATGCACATCCACATCGTAGCATCCTTCTTATTTACAAATTGTATCGGTGCTCCCCACGCGGACACACTAGGTCAAATATACCCTTTCTCTATCAACTCCTACAACTGCAGTTTAAGTTCCACCAACTCAGGAGCACTCATGCGGTAAGGGGCTTTGGAAGCCGGAACTGATCCTAGGGTCAGTTTGATAGAAAAGTATAGGTCTCGTTTCGGAGGTAATCCTAGGATTTCCTCAGGAAACACATCTTTGAATTCTTCAAGAACAAGGAAGTATTCTATGCGTTGTTCTCTTTCAGACTCTATGTCTCGAATGTTTACTGCAAACAACTTGTATCCTTTCCTAATGCATTTCTTCGCTTTTAAGATAGATATTTTCCTTACAGAAAATTTATTTGGAAGGCCTTTAACCTTTACTTGGAAAATTTTTTTGGAAGGCCTTGAACCTTTACTTGGTTCCCTTGGCTATCTGTACACAAGATTGACTTGTGTAATCAATCGATCAGGACATGGTGCTGCTCCAACCAGTCCATGCCGATAAGTATATCATACATTCCTAAGGGTAAGAAGTTTAGGTTTACTTTCATTGGAAAACCATTCAGGTTTACCTCACATTCTTTAACTATTTTTGAAACTTTTTGTTTCGTACTTGTGGCTAACTGTACCAGCCAAGGTTTATCATGCTTTACTTTTCCTAGTTTGCATTCATTAATAATTTTAAGTGAGACACAGCTTCGGCAAGCACCGGGATAAATAACTATTGAAATAGAATTGTTCAAGATCTTACCTTCTATCTCAACCATTGTATATTGATGATCTTCCTATTTTCCATCCAATGCTACATAAATCCACGTTGTTCCAGCTATGTCCTCGATAGTTGGCTCTTCGTGTAAGTTGTGTAAGACCCCACTGGCCTTGTTCTTACAATCTCGGGCATAATGAGTCCCATTGCATTTCTAGCACTTGATCTGTATCGAGGTAGCATTGGATCCACTAGATATTGGCTTGTTAACATCAGTAGCTGGTACATAAGGCTTCATACCAAATTTATTGAAGTTCTTGTTTGCTGGAAAGATATTATTCTGCTTTATGTATGGCTGTGGGTTAAACCTAGGTTTGTAGTTATCAAAAAAGTTCTTATACTTGTCTCTGTTTCGGTTCATGTTCTCTTACCTTAGATGTCCATGCTCATAGCAGATCCTAGGTTTGTGCAGGGTGGTATCCAAAGTTTTTGGCATGTCGAACTCAATCCTTTCCTGAAAATTTGGAGGAAGACATCCTAAAAACTGTTGGATCTTTACCTTTTCATCCTTAATGTATGGTACATAATGTAGCAGATCTAGAAAACTATTAATAAAATCATCCACAGTCATGGACCCCATACGTAGTTCATGAAACTCTTTCACCTTTCTATCGAAGAACCTTTCCAACATATATTTCTCTTGGAAGATTTTTCAGAAGTTGCCCCAGCGTATTTCTCTTAGCTCATCTTTCTTGGTATGTTTTGAATCTCTCCACCACCTCGCTACCTTTCCATTCAAGTTATAGATGGAAAGATGAGCCTTCATCTCACTTGAGTAGTTATGAACTTGGAAATATTTGCTCATACCCAGCAACAACTCTTCAACCTTCTCCCCAGTGTTTACCCCACCTTCATAGGTTGGGGCTCTTATTTTCCTAAACTCCTGTTGAAGACTGTCATTGCTTCTTTGTTAATTTCTTTGTGGACAAAGAGAGTCATCACTGGAAGGACTGTGATGATCCCCTTTCGGTGCTTCAGGGGTATGTTCCTCTTTTTCTTCTTCTCTCAGATTGTTGGCCTCTTTATGGTAAAGCTCTCTTTTGGAGTTGTTTGTGGACTGAGTAGGTTTACCCTGTGGGATTCCTCCCGTCATATTTCTCAGTAATGATTTATGAATGGCTTGTTCTTCTTTCCTTTCATTCAGATTATCTTCTCTGAGACTTCGCCATTCTGCTTGAAGACTGTGTATAGTCTTCAAAATATCGGAATTTAGTTCCACCACCAGTTTTGCTTCCGGGGTGGGGGTGTTCATATTTCCTTGCCGACTGTTATCTTCTTCAGTATTCATATTTTGAACTGTCCTGTAAAACTTTCTTGTAATTGCAAAAAAAATTAATAACAGAAAAATTTCTATTAGTAACAAAATTTAATAAGATACTTTATTTTCTTTTACAGTAAATGCTTGGTGCGCCCATAGGTCTCTTAGTATTGAAACTGGGCTCTGATACCACTTTTAATGTCCCCAAAAATCGAAAATGAAAAAAACTTATTAGGCCAGTAAAAATTGCCTAGCCTGGACATTATTGAATCTTGTGGAATAAAATGTACACTAAATGTACCATTGTTTGGTCGTAAGTTGTTATTACATTCTATCATCTTGCTTTCAGTTCTGATTATTACTGTGTTTTACTTAAGATGTCCTAATTTTGTTTACTACATTATCCTTATGGTTATACATGGATGTGAATGTGTAGTTTCTTGGTTATGTACTTCGTTCATTTATGCATATGTTTACTTGTTAGTTATATGGTTCTAACTTAACTTTGTTTTTGGAACCTAAGTGAGTGGAGTGGCGAGACTAGTTCTCCCATATGACTGACTGAGAGGTAAAGTTCCTACTTGTCTAGCGGGCTTACTTAATTCAGTTTGAACGAAGGTGCTCTTAACTTGATATGTGCAGGTGTACTACACTCGCAGCTAGTGACACCTNCTGAGAGGGAAAGTTCCTACTTGTCTAGCGGGCTTACTTAATTCAGTTTGAACGAAGGTGCTCTTAACTTGATATGTGCAGGTGTACTACACTCGCAGCTAGTGACACCTATGTATCATTATTATTGCTTCGTACCTACTTGGTTTAGTGACCAGGTAAGTACCACAATTATTTCTTTTAAGTATTGGAATGTTTATCTATGTGACACCTAATGCTCATTAAGAGTTACTGAACCATTATTCATACTTTAACCTATATGTACTCTGTACTTATTTTATTAAAATATTAACATGACTTGTTATCTCTCTTGATAGGTTTTACAAACCCTCGTTAGAGATCATTTCTTGGTTTTATGTAAACAATGTTTACCATGGCATAATCATATGCCATGGTTTTAAGCTTAATGCCTAAGGAGGGATATAATCCAAGGTTTAAAGGATTAGAGCCTAATGTATACAATGCATGTAATACATTATACCTTGCATTAAAATTTGGGTTAGCGAAATATATGACATGGTCTGAACATTCACATTGGGGTTTTAACACTATGCAATTGGGAAAAGGCAGCAACGATAATGTGTCAATTGCAAACTATGGAGATGTGGGTTTAGCATTTGATAATGGACACTAGGCTGGTGCCATTAATGCACCTTGGATTTCATGGTAGGCCAAGCTTAGGACTTGGCTCACGATGGACTTTGGCCATTTGCTCTGTTTTTGGTTGTTTGGTCTCATCTCTGTGTAGTGGGTGAAAGTGACTTCGAAGGTATGGTTTCCTTGTGGTTTTTATAGCATTGTGGTGTTTGTTTGTTTGCTTACTTCGGTTCCATACTCCTCATCCTTTGTAAGATCCCCCTCCAACCTTGAAGACCTGAGAATGACTACGACTCATAAGAGTAGAAAATAAATCATAATTGCGTTCATGAGGATTAGAAAACCCTCACCCCATTTTAATTAAAGGTACCTGTGACATACCACGTTATATATATATATTAGTGAGGAATGCTATGTGTATATTGAGGCATATATATATATATATATTGGAGGTATGAAGAACTCACCTATATAATGATGGAAAACATTACACATATGTGAGTTATGGCACATACATGTGACCATAGAGCATTACATGGTGAAATAACCCCCATAGATATATGATTTATTTGTGGACCATTATTTATGTAATAAGGGAGAACATATTTATATTAATTGGAGATATATGTTTAGAACATACGAATATAATAATGAAGAATATATATTTTAGAGATAGATATATATATTTCAGATATATATATTACGTATAAGGGTACCCATGATCATACAACATTTGCAAGTGAAGGATGCAGACTTACTTTCATATCACACCCTCAAATTCTTGTTCAGAAAAAACATTTCGAGATACTTTTGTTAGGGAGTATTGCATATTCTTATTGTTTGAATCCCACGTAAGGCGCAAGGCTCGTGAAGCGATTTAGGCGCTGGACTTTTGGAAGAAGGAGCATCTATGTTCATATCGAAAGAATTATGAGAAAAATTAGAAGTAATCATATAAGAATTTCAGGCATATTCTCCCACCATGATTGACGCAAAAACTGCAATGAGTATTACTTGAAAACCCATTGAATTCAATACTGATACGATACAAATTTAATATCTCGTACAGCGAATTAAATTCACAAATATCTTTCAGAGCTGATTATAGTCACAACATTAACGTCGATAGTAGAAGCTTACACGTATGGACTGTATGTGAAGCCATCAGTATACAATATTGAATTATTATATTACCCTGAGAAATAGTCCAGGTTTTGAGCCTGTCACCTAATTTCTAGTCGCCAATTTTGGAGGCCTTAATTTCTTACCGTAACTGAACGACCATTGTGGCAGAATTTCAGGAATCCGTAAGCACTTATCAGGGAAACGCTTGGGGGTCATGCTCTTTTTTTCTGCTCAGTATTCTCCTGCCTGGATATATAGTATTGGCGTGATTACTGAGGAGGAGAGGGGGGGAAATCTTAGTCTATGGATACAGGCGCCATTTGAGGAAACGCATGATTTTCTTTCTCCACAGGATATTCCCTTTGGTGAGCAGCGATCATCAGACAAGGATATCAGGTACGGTCAACTCTGCTGGTAGGTTACGATTTCATGGGAAAAATCCTATCTGCGTATATGTTCCTACTCTCATTAGCCTGGTATATCCTCATTCTGGTTATAATTGCCCCTGACCACGTTTCTATGGGTCGGAACCCATGTAATTTGGATGGCCGTGTTACGGCTTTCTTATGTTTGTATGTCTTTCAAATTTGTGTCTTGGTCTGAATGATGAGCAATTTATTTGGTAGTTTTTGGATTTGAACTCGCAATGTTCCTTTCCCGCAAAGGACAATCTCCAGTAGAGGGTTCCAACGCTAACCTTAAGTGATGCGCGGCTTACCTGGGTATGAGCGAGCAGATAGGGGTCGTTTTCTTTTAGACTCCAGTGTCCCATCAAGCCAATCTGAACGCGCGACCACCAGGTTTGATAACAGATCGATAACTAGGCTGTTACATTGAGATAAATGGTCTCGATTTCTCTGCGTCTTGAGCTAGCTATTATACTTAAGTTACCGCAAGGTTCATAGTCTCACTTTTTCCCAGGTCAGAGACATCAGGGATAGGCGCCTCTATAAGGCATGCACCGAAATATTTGAGTTTAATCTCAGTCAAAATATAAACAATGCTTCTACGTTTCCCTTTTGATGGACAGGAAACTACTAAGCCGCGACTATCCCTGTGTGAAAATTCTCATGCTTGGTTGGATGATTACAGGAAGTTGCTACTCCAGACCCTTTGAGCATAAATGCTCTCTGCATTTTGCAGCTAAACCAGATTTGTTAAAAAGCCAGAACCCTACCTGTGCGTTCAGTTGTTTGGCCGATTTTTGTATGTTTTATGAATCGATCTTTCCGAGTTGCACCTGGAAGGGAATCGCTGGTAAGGGTAGCGATTTCAAGAAAACGCTGGTAGGAAACTGATCTGGCAATTGCTTGTTTAAATAGTTGGCGATGAATAGCTGATAATTGCTGATAACGGCTGATATTTTATTATGGTCACAGGTCTGATAATTGCTGGTATATAAAGTTGATTTTCTGTTTTGACTGTTGATAGGGAAACGTTTGAATCTCTTGAGGGGATTTAGGGTTTAGATTTTGAGAAAATTATAAAGAATGATGGTCAAATGCACTGCCTTAAATATTGAATGCTTCTTGGGAAAAAGTTTGAGCTGGTTGATAAATCTGGGGAAAACGTTGCTGGGATTCATAGTTTGGAATTCTTAACCATTTTTGGTAGAGAGTCGTGATAAGTGCAATTTTCTTATAGAACGAAAGCTGTTGCGAAAAAGTGTCTGGATTTGTAATGCGCCTGGCAAGTTTTTAGTAAAAATCTTCTTTTTGAGAGTAAAGAATCCAGGGTATGCATCATAAATTTTTGTAATGAAATTATGAATACTTATGGATCCAATGTCTATATTGGGCGATGTATGGATCCAAGGATAGCAGTTTTTCCTAAGAATGCTTTTTGTGCCTACTTCTTGTAATATAGGATCACTTTCAATCCCCAGTAGTTATACTGCTATGGGAAATCCCTTGACTTGGCACTCACACTCACCTGGGTGATTGGCCTTTTTCTTAAGGCTGAAATTTGTCTGAAGAGTATATAGGTATATGTGTGAAATTATAATCCATATGCCTACTCATGTATAGGAATTGTGGGACTAATTTGCAGGATTCATTACTCTGTACCGTACTATCGTGGTCACTTATAAATGTGAATGGATGCTTGAAAGTTAATAGCTATAATGAATACAAATATTGTACCTTATATGGTAAAGAGATCATTGTAGTATTGCTGTTATAAACGTAAATGGATGCTTGAAAGTTAATAGCTATCATGAATACAAATATTGTATCTTATATGGTAAAGAGATCACTGTAGTATTTCTGCTAGTATGCTTTGGTATTGTGCATTGTTAGGTTTTAAACATTCAAGCATGAAGTGTTTCTTTAAAGCCAAAGTTTGGCATGTGCTCAAGGAGCTGTAAATGCTTTGATTGAATTGTCATAAAGGCCTTAAAGAAAGTCAATTTTTGCATTGCAAGTGTCTCTCTGCGAGGAGACTTGAAGCAAGGTAAACCGGCCATGGATGCGGTTGTACCTCGACATTGTAATTACTCTCTAATCAGCAATAAAAGAAAATAAATTGGTGGACGTAGCCTCGTGGACGAGGTGAACCACGTGAATTGATGTCTTGTCTTTGGTGTAGCTTTATGATTTGTTTCATGTATACTCCATTCTTAACAATGTTTAATGTTGGGTGCATGGGTTATGAATTACCTTTTGGGCAAGTACACAAGTTTTAATGGCGTGTAAGATTTCCTTTGCTTTTATGGCTGGTAGGGTATTTCCAATTATGTGATTTTCATTCAAGAGATTAACATGATGTGTTGTGGATAGTGTACCAGGAAAAATTCTAATTCCCACTTCACCAATTGCATAGAGGTATATGGGGTTCTTACAATAATGTTTTAGATTCTTTTCTGGTTGTAGTCTTAATAACTAAAAGTCAAGTTAAGCGGAAATTAAGAAGTTAGATTAATCCTTCATGTACTTGAATAAGTATCTTGTACATTTGATCCTATGATGCTGACGGAAGCTAACACTGTAAAGGATAATAAAACTGTCACCGTTAAACTACTATTCTCTGGTTACCGAGCAAGTCATTTTCCAGGGCACTATGAAGATGACATGTTATGAATTTCTTAATGATTGTTCCCATGCACATGGTTTTGACACATTGGATATGAAGGTTGCCGCTAAGCTGGTTTGACCTCTTTATAGCAATAAAAACCCCAGAAAAAGAAAAAGGAAAAAAAAAAAAACTTGACCCCCTTTTCCGCACTCAAGGGCTAAGAGGGACATTACATCCTTCGTTGCTTGGGTTGTGGTTGTAGGTGACAGGGTGGCGAGGACATGGGATTCGTATCGTGACTGGGAGCCGTGGGTTCGCATTACCATTACGGTAAGCCTGCTAACAAGTCGATACTCGCCATCTCTTAGCTTTGAGACTGGGTTTTAACTTGTCATGGTTTAGTCTGCTTGCGTTGGTTTCTATGCTTGCATTTGGGTTCTGGGGGTTATCTGTATCGTGACAGAGCTCTGCTGGTACTCCCCAGCATTGAGTTTTAGTGTTTGGTTTTCGTTTTCCCTTGGGTCTATTTTTAATGATGTAATGGGATGTAAAAATTGATGAGGCTTCTAGCTGTAAGGTGAAACTTGAATGCTTTTACAGGCTCTGCTTGTAGTTTGTAAATTTGGGGTTAATTTATGAAGTATACACAGTGGTAGCACCATTGCTTGCAATGGTACCACGACCATTGGTTGACTATGTAGACTTGATTTAATACTTATAATTTTGTGTATTCGATTCTATACTATTTTGTTGTTATTTAAACTTGGGTTTTATATGTCTTTTTCCCTCGTGGTTGGACTGTGTAAAATGATTTTCATTATTAGCTTAGTTATGGTAATTAGTAATGTTGACAACATATGGCTTGGGCCATGCCCTAGATCACTTAGGCGCTTTCCATGGAAGCTGCGAAATCATAGACTAATTATTTTTACCTTATGGTTTTTATTTAGTGCAATGTGGAAACAAAGAAGTCATGGGTGCAACTCTAGGTGGCTTTTGTTGTTGTGGGTGGATTTGTTGAGAGTGCAAGATTGTTATTTAAATGTACTATGTAATTTATTTGTAAACCGTGGCTTATGTAAATGATGTGCATAACTTAGTAAGGGTCTTACGACCTCTGTAAAATGGTTATTGTTTAGATTATAGCCTGTGTGTTTGGAGTTGCGGCCGAGGTAGACCTTACAACATGGTTTCAAAGAGAGGGTCTCACGACCTTGCTATAGAAAAAGTATTTTATTAATGTAGCCCGCATACACTCTGTGTATAGCGTGGCCTTGATTAAATGTAGCACGAATCCATAGGGTTTCAATCCAGGTCATTATTGATGCAATGAGTTGTAATTTATGGGTGGTTGCGATTTGGGGATTAGGTGCCCACAAGATTCAATTCCTACCCTCTCTTGTAATTACTTGGACTGTGTTAGATTATGATGGGGTTTATAATTCAATTCCTGTGCATTAATGTTTACTGTAGATCATAGATTATGTAAACGAAAATGGTTGACATTGTCTATAAGATTTGTTCCTATGACCTTAATGTAATTATATGTTTTTAGTTGTTTATTTGGAATGAAGGCATGGTTATTTAAATGATTACTGCGTATAAATAATGAGGTGGATTTTATTATAAAGAGCATGGTGTTTATGGTTTACAATTTGGGAAAACAGAGTGTGACCTCGTTGTACTTATAAAGTTCTTTATTTAATGATTATAATGTTACTTTGGTTAATTGTTATGTGACGGTTGTGTGTTGATATTAGATGGGACTATTGATTTATGTCATACGATTTGATTATGAGGATTTATAATATTAGGGTTGTGGATTTTATTTAGGAAAAAGAACTTGATTTTTAGACCAATGAATGGTCACGATACTTACTCTATTTATTTACTTATGATGATGTTATTTTAATGGAAATGATTTAGTAATTAACATGTGTTTAAATATGCAAACCTGGAAAGGTCTTTGCTGGTTTTTATCTTGGATTTAATATGGAATTTTTTTATAAATTGCGCATTAGATATAATTATTGTATTGGTTGATTAGATTTGTATTTCTATTTTATATATGTTAATATATATATTTTGAATATAATAGATAAGGTTAACTAGGTTGTAAGCTTATACTTATATATAGAAAATATTACTTCTCCACTAGTCTATTTAAATTTAAAGCATGCATCTACTGACAAATGAAATATGTCAGTAGAGTATAAGGGCCAAAATAACAGATAGGTAATAGGTCTGAAATAAAACCTACTATTGTACTTAACCCAATTTCAACAATAAAAATAATACAGGAATTAAAACTAGGGTGCAAAACCCTTGATAAACATTTATAAATGAATTAAAAATGCAGAAGTAAACTGATGAATACACCCTGGACAAATCTTGGTATAGAAAATAACTTACAGCCTAGTGTTATAATTTAAAAATGAAAACCCTAGCAGAATTTAAACAGAGAAGCAAATACATAAGGTTAGGAAGTGAAATGTAATCATTTTCCTAACATAGCCAGCATTTATTATAGAAGAAATGGAATAGTCAGTCTAGGGATTCATACCTGTAACTTGAATCTCTTTTAATGGTTGAACCTGCACACTCAAATAACCAGCATTAACAAATCATAGACAGATATGACCTCTATATTAGATGACCGCATCAATTGGGAACTACCATGTTCCACCCAACCATGACCCGGAATCGTTCCTCGTTTAAATCCGGATCCCCCTGAGCTAGAATCCAACATGTAAGAAATTTAGAACTCCTAACGTAGGGTTTCCTATCTGGTATATCAAGTCTAAATCAGTTCTCATTTTTTCCTTCCAGGAAAATGTTCTCCAAGAATTCACTTGAGAGCAAAACAGGTAGAATAATGACTCCTCCAATGATAGATCAAAACCCCAAGCCTTTCCTTGTCTTGAGACTTTACAAACATACTTTTCATTCAAAGGGACAGTTAAATCAAGAAATCTTGGTTTCTTGATTTAACCCTTTTTTAATTAATTTGGGTAATTTTTAGTACTTTAACTTAGGAACTTTCCACTAGTTCCTAATTAGAATTTTGTAGGTATCGTATTATTTATTATCGTTAACTAATAAATAATAATGGATGGAGCTTTTCTGTCTTTCTTTCATCATTAATATTATTACTATATTTATTCTTTATACATGCAATGTATAAAATACATAATAATATAGCATTTGTTAACATTTGTCTTTGGGCATCATATACCATGATCCCTAGACTTAATGACACTTCTTCATTAAGTTCGAATAGGTAGATGGTTAGGTCTACTAGGCTAGAAAACTCTAAACATTCTTGCATGTTGGATTCCCTCGTATAACATGGTAGTTCTCAGTACTTGATCAGAATACATAAATTCAAAATTTCATTAATCACTTATAAATAAGTCTGATGAGATCAATATTTTTCTCGAGGTGTTTTCACTCAAGAATTATTAAATTCTTTTCAGTAACACCTAGCGCTTACCAGAGCCCATACTCAATGCTTTAACATGGAGTTAAAAACTTAGTGTAGTTCCAGAGCTCTTTGTTCAACACTAATGCTAGGATGTACTTATATGATACACTTAGGGATACAATGGCTAAGGATCCGATGCTCCAGAGCTTATGCTCAACATCAACATGGAATGCTGCAGGGCTTATGCCCAACACTTCCAATATTATCTTTTCATGTGTTCCAGAGCTTCACGCTCAACCAAAATATAAATACTCATGTGCTCCAGAGCTCCGTGCTCAACACAACACTAATTACTCATGTGGTCGAGAGCTCCTTGCTCAACACAAACATCTCATCAATCATGTGCTTCAGGGTCCACGCCCAACACAAACAATCATATGTATATCATCAACAATTGGTTTACGCCCAATATATAAAACAAATCATCATGTTCATATGCAGTGGAGTCTTCGACCAATATATCAAAATAAAACATCAAGATAACATCATAATCAATAGGCTCATGCCTATAAGTGTTAGGTTTAAAATTCGGGATATTACACCTCAATTCTCCTGCGTGTTGCTTATCCCTCCTACGCGGTGCATCTCAGGCCCCATGAAAACCCCATGCTACCCCAGCATGCTACTTCTCCATTCTTTGTAATAAAATAAACCCCTAGATATTGACTTACTTATATATTAAATAAAATACACTCCTGGACCCTAAATAAACCCTCAATATAATGTTTTTGTTTTTTATAATAATTAAACCCCCAATATGAACAGATGCGATATAGTATTGGTCTGTTAGTGATGCCCCGTGCAAAATTGAAATAAACATCATGTGAAAAAAAATACAATATTTGTTCTATTGATAACTATAGTCTGTCCAAAAAAATTAAGAAGAGCATGATTAAAAATTTAAATAATCTTGTAATTGTATTTTTGTGAATATCAAGGTCTTAATAGAATTGATATGCAATTGTTATTAAAAAAAATAATCATTTTGCACTCAAACATTGCTAATCCTAATCCCTACATCTAGTCTTATGCCAAATTTTCTTATCAAACTCAAATGTAGAGACTAAAACGAGAAAACAATAAACTCTCAACAATTGATTTAATATGTTTTCAATAATAGACAATTGATTTAATATGCTTTCAATAAACAATAAACTCTCAACAATTGATTTAATATGTTTTCAATTCTTTTCGTATAAGGTTTTTAACTTAGCAAATTGTCTTCATATATTTAAAATTTATTTTCTCCCTTGATATTTGATATCTACATAGTGGCATATGGACATGTCTATCATGTTCACTCTCATTAATGTCAAAGTAAACATTGACATGAGAGATTCATGAGTTGGAAAATTCGCTAAACCCAACATTCAAATTGCAGCAAGTGACACACACCAATTATTCAACGACTCTCGCTTGGTTGGTTCTTCACTTTCTTTGCTCTCAGGGTAATGCGGTTGTGGCACTTCAACCAGTGATTTACAAACAACGGCAAGATTGAAATGGTAGTTGACAAACTGCATTACATAATTGATTTTCTAGTATATGAATTGTCACCATAGCCTTTCTCATAATAAGCATGCCTTAAGGTGTCAAAAATGGTGTTGGATAAATTATTTATGGGAAATATAAGCCAAGGTTTTATAAAAATGTGGATAAAAATGTTTCATGTATAACAATATTAAATGTTATAAAAATGTGGATAAAAATGTTTTAGTTATAATAATATTAAATGTTAAGGGATTTGATTTCTTGAGGTGTAAGATAGATTTTGAGTTAAGATAATAGTAAGAAAGTATATATTAAACTAAACTTAATATGCTTCATATTTATTGGATTTTAAGACATTGAGGTTTCATAAGAAGATATAATTTAGGAGTGGAATGTACTAAAATCCTATGTAAAATCTTAAAAAGACCATAATGTATTAAAACCATCTATACAAATATAAAAAAGTATAATTACGACGAAGGCGTTTTCCCTATGTAGACACAAACTCAAAAGATTCCTCGTCTCCTAGACCATTAACAATTCGAAAGGTGTCACGTCGAATTAGCGAATGGAGCCTAGACAGGTGTTGTGTCTCGGTTTCAAAGGAAATTATTTCCATGTTGATCATTTTTTTTTACTGCATCTTAGTTGGGTCCTCGATTCTGCAATCTCGATTGGGGAACTTCTGTCCCACAGACCGCAGGTGTCCTCTGTGTTACGGCCGGTGCTGCACATGAATGGATTAATGGACTTGATGGATTGATTGCCAATTGTGGGTCATTCTTTGCAGTTGGTGTTTAGTGTGTTTTTTCTAACAGGTGGCTTGCGTGTTTTCACTACACTTCTATCTGTTGTCCTAAACAATCGATACTGGCATTATTTTGTACACGATTTTACTGTCCTTCCCTGCAGTTCATTTCTCTCAATTCGACAGAATCCTTGCCAATACTTTACGTCAAGGATTTTGCGGAAGTTTCGGTCCAGCATTTTTTATGGGTTTAGCCTAATTTTTGGTCCAGCAGGCTCACAATTTGGTCGAGGTTTCGTTTCACTGGTGCTTCATTCAGTTGAATACACTTTTCCCATGTCCCTTCATCCATTGGCATTAATGTTTCATCAATGCATTATTGCTCAATTAATGCAAGAAATCTTGTCATATGATTTAGACATGGGTCAATATCTTCATCTTTCCTCAGCTTATGACGATCTTCAAAATCTTGTTACAATATTGCATTTGTCGCATTTGTTGTTGCACCGCCTTTGCTTTGCACATATAAACAGACCTTCAGGTAACCACATATTGATTTTGTTGCACTTCATTTACACTTTACACTTTCCAACAAAGGTTTTTGCACCTTCTTTAAATTTACGGGTATTCCTTTAGTCTGCTTAAATGTTTTCAATATTCATTTAGTCTGATTATGAGATGGTCAAACACCCTTGTTTTGTTTTGTTATTATTGCTGTTGTGTTGTGGAAATATGAACTTTGAGGTTTTTCTTTTTCCTCTTTCATCTTTCTGAGTTAAGAAAGCTAGGAAATTTATTTATGTAAATAGAACTTGGGCCACATTTCGGCATTCTGCTTTCTGCAGTGCAGAGCAAGGGAGTCAATTTTTTCCAAAGAAAAATCAATTCTGCAGTGCGGAACGAGGCATTCAGTTTTTTCAACTAATAAGGGAAATGTATTCCCAAATTCCACCTTTGGTCTATGGAATGAAAGCACAAATTGAAAAATAAGATAAAAAATTCTATGAAAGACTATTCCGATTTCCAAATTCTGCCCTGCGGAAACGAGAGGTCTAAAATACACTATTCCCTGATATTTTTTTCTCGGCAATAAAAATTTTGATACATTTTTACCTGAAATAAATTTCTTTCCATCTTCCGCTTTTCGCTGTGTGGAATTCGAAAGCCGCAAACGCCAAATCCCAAATTCCAATTTTGTTGTGTATTTCTGCAACCCGCAACTCGCAATTTGCGGGATTGCAAATTGCGGAAAGGGATAAATAAAATTTCGCTATTTTGTAATCCCGCATCTCGCTATTTTGTAATCCTGCATCCCGCAATTGAGGGATGCTGAATAAAATATTAAATGATATATTTAAAAATTAATCTATAAACTGTGTAATATAATGAAGAAGAAAAAATGATTACAATTAAGAATTAAAAAATTTATAGTGAAAATTTGAAAGAGGACACAAATTAATATCTTAATGTTTATTTCAAATTTTGAACAACTTTCATAGAATCAATCTTGACAGTACTGCCACAACGGAAAGTGCAAGACGAAAATGTCAAATCCAAGTTTTAGCATTAATATTTATAACGGATAATTAATAATAGTCCACGTTTAATATTTATAATAGATAATGAATGACAATAACCAGAATCATCAAATATGTTCATGCAAAAAAAATTGTTGTCATATATGCATTTTTTTTTAGTTATTCGATCACATGAATATGTTACATTGCAATTTCTTTTTTGTTCATGCCCTATTTCATTTCACGGGAAAATATAACCATCATGCTATGGAGAGTAGTATGCTAACTGAAGATTCTATTTCACTCTTGCAACATGGTGTTGTCAACCTTTTCCCGCTAGTACAGGTCTCCTCATTAAACCAAGTGAACTCACTCAACTCATCATCTATTCGGTTCCGAATTTCTATCTCAGACGGCTTCACAAGCATGATCTATTGCTTCCAACTATATATAGTAGTCTTATAGAAACTGGACAACTAAAAGAAGGATCTATAATCAAAGTTACCAAGTGTACATGCAACATTGTACATAATGTAACGTATGTTTAATTTTTTTTTTGTCTTTCTCCACTTAATCAATTTCACATTGTTCATGCATCCAAGATTTTTCTATCCCATTGAACTCTAACATACTTCTTCTCACATGACTATCGCATTTCTTGCACTTGAAGTTGTCATAGTGGATGCAGCAATTATTGGATATCCAGCACCTTACCACTTACCTATACCTTCTCCCTCGCAGAGTTGTTCCTCTGTTCCAGTGAATCCTAGCTCAGTAGATGAAAACCCTACCTTGGTTGCATCAACTATTCCATTCAAATCACTCTCCTCTTCTAGCAAAGTTTGGAACATTCAAGGTCGAGTTATTGCTAAGACAAAGCTACATGAATATGGCAACCAACAAGGATCTGAAAAAATCTTTGGATTTGATATTGTTAATGCTTCACACGATGAACTGCATATATATGCATTCAATGAATTGGCACTCTCTTTGTATGACCAAATACATACATGAATAGTGTACATAGTATCAAATGTCACAGTGAAAGCATCCAATCCAGTTTTCAACCTTTGAAAAGCCATAATGAGATTTTCCTAGGTTCCTCCTCAACCATCCAACCATGCTTAAATGAATACCCCTTAATACATTTTTATTGATTTTATTTTAAAACTATTTAGGAGATACAAAGTATACTCGTCAATTCCATGGTGGACGTTGTTGGCCTTGTCATTTCAGTTTCTCCTACATCCATAATACAAAAACAAGATGGTGTTGAGACTATTAAGCACACTATTGGAATCTGTGACATGTCAGGCTATAGTATTGACATAACACTTTGGGGAGATAATTGCCAAATTAAAGGAGTCGAGATTTCCAGCCTGTGTGGTTTACCTACGCCTCCAGTTGTAGTAATCAAAGGCGGTTGTGTTACAGATTTTAATGGAAAAACCGTTGGAACTATTTCCAACACTACTATTTTTATAAACCCAAAAATTGAAGACACTTCAGTTCTCCAAAAATGTTTTCATGACAATAGATTTTGTTTAGCATCACCATCGTTGAGTCGAAATTTCAATGCCTCTCATTCTGGTTCTCGTAAATTCATTACCATCAATGATCTACAAACTCTTCAATCATCTGAAAAAACTGTTTAGTACTCTCTTGTAGCAACCATCACAAATGTTAACATGGGTGAATTTTATTTCCTTGCATTCCCTCTTTTTGTTGACGAAATACAATACATGAAAAAGATTGCCCACAAAGTTGGAGACATTTGGCATTGTGCTAAATGTGATGGAGAGTTTCTTGAATGTGACTACCGATATATACTAATGGTTGACCTGGAAGATGTCACTGGATACCTTCATGATGTGATAGCATTTGATGATGCTGCAAACCAACTCATGAGAATTTCTGCAAAAGATCTGTGTCTTCTCTCAACTGAAACAACATTACTTGATGAAATAGTACATAAGATTTGCAACAAAAAATTACGTCTTACTCTTTCAGTTAGAACAGAGACCTTCTGCAGAGTTGCATGCCTAAAAATTGTAATTGTCATGGTTGAAAACACATAAACGACAATTTTAGATGGACACATAAATATATTTTTTTTTCAACTTGATACTAAACCATTCTTCATTGTTTATAATGAATGCTTTCAATTCTCAATTTTAACTCCTTGTTTCATTGTTCAACATAGCAGGGTATTTTTTTAACTCTCTTATATCACCACTTTCTTCCAGTCTCATACTTCCAATGTACAAGCTATCACTTAACATTTCTTATGCAAATTTTTAATAAAACCTATATGGTAGTTTTTAAATACAATACTATTTTGCTATTATGTTTTTTATAAAATGCACAACTTTGTTCTCTTGTTTCTGAGCATAACTTTTCATTACTCTATACATAACAATAATTACAATTACTTTTTTTTCATATATACTTGCTCACACTACACTTTTTTCTTCTATATTGTTGTTTTCTTACAATTATCAAGCTACAACTTGAAAAACAAATTACTCGGTTATATTATTTTAAGCTACATTCTTACTTCCCCATATGCAATGACTTAACATTTGTGTTTTATCTTCTACTTTATATCCATATAGTTTGCAGTTAATACATATACAAAATGCATTAGAGGAAATTTCAACTCAAAATGGGCCTTTTAACTTTAACTCAAATTCCATGTCATCATGTGTTAGCCAATGAAATTGCTTTAAATTTGAAATACCATATAGGTCTTAAACACTTTTTTAATATAAATTTGGGGATAGGTATCATAAAAACAAACTATTTTTTTTGTTTGTATTTTCGACATATCTCCCCATTTTTTTACTCAAATTTCAATCGGGAGAGCTCGCTGGATGCGGAATTGAATTCCGCATACAACGAGTACCCACTCGGCATACTTTTGACGGACCCTGCTACCCCAAAAACAAGAAATACCTGAAAAAACGTGATGATGCGGAATTGAATTCCGCATCCAACAAGCTCTCCCGATCGAATATTGAGTAAAAAAATGGGGAGATATGTCGAAAATACAAACAAAAAATAAATTTTTTCTTTTCTTCCTCCAAAATTAATAAATATTATTTTATTATTTTAACTATTATTTTATTAATTTTTTTTAGGAGGCCCATTTTGAGGTGAAATTTCCTCTAATGTGTCACTACCAACAATCAAAGCTTCTAAATGTTTACCAATTTTACAATTTTCTTGTAGGCATTATGCCAAATCATGACAATGAACAAGCCAATGCATGAAGAAGAGTTTTATATGCACAAAACAGAGATAAAAACAACAAGAAACAATGTCTTCTTTATAGGGTTGCTCGTCTGCCTGTGGATGTGTATTCTTCAATTTCTGTTGCGGAACCCGTCGACTCAGCTTCACTTCCATCTCCTGTGCCAAATCCATTGAACAACCACCTCAATGATGCACATCAATTATTTCATAAAAAAATGGACCAATTAGTTGATATGCATTTTTGCTTGATTTGCAAAGAATGTTACCCTGGTATTGTAACAAAAAACTTCCATGGTGCATACGCTTGTTCTCGTTGTATTCTAAAACAAAAAGGCCATCGCTTTTCATTAGAAAACAATATGGATCCGGGCAACCAACCAGCTGTCCTTGCAGTACTTACACAGGTTGAAGAAATGTTCATTAGTCATGCTAACCCAATCTTGCAAGTGACACATGCTCATGGTGCTCAATATAAATACTCTGGCCATACTATAATCCATGGAAAAAAAATAGGAAAAAAAATCTTGGTCTTTCTCGCCTAATAGGAAAAAAAATCCATGGAAACAAAAATTGTGTGACAAGATTGTTAGAGTCTATCCACATTTCACTTCCATTCCTCCCTCTAAATTTTCATCTTTTGAACCATTTTGATGGACTGAACTTCTTCTATACAAAGCTTTTTGGTCCATCCCTCACGATATTGGAACCACAAATTCTGAAATTATTTCTCCTTAGCATCACATTAAAGGCACATATGTTGTGTGGCATATTGAACGTGCAGAAGAAGAACCCTCTACACCTCTATCCAATGATTCAGACTCTGATGATATTACCTTTCTGTTGCCCCATACCATGGATGAATGGGAACTTCTCTCTAAAATGAGACTAGGCATTAACTTCCAAGTTAATTACCTTGAAATGCTTGGCCATCATGAATTTGACAAAAATTCACAATTGGTCACATAACAATATACCCACCCATTTGCATGAGACAGCAACATCATTCATTGACCTCAATCGCTTGTCCATCCAACTACATGAAGACATCCCATCCTTCTCCAATTCGCCTAATTCCTTGTCTCCCACACAACACATAGTCTTTGATCTTGTCATGTCCCATTTCAGAAACACTAGATATGCTCAACCGCTAAAACTGGTGATTCAAGGTACTACAGGCACCGAAAAATATTACCTCATATCTTGTCTCAAATTTGCACTTCAAACTGCATCTGAACAAAATGCCTCCCCGCTTCTTCTCCTTGCTCCAACTGGTGTTGTTGCTTTTAACATACATGCATCTACAATACATTCTGCTCTTCAAATACCCATTGGTGAAATGCACCATCTTGAGGGCCAATCCCTTTCAAAACTTCAGGAAGAACTTCGCCATATTCGTTATATTCTCATAGATTAAATGAGCTTTATTGGCCCAAAAATGTTAAGTCAAATTGGTGCACACTTACATCAAGCTTTCCCCTCGCAGTGTACAATCTCATTAGGTGGTTGCTCCATAATTCTTCTTGGTGACTTCGGACAATTGCCTCCTATAAAATACATCCCCATGTATGCAAGCTCATTTGTTGGAACTGCTCTTTGGTGTACAATTGATACTTTTATCACGCTTGAAACAATTTTTTGACATTAAGGAAATAGTCCTTCTCAAACTGCTTTTTGGCAACTCTTGCTAAACCTTCGAAATGCAACACCCATTGTTGAACACTAGGCACTCTTAATGACAATAACAACCTTGTGCCTTTCACATGTCAAAAATTCTTCATTTGAACAATCTATCCATTTGTATCCCACAAATAGATTTGTTGCACTGCACAACAAACACATGCTGAAACAACTTAATATGCCAATTGCACATTGCTTTGCAGAACAAAGGAACCAAAATGCCCATCAATCCATTGATGACGAACACTTAGCATTAAAGGTCCTTCTTGTTGTTGGTCAACAAGTCATGTTAACTGCTAATTTATGGGTTCAAGCAAGACTTGTTAACGGCTCACTTGGAAAAGTCATTCATATTGTCTACAACTCAAATAAGAAACCTCCTACCTTGCCATCGTTTGTTTTTGTCGAAGTCCTGCATTACAAAGGACCCTTATGGGATGCTTCTAATCCTATTTATGTTCTAATATATGCAATAACAAGAGGATCCCATAAACAAATACCACTTCAAATGGCATGGGGTTTAACAATTCATAAAGCCCAAGGTATGACCGTACAAAATGTAACAATAGATATTGGAAACATTGATAGATGAGGGTTTACATTCACTGCAATATCAAGAGTTACATCCCTTTCATGCCTATGCATTTCTCCACCTTTCTCTTTTTCCATATACTCTCGAATGCAAGGCAATCGATATGTCGAACGTAGGAAACAAGAGGAAAGCTTACTTGCTTCAAAGTCTTTAAAACCAAATTGTGGTTGAATCTTCTCATTGTCTGCTATATAGATGTATTGTTTTTCTTTGGTCACTTGTTGATGTAAAATATCTACTTTTATTTCAATAAAGATCCAAGAAAATTTGAAATATTTGGCTTCTAGAATAAACTGCCTCAACAAACTCAAATAGTAACTGTGAAAGCTTTTAAGTAGCCCAGTTATGATATACAATTGATAGCTAGGAACTAATTACTCATTGCACATTTGATATGTCAAGATTGTAATGTAAACTCAATACATAAATCAACACATTTAATACATCCATAGCTTATAATCAATATACTACAAATACTGAAGAATAACTCAAAATTGATAAAAACAAATTTAATAAAAAACCATAAAACATTACATAACTAATAGTGTTATCTTATTCAATTGCAAAGCATTAAAATGTTTCAAAAACTATAAAGCTTTCCTGATATATCTTTCATTGTCATTCTTCAATACTGATCATTGAAAAATTGTTCTTTAGGGTTTCAATGATCAACTCCCCTGTTGACTAAATCGATATACAACATAAAACCAGGTTTCGATAATTGAAAAAGATAAAGATAAAAGTGATTTATTTTCTTACCACACAACTATTCAAGTTAGCATCTGTCTCTACAACCAAGTTGAAATAAATCTCAAAGCAAATATTGTATAAGGTTTATGAATAGGCTTAAAAATATCCTATACATCCAAGAAGTATAAGGTTTATGAACATGCTTAAAAATATCTGATACATCCAAGAAGTAATACTAATTAAAGACATGAACATAATAAATGATATAAGTTAAACAAAAACATTCATTTGCGATATATGAAATAAAAGATAACAAATTTATATATACTACGTAACATTGCTATAACATGCCAGTGATAATCAACAAGCCAATAAAAATAGAATATAATAATTATAATTTTTTAATAAACATTTTACAAACAACCACGAAACAAAGCATGAATAACATTAATTTCATTAACATGTAGAATAACTGTAATTTCATGAATAACAAAGCATGAATAGTTGATGCTTCACATTCTCGAATTTTTTTTCCCATTGTGTATGTTTATCTTGATGCTCTTCTTTAAGGAACTTAATATCCTTAAGGTGACAGGCCTCAGATGCATCCAGATCCTTTCTTGCTTTTTGTAGTTCCTCTTCCTTACTGCAGATATCTTTAATCAGCTGCGACACTGATTTATACTTAGCACTTGCAAAAGCTCCAATAGCAGCTGTCGTATTTTATGCTCCTTGCTTTACATTAGGAGCATCAGTGTTCTAGAGAATTTTATCAAGCGCAGGCACAAAGGTAACTGTTTTTAAATTTCTTAAGTTTTTTTGGGATTCCCATAACATTTGTCATGGTTTCTTTGATCTAGCTTAGTTGAATTTTTGGAATTTATGCATAATTTGTTTTGATTTTGGGTGAGTTGCGAAAGACTGTCTTTTACAAATATTATTTCATTCTGCATCCCACATCCCGCAATGCAGGTTGCGGGAGCTTGAAATTTATTATTTGCAAGTTTTCCATCCCGTAACTCGCATCCCGAAATTTTGAGATGCGGGTTGCGGGATGACAAAAATGCTCCCGCGTCCTGCATTCCCAAATTTCGGGATGCAGGTTGCGGGATGGAAATCATGAATCATATTTATAAATTCGATGATTATTTGGACAATGAATATTCAATCTGAAAATTTGAAACATAAAATTTGATAAATCATAGACTTGGTAGATATCAATTGGAAGTCACATAGAATTTGATAAATCATTGTACCAGGCAGTTGTATCAAACAATCAAGCTTAGACATGAAGTTACACTTGAAATCTTATTTTAAACACCTATTTGTACTACTAAGCAATACAAATTTGCAAATGCCAAATATATTCTTGCATTGATGTGAGTGTATTTCTCAGTATTAACTACATATGTATATTTTTTATGTGCACATTTGGTAGTCAAATTATGTTCCATGAGTGTTGAACACAAAACCATAAAAACATTCATTTTAAATCAATGTAAAATCAATCTACCAGATTTGGACAATATTCAGTGGAATTTGAACAATGTTGCAAAGTGCTTGACATAATTCCTAAACCAGACTCCGTACATAGTTAGCAAAAAATTAGTTCAGATTTGGTGGGGGGTCATTATTAAATACATAAGTATATTTTTTATGTGCACATTTGGTAGTCAAATTATGTGCTATGAGTGTTGAACAAAAAACCGTAAAAACATTCATTTTAAATCAATGTAAAATCAATCTACCAGATTTGGACATAATTCAGTGGAATTTGAACAGTGTTGCAAAGTGCTTGACATAATTCCTAAACGAGACTCTCTACCAGATTTGGACAATATTCAGTGGAATTTAAACAATGTTGCAAAGTGCTTGACATAATTCCTAAACCAAACTCCATATGTAGTTAGCAAAAAATTAGTTAAGATTTGGTAAGGGTCATTACATTTTCTCCAATAGATTGCATTTTACTAAGTTAGTCATAGCCTATAGTACCCAAACATGGGGTATACGTACCATTTTTCCTATAAGTACCTTTTTTTTATAACAAAGTCTCGAGAACTCAATATGGAGTACGACAGGTACAACCAGAGACGTACCCTACAATTACCCAAGTACCCGGTATAAGTGCGTGTACTCTACCCCAGGTATAGGTACCATGGCTACATAGGTCTAAACAATTTCCATAGAACTTTTCCATAACATTTAAAAAAAGGAATCGTCCAATTTCCCAAAAAAAATGAACATAAAAAATGAAACTTTCTACTCATTAAAAATTGAGCAATTTGAATACCCCTTAAAGCCTTGTAAAACCATGATGATGCATTTATTAACAATGTCCTCACTTGGTCTCTAAGTAAAGGAGTGTTATTAAAAATTGAGCAATTTGAATATCCCTTAACGCCTTGTAAAACCATGATGATGCATTGATTAACACCGTCCTCACTTGGTCTCTAAGTAACGGAGTGTTAACCCTCGAGATGTATGGACAAATACAAGAAACATAGCTAAAATTTAGTGTCATTAAATAATAAAAATTAATTCAAAAAAACTAAATTTCGACAGGCTACTCAAAACCTGTGTTAGCAAGGAGCATAGCATAGTGCATGAAGAAAAGCTCTCCCTTCTACTCCAAAGAAAGCTTTCCTTACGGTGAAAGAAGTGAAAATGGTTGAAGAGTAATTTTTTTGGCAATAAAAAGATCTTCTATGCACAAACCGTTGGAATCAATATCTTTTATTGGTGATGAAGAAATGTTGATGTAGAATACAACATATATAAATGCGTTTTTCCACATATTTATTAGAAAATGAAAATGCGTTTTTCCATATATTTATGACAGGTGAATTACTCGAATGTCTATTCTACTATGATTTTTTATAATTTTTATGATTGATTTGTTTTCCACGAATATAGTTGGAACTTTGGAAGGATCCTTCTCCTAACCCATAAAGCTACATTTAATTGACTTTTAATTATTTTTAATAATTATTATATATATATACTTTAAAAAATACATTTTTTTAATTAGATTTATACCATATAGAAAATTAAAGATACAATTTTATTTAAATGTAATAATAAATTTATTATATTAAATACAATAATACATATTTGCATTTCAAGGATTTAACTTGAGTTAGCACATTTTTAACACATTTTTTTTGTTAAAATTATCTATTTACCCTTGAAATTAAATATTTACCCTTAATTAGAATTTAAATAAATTTAAATATTTATCTTCTGGAGAAAAAAATATTTTTTCAATTTAGGGGTTGATTTTAAAGTTTTTGTGAACAACGGTATGGGATGTTTAGGCTATGCCTCTATTTTTAACCCCCAAAAAAAACATGTATACTGGTATCAACATTTTTCTATTTGGGGATGTTTTTTATGCTTTTTTTTGCAAAAATCATTGTATTTATGCATAGATTTCCCGTTCTTAGTATAAAGTTCTTATTTCATAGTATAAGTGGTTGGATATCAAACACGGATTTATAGACCAAAGAAGGTAATTCTAACTCAACGGGGTCAAATCAAGCCAAGGTAATCCAACTTGAGTTTATTCAAGGGGGGTAATTCAACCACAAGAGGTTAAATCTAGTCCAACCCAAGCAATTCAAATTTCAAGGAGATTGACTCGAAGCCACTCCGCCCCACTCAAATTCATGTGTGGACACATCATCCATAAAGATGAATCAAAATTAGTGAGGTGAGGTGTCACACAAGCCAAGGCATATTCCCAAAATAGAAATGGGAGAGTTACACAAGGATTTACACAAGGAATTACACAAGAGTTGCCCAAGGATTTACACATGTATTTACACAAGGAGTTACATAATTATTTACACAACTTTTGAGGTGTTAAGGCTAAGAATATCCAGTAAGGGAACACTTGTGCAAATGGTCGTTACAAAACCAAGTGTAACCTCCACAAAGAAGTTACAAAACCACCAAAGAGTCTCAATAAACAAGTGGAACCCACCCAAACACCAAGGAGTCCCACTAAATCATGAATTAGGCTCAATAATACCAACATAGGCTAAAATAATCTAAATTTGGATGTGTTGTACAATGTTTGGGTGATAATAACCTAATAAATCCACCCAGGCATAAATACTAAAGTGCTAGGATTGTTCCCATTCCCCCTCGCATTGTGGATCTAGGCCTCCCATACTCTTTTAGTGGTCCTCGATGTGCAAGTTGTTTTCATTAATCAATTATTTATAAAATAATAATAATGTTTTTAAGTCCTTAATGACCCTTTTTCCGGCACCCTTTGCCAGGATAATAAACAACTACAAATTAGATATGTTCAGGGATTAATACATGGGGTATTACATGTTTGTAATTTGAGGTTTATCCTTTGGACATGCAAACTAGGAGAGTATTGATTGCAAGCCTTGTTGAGGATATAGGCCAAGGTTTGATATAGAGTTTTCCATTCTTTGTTGCGGCATAGTGGATTGGGGAGGATTTAAATGTTTATGTGTGGGGGTGAAAACATTATACATACAAATTAGTGATGGTCAAATTGCGTTTTCTGGGTGGAGGTGACCTCAAATATCCATGGCTCGTAGGGGAGGTTGATCTAGGAAGGTTGATAAGGGGAGTGCAAGGAGGGTATCATGCGGGTTTCTCATGAGAAAAGGGATGCAACCGAGATTGCTTTCTTTTTCATGATCATGTTCCTGTCGAAGTTCAATCGGAGCTAAATAATGTAGAAAACGAAATATAGGAAGAAGTGGAGGTCGGCAATCTGAAGACAAACTTTGAAGTCGTGAAGGAATGGATCCAGGACCCAGGATTGACGAGAGGTCGGTTATATCTTTACGATAGAACTTTGGCCCTAATTAGGGTCATGAAGAACCTGTTAACAATATTATCAGGAAAGAGGGACAAGCATTAAGGTGATGAGGATTCAATGAAATAATGCAAGGAGCACTACAATGATAATTGGTTGATTCATAAGAAAGTGGACTTGATATCTCTCAAGCTAGGGATTCTTGTATCCCCTCCTCTCTTATCGAGGGGCGTTGTTATTCATTGTCTACAATTGGTTGGTGCAGGAGGACAGAGTCAGAACCAAGACAAGCATAAGGGTCTATCTAAGGCTTCCCGGCACATGTGTGACTCGGTTGGTCCATCATCCTTGGGTGGTGTTAAGTGATGCTAGTTTTATCCCAGTTTGGGTGTTTCCTTAGCCTATGTCTTCTGTTGCGGACTGAAGCCATAGTATGGTGTTTGTTTTGGATGAAAGGTTAACACTCTAGGTAAAGTTTAAACTGATCTTGCCCTATTTTCTCCTCTGGAATGGGGTTTTTGTCTCTCATTGGGTTAAGTAGGTCGGTAACTATGGTTGTAAGTATGATTAAGGTCTGCAATATGGATGACATTAGTCTCATAAACAACTTATCTTGTAAATACTCTGTTTTAATATAATGGAATTCTCTCTTACTTACGAAAAAAAAAATGTATATTAACATTTAAATATGGCTGGAATTTACCCAAGTAAAAGTAGATAGTAATAACAAAGCTAATATTAACTCTTAAAGGGGGGAACGATTATCATTATTGTTACCACATGGAAATTAAAAATATTAACCAACATACGTTACTATTAAACCAAAGGATCCATGGTTCATAATAGTCAAAGAAATATACATTAACATCATAACATTCATCACTATGTAAATGTTTATGCAATGAAACCATTTCTTTTTAACAAGTTCATAAGTATGTTAAAATTTGTTTTTAACAAACATGTATCTTTAAAATAAGTTTTTTTCAACTTATGACTAGTTTCATGATGCATTTTAGGTTCATTGCAATGTATCATATCGAAAAATTAAAGATCCTCTTAAATCCTAGGGAGCCACCATCACTCCAAGTGGCTTTCATGACATAAACACTTTTCAAATGAGTGGCTTGGTTAGCTAGATTATCAACCACTTAGAGTATCATTCTTGGCATGAGTAGCAATTCAATGCTGTGACAGAAAGTAACTTTGGGTTGTGGTTGCGGGGTGGTAGGTTGTATCTGATCGTTTGGAATTGATAGTTTATGCTTAAGCTTTATTAGGCGGATAATATGCTTATTAACAGAGAATTTTCTGGTCTTTGGCAGGATATTTTATGGTTACGCCATTTAATAGGTTGATTTATTGGGTGACAAGTTTGGTTTGCTTTCTTTTCTGTCGTTAATGCATTTATTCGCAGGAGGGATTAGGGTTCTTAATCCAGTTTTTATGCTCGTTTAAACTGGTTTAATCTCAATTATCCATCAGTTTCTCACTAATTTGTACTTTGGGTTTCAATCCTTCTTTATGACACTTTGGAGGTTTCTTTTCGGGTTGTTTATTATGCTCAGTTTGATAGTACTATCAACCTGATCTGTCGGGATATGGATCTTCTGGCTCATGCTTTTATCACCACGTTATGAAGTTTAGATCGATCAAGAATCTAGCCTGTACACCACTGGGTAAGCTCATTAAGTGTGGTAGTAAGGGCGTCGAACAAAAGGTTTTGGTGGCTTCCAAAGAGCATTCTGGAGCGTTCGATGAGAGGGAGGTCATGGGTGTTCCCCTGCTGCATTTGCTTGATGATAATGTGTGTCCTCAAGCGTTACCAGGCTTGATTGGGGTGCAGCTGGTTGGAAGGTGTTTTGGCTCAGACGTTGAGTTACATACAGCTGATGATTTGAAGTGTCTGGTTAATCCTTCAGCCGGTTTTGTGGGAGTTGGTGGCGTGAATACTATGGATTTGGTTCATAATCCTTTGGACATTGGTATCTTGGCAGGCTTGGGCCATGGTTTAAATGGCGGCACTGTGTCGGGTCATAGAGGTGTTCAAGATGCTCATATACAATGTACTGGTTTTCTGGATACTTGCTCAGGTGGGGTTGGTGCTTACTCTAGTGCAATCAGACCTTATGGTCCAGGGTCTTCATCCAAATAAGAATTTATTTCAGCTTCAGTAAGGAATTTTGTTTTGTGTGATAAATCGGGTAATTTGGGAGTGGGGGTTTCATTGGTCCCTCATGATGTTCCTGTAGTTTCGAGGAGATTTATTCGGAATTCAACCTCTGGTAATGAGTACGACCATAATGAGCATTTCCAAAATGAGCCTTTCTTTAAGCCTGTTACTTTTGTGAATGGGGTGAAGAAAAAGCGTCCGTCGAAGACTGTAAAGAAAACTGATCAGCCAGTTTTGTTGACGGTGGGAGAGGACGTATGTTTGAATGATATAGTTCTAACTAACGCCATGACTCTGGTTGGCCGCTTTATCAGTCATAAGTTTAGTGCAGATAGTCTGAATGGATGGGCAGCATTGGCCTAGTCATAGGTTATCAGTAGTCTTCCAGTGATTTTCCTGCTACCAAATTGTTGGATAGCTTTTAAATTTTTTTCCAAGGTTGATGCGGAATGGGTTCTGGCTGGTGTTTGGCGGTGGGATAATGCTGGCCTTTTGATCAAAATATGGATGCCATTGTTCGATCCTCGCATCGAAAGGTATGACCAAATCCCGATATGGGTTAAGCCTCCCAGTTTACCTTTCAAATTTTGGTCGGCAGATTTTTTTAAACTGGTGGGTAACTCCTTAGGTACTCATCTGGAAACTGATTTTTCTTATCTGAAGTCGGGGGTGTGTTGTTTGGGGCAGGTTCTTGTGTTGATTGATATTAGGAATACTTTACCTGCTGAGTTTTTTATTAGAAAGGGTGGTTTTGATTTCAGCCAGCCTCTGGATTACATGGGTATCTCATTTAAATGTTTTTGGTGCCATGTTTTTGGCCATCTGTTGAAAGATTGCTCTCTACCTTATAATAAGTATCCCTCTCTGTCTGTTCGTAAAACTTGGTGGGTTAAAAATAGGGGGTTATTGGTGGATGATATGGAGGGTACTGATAAGGAGGGATTGGGGTTGCAAAAGAAGGGTTTGACTTCAGATCTTGTCTCGGCGGATTTGATTCCATTACCTAAGCCTTTAGATGGATTACCTTCTCCATCCTCTACTTTATCCCTCAAACCTTTAAGTATTGTTTCTTTGTCTGGGGAGAAACCTGAATGACATTGATTATGCTCAGTCTGATGGGTTAAGGGACCTTGGGTTTGTTTCTCTTCCTAAAATCATTCCAGCTGTTTCCAAGGGTTACTTTTTGCGCTCTTCTTCGAAAGTTTCTAAATATGGTTTAGCATCAGCTTGGGATCCAGATGGATTAAAACCCTCTATTAAGGGTATCATCGGTATCTGTGGAGAAGCTTATCCTGATGAGTTGGTTGGTTCTGAGGCACTTAGAGCATTAAAGGCCTCTACAATGTTCCCCTTATGATTATTATGACCCTTAATTGTAGGGGTTTGGCTAGTTTATCCAAAAAACTAGCGGTGAAAAGATTGATCGAAGAACAATCTTTGGATGTTATTTTTCTACAAGAAACAATGTTTGATGGTAGTGTTTTGGTGATGGAATTGGAAACAATGTTGAAAGGCTGGAAGTTTATTTCGGTTGATGCTAAAGGTAGATCCGGGGGACTTCCTTTGGGTTGGCAATCTCAAAAATTTCTTTTTCTTAATGCTTGGGCTATGTCTTCAGGTCTCTGTGTTTTTTTGCACTCTTTTGATTTGCATTTGGATTTATGTTTTATAAATATCTATGGGCCTTATATAGATCGGGAAGTCTTCTAGAATAATATTTTGGTTATGGATTGTTTTAGTTATCCTAACTTGGCTTTCGGAGGGGATTTGAATTTCTCTTTGGGCCATTCTAAAGTTTGGGGTGTAAAAGCTAGAGTGGATGTTCTAACTGATTTCTTCACTCACCTATTTGAGGGTCTTGGTCTTATTGATATATCTCCTTTGGATTCAATACCAACTTGGTCTAATCACCGTATTGGATTTGAATGTATATGTAAAAGGTTAGACAGATTATTCTTATCGGCTGATTTTATGGACAGGGATTTTCTTTTAAAACAGTGGATTGGTTGTGGAGGAGACTCTATCCATCACCCTGTTTTCTTACATATTTTATCCTATACTCCCAAAGCCTATTGTCCTTTTAAGTTCAATGCTTGTTGGTTAGAGCACATTGAGTTGGTTGGTTTATTGAAAGCTTCCTAGAAGGTTTATGATGCTTTGTCTGAGATTTCACCTGCTTCCCAGTTTGTTGCCAACCTTAAGAAATTGAAAGATGTTTCCACTATCTGGTCGATGAAGAAAAAGGCTCAAGATATTAAGGACATTGTCGATATCGAAAGAGAATTGAATACTTTTATGGACAATATGGGCTTCGGGTTTTCTTCGGAGATGGAAAAATGATCCATGATTGAACTTGAATATCGCAAGAGAACTATTCTTTGTGATAGGGAAAAAGAATCTCGTCAGAAGAGTAAGGTTTTATGGATTGTTTGTGGCGATGACAATACTCCATTTTTCCATAAATCGGTTGTGCACAGGAAAAATATAAATTCCATTTGGAAAATTTATGGTGATGCTGGTAATATGGTAGAAGGTTCTGAGGCTATTGTAAAGGCTGGGATTCAACATTTTGAGTCTTTGTTCAAGGAAGAAGATGACCTCCATCTACCTGAAGTTGTGCTTAGTGCTGGCTATTTTCCTTCTTCAGTTTATTTGGAGGATAATCTTGAACTTATGAAGCCTGTTACTTTTCTTGATATTCAGTATATTCTTTCCATTAGTAAAAATGATAAGAGCCCGGGACCTGATGGGATACATGTTGAGGTTTTTAGATGTCTTTTTGATGTTCTGGGCGAGGATCTTCTGAGATTTGTTGACCTTTCTAGGGTTAGTGGGAAAATCCCTGCAATCTTCAATTCTACTTTTCTTGCTCTTATCCCTAAGATTGATTAGCCTTTATCCTTTGAGGATTTCAGACCTATTTCTCTATGTAATTTTGTTGCAAGCAAAATTATTGGTAAACTTATCTCTGTTAGGATCAAATCTGTGTTAAATAGATGCATATCCGGTGAACAGTTTGGATTACTGCCAGGCAGGCAGATACATGATGTTGTTGGTGTCATTCAGGAAGGTATGCATACCATGCATAGCAAAATTATTAAGGATGTTATGCTAAAAATTGATCTTTCCAAAGCATATGATCGGGTAAGTTGGACCTATGTCAGAGTCATTCTCTCCAAATTGGGTTTTGCTGGGAATTTTATTACCTGGGTTATGAGCAATCTTTCCTCCGTTTCCTTTTCCTTACTCATTAATGGTGTTGCAACTTCTTTCTTCAAATCTGGCAGAGGACTTAGACAAGGTTGCTCTTTGGCACCTTTACTATTCCTTATTGTGGTTGAAGGGTTAGGAAGGGCTCTTCTTTATGCCAGAGACAGTGGGACCTATCATGGACTATCTTTTGGAAATGATATTGTATTAACTCATGTAGTTTTTATGGACGATGTTATAATGATCAATGATGGATCCAAACAATCTCTGTCTACTTTATATGAGATCCTTATGATCTTCTGTAAGGCATCTGGAATGAAGATTAATAATGATAAATATTATTTATATTTTTCTTATCTGGAAGACACAGAGGTTATTACATTACAGAATATATTTTCATTTCCTATTTATAGAGTTGGAAATGGTGTGAAGTATTTGGGTTTTTTTCTCAAACCTTGCAGATACCTTTTAAAGGATTGGGATTGGCTGATCATAAAGGTAGAAAAGAGGATAAGTAATTGGTGTTTCCGTTGGTTATCTAAGGGAGGTAAGTTGATACTAATTAAATCAGTATTAGAGGCCATTATTGTCTATTGGATGCACTTTTGGATTCCTATGGGGGTAATTGAGAAAATTAGAAAGATCTGTTTTAAATTTCTTTGGTCTGGTAATCAGAAGTCCTTTGGTATGCCCTGGATATCCTAGAAGGTTCTGGCTAATCCTAAATATTTGGGTGGTTGGGGACTGAAAGTTCCTGCTATTTTTGCTAAAGCCCTTGCAGTAAAAAATGTTTGGAACATTATTAATGGTTCAGGTCTTTGGGTCACCATTGCTGTGCAGAAATATATCTATCCATTGAACATTTTGGAATGGATTAGAACACCAGTTAAAAAGAAAAAATGCATTTCAATTTGCTGGAAAGCTGTCCTTTGGGCATTTGATATTGTTGGAAATTTCTTGGTTTAGCAAGTTGGTAATGGGAATACGGTTTGTATTGGTGTAGATCCATGGATAGGTTGTAACTGGAGGCATTCTTTACCCCCTTCCATGATTGAAAAGCTGCATTTGGTAGGTTTCTTTGTTTTATCTGATATTGGTCTTCAAGGTTTGACAGATTTATTAGCTCAGCAATGGACTAATGTGGATTTTATAGGTTTTACTGACCCTCAGGAGATTTATTTGTGGAATGGTTACCTAGCCATTCTAAAATTTAGTCATGCAAGGCTTTCAATCGAGGATGATACTTTGGTTTGGAACTTATCCAAATCTGGTAAGTATAGGCCTAAAGAAGGTTATGCCCAGCTTATGCACAGGGAGATGGATAAGATCTGGTGGTGGAACTTAGTTTGGAAACTGAAATGCCCACTCAAAGCTAAAATCTTCAGTTGGTTTATCTTTTCTGGTAAGGCATTGACTTGGGATATACTTCTTTTGAAAAGGAGATAAGGTCCTAGTAGGTGTCACTTATGTAAGCAGGATTGTGAATCCAATTTTCATATTGGTGTGGAATGCCCTTTTACACAGTCTACTTGGCTACTTAATGCTGATACCTTAAAACTCAATAACCTTTGGAGTGGTGCTTCTGTGTCAGAATGTTTTAAACATTGGTGCTTAAACATGGAGGTTGCAGGATAAAAGTCATTTCCTATCTTAGTCTTATGGTTCATCTGGAAGGCTAGAAACAGGTCTTGTTTTGAGGAATTTTTAATGACACCAACTCAGGTATCCAGCTATAGTCTGGGTATGTTTAAGGCTTTGCCGCAGAATAGTTTTGTGGTTTATATTAGAAGTATCTATGTGGAAGCTATTGATAAATCTTTTTCCTAGGGTTACTTTGATGGATTGGCAGCAGGGGAACCAAAACTATGTGGCGCTAGAGGTATGTTGTTTTTATCTGATGTTCATTTTTTCTCCTTCGAGGCTGGATTTGGAATGGGTACTAATAATTTTGTAGAATTATGTGCCCTTAAGCTTCTTTTCTATCTGGCAAGGAGGAACTCGGTGGTTAAAATTCAGGATTTCAGTGATTCCCAGTTAGCTATTAATTGGGCATCTGGTAAGTATCAATTAAGGAATTTAGAGCTAGCCTTGATTCTACTGGGTGTTAATAGACTTACTGATTCTTTCGAATCTATTGTCTTCAAACATATCTATAGGGAAAGAAATCCTGTTGCAGATGCATTGGCAAAGGCTGGAGGTAGGATTTTGGAAGGATTCCGGTCAATTATGGAACATCGAGCTGATGAAGTTGTGGAAACCTTTCAGGTTTTCTAAATTGACAGTTTCTTCTATGGGCCTTAGGGGTGTGCTAATAGTATGGTATTAGCAAGCTCAGTTATCAATTTTAATACTTGTTATGATGACATTTTAATGGGGTAGTTTGATGTTATGAGAACGGTTTGTACTTTTGTTATGCTTTTAGGCCTTCCACTTTTAAGGCCTATTTGCTTTATGGGTTACTTCTGAAAGACACCTTAGATAATCGATCATATCGAAGTTGTGGAATTCATTGTGATAGATGCAGACATGTTTTGGTTTTTGCTGGGAACAGTGATACTGTCTTTATTGGGCAGTTTTTCTCCAGATGATGAAGATCATATTGATTATGTCTTTAATCAGTTTATCATATTGAAATTTTGGCAATCAGGGTGCTAGATGCAGACAAGTTTTGGTTTTTGCTGAGAACGGTGATATTGTCTTTAATGAGCAATTTTATCTTGGTGATGAAGATCATTTTGTTTCTGTTTATGGATTATGTCTTTAAACAATTTTTAATGAGCTCTTTCTAGAGTTTCCGATTGTAATTACCAGCTTCAGGTTGGGAATATTTTGAGATAATGGCTTCTTTTTTTAAGTCATATGCTGAATGTAAATAAATATATTTACGATTTTTTTCCTTTGCAAAAAATATTATCAACCACTTCATTCTTTTACCTATGAATATGCAATATATTTGGTTCTTGAATCCGCTCTAAAAGCTCAATAATTATGTATTGCTTCCTTCATGTCCTCTTTGCAAAGCGTATTCCTTGCTCATGAAGTAATAAGGAGAGAGTCTCCTAAAATTAATAACCTCTGCATGTTGAGAGAAACAATGAGGTCCAACCCCATGAATAAGGCATACCTTTCCTCCAGATTGTTTGTTTCCATTTCCATTCATCATTTATAAGTGATTATTGTGTTTTTTTCAAGATCCAATAGAATCCCCCTACTCCTGTTATTCCCTTAATTTACATTTTTCCAAGAAATAATCTCATGGGAAACACTCCAACTACTTCCTCATGATCCATAGATGTTAATAAGGTAAACCATCAACATTAATTACAGATTCTAACTTCAAAGGAATCAAAAGATTCAAAAATATAACCTCCTCAACTTTGAAAGAGAAATTTCACATCTAACACATTGAACTTTGAAAGAGAAATTTCACATCTAACACATTGAACTGACACTTGAAACTGTGAATTACACTTGGAAATCACCTTCATATATAAATTATTTTTTAATTATCAATATGCAAATTATTTTTGAATTGTCAATATTTTTTTACATTTTAATAAACAATTTCAAATTATTTTGTATTCCTTATCTACACTTCATTTAAATTAAAACACACATTATCTACACTTCAATGATAACCATTTTTTCAATTGTAGTGTAGCATTGACCTAATTAACTTATTGAGTTTTACACTAAATATATAAATATTTAAATTTATTATAAAATTTTCATTTACCATTATTTAATGTTTATATTTAATTTGATTTTAAAATATTTTTATTTAATATATAAACATTTTAAATATAAATTAATTAATAATAAATTATTTCAAAATTAATAAATTAAAATTATATATATATATATATATATATATATATATAATATTTTTACCAAAAAACTTTGAATAAACTTTTCTCTATTATGAAAAAATAAAAGTCAATGATAAAAACATCTCTACCTTACTAATATAAAGTATAATAACAATAAATGGTAAGAACATCTTACTTCACTAATTATAAAATTTTAAATGGGTTCATTTTTAGGCTAAATAAATAAATTCAAAAATATTTGAATTTGTTATAAAATTTAATTAATTTACTAAATGTTTACATTCAATATAATATTTGATTTATTATTAAAATATTTTTATTTTTTATTTTTTTAAGGTAGCAAATAATTATATTATATGGCAAAAAAATTCCATAAACTAACATTGAGAGGTTTTGGAGTTCAAAATAAAGAAATTCCCTTATATCAACATAGGCTAACATGACCTAGAAAGTTTGTATACACCAATTATGTGTTGTTACTATGAAATTGTACTGATATTCTCCAAAACATATAGACTAGTATTTACTTTTTTCATATTGTTCCAAATTTCATACAAAACCTAGTAAAAATAGACTTCAAGCCAAACCCATAAAACCAAAAAAGAAAGAGCAGAGACCACCATGTTAACTGTAGGTGTAGGAGGACCGAGTTATGAGAAGGGAACCACTAACAAGCTTCATCCTTGAGAGCTAAGTCTAGGGAACTCCGTTGCAATGGGGGTTTTGTGCCCTCAACTAGTTCATCCTTGTCATGACCAATGCCTGCAGAAGTAGCCTAAGCCCACTCATGCTTAATGTTGTCCTTCTTTTCCACCATCAACACTAAGAATTCTTGCAAACCATCCTTCGTTTCATGACCCCCTTCATCCATTATGGACGCTTGCTCATTTGACCAAGATGAGGGATGGATTCTCCTCTTCTTTATTATTTATTCCAATCCCTGCCAAAACACTCTCATTATGCTCTCTCACTTCGAATGCAAGAGTAGAATGTAATATCCCCTTTGCTACCCTCATCTTTCTGTAACATAAATATACAGATGGAAGTCTGGGTCAGTGCAAGAAGATGAGGGACCTTTAAGATGCAATCCTAGTTTTCAAAAACAAGATCACGTTACCAAAAAATACATCAACCCGAGCCTGACATAGCACTTGGTATGGTTCAACCCGAGCCTGACATGTCATGGGACATGTAGGATAGGAAGCCATATCGCGTACACGTTATATAACTACAAAACGCGCTCACGATATGTAGTTATAAAACGCGTACGCGATTTGTAAATCATAAAAAAAAATTAAATACATTTCAAATTTTTTCAATTTTTAATCTACAATTTCTAGTAATTATATATTTGTATAGTCTAATAAATCAAACTTGTTATTTGTTAACTCAATTTATTTTATATATTAAATTCTATATTTATATAATTTAATAAATCAAATTTATTATTTTGTTTACTAAATTTTTTTTTATATTGCATAAAAATTTTAACTTAAATCTCAATTTATTTATAAATATTTATTTATTTATATATTTTCTAATTAAATTATACTTAACATGTTATAATAAAGGGATCAACCATTACATCATAAAACCCCACTCAACAATAAGCTAATCCAAATAAAGTTGTTTTAATTTAAAAAAATTTATGGATGAATAATTGATAATGATTAAATAATAATAAAAAGGAAATGGACCTATAAGTTACATTTCAAAGGAAATTTTTTCAAATATATATTTACAATAAAGTGTAAATTTTTTAATTATTCTAAATGTTTTTTATGTTGATGGTGATGATGAATGATGATGATGATGATGACGATGATGAAGGTGATGATGATGATGAGGATGATGATGATGATGTTCAAGATGTTGATGATGATGATGATGATGAGGATGTTCATGATGATGATGATCATGTTGATGATGATGATGTTGATGGTGATGATGATGTTCACGATGTTGATGGGCATGATAAATGATGATGATGATGATGATGTTCATGATGTTGATGGTGATGAGGATGATGATGATGTTCATGATGTTCATGATGAGGATGATGATGAGGATGATGTTGATGGTGATGATTATGAGGATGATGATGATGATGATGATGATGATGTTCATGATGTTGAAGGTGATGATGATGACAATGATGATGATGATGATGAAGGTGATGATGATGATGAGGATGATGATGATGATGTTCAACTTTTTTGGCGAGGAGATAAAGGCTAAGGCTCAGCCAGTAAAGCACTGTAAGTACTATTTTAAATACGATAAGGCCAAAGAATCACTATGAGAGAAGTAAATGGTTAGGAAGCCATGAAAACCGAAGATATAGATGACAAATGTCATCTTAGTGCCTCAGTATGGTATTCACTTGAGGGTCTCGGTTTATAGGTTTCCTCTATAAGTAAGAATGACTAGTTGTCGTAAACTAATTGTGAGCTCCTATAACTTGTCTATTAAATGAAGCTAACCATTTTTAAATGATCTTAAGTTAAACTAAGTGATAATTACGACGTAAGGCGTTTAACAAATGGGAGTCGACTCCCCTCAGTTAATGCATTTTTTTTTCCCGCCGTAGGATGCTTTCGTCCGACGATTGGGTTAATCTCTTTCGTTGAATTTTATCGATCTGACACGATCTGACACCTGCTCCTCCTTAAATGTTCAAGCGCATTCTCCTGTACTATCTTTTTCTGACCATATTTTTCAGGTACGTGAAGTTTTCAGTGGAGAAACCGGTGCGCATCAAGAAGCAGCCATAAGACTAGCCATAAGATTTGCTGCTCAGATCTTCAAATCTTCAAGTTTATTTTTACCGTTCTTTGTACGAGAAATTCCCGATCACTCGCATTCAAAAACACCCTAATACAAAAAAAAATACAAAAACCAAAATGGACATGATGAGGAAGGATTATGTATGGAGTATCAAAAACACGGTAGTACCAGTTCCTTGAGGCATTGCCTCTTGATGAGCGAAGCCCCTTCCACCAAATAAGCTCCCTACAAAGATTCCAACATCTTCTGATTCTTCAAAATCTTCAGTAATCTCCTTCTGCGTGTCATTCCGCATTAGAAACATCATCTTTATTTTCATATAGTTTGAACCTGTATCATCACTGTCATCATAAGCAAAAACCTGTTGACCATCCACGTGCCCTTTTGATTCACTTCTTCCCTGGAGCTCTGCTTGAGGACTTGAAACTTGTTCACTTTTACCCTTGTTTGTTTCCATTAAACCACCACCAAACGTATTCCCATCTGCACCATGAATCAAGTCCTATGATATGTCCATTTGCTTCATCAACAGGCGGTCCCACAAAATACGATGAAAGCAAGTGACCTAGGGATGACTCCTCCTCCTGACAGGCATGTTCCCATCTATAAAATGTTTCTGTCTTTGAGGTATACCAGAAGCACTATCTGAAGGGTTGTGATTTTGTTTACCACGGTGATCAAATTCAAGTGAAAAATTTCCATGCGATACATTGAAAGGTAAACCAACCAAGCCTATAGAACTCTCGATTGCATTATTATACATCGAGGATAGTGCTGCTATAACAAGAAGAACCCGTATATTGGCCCTAAAAGATATCAGAGCCTGCTTGAACACATCAACCATCGTCTGCAGTTTTAGCTCAGGTCTTGTTTATCTGAGGCTTTAGTAAATCCTACCTGCTCTGTGTACAATAATGCAATAACACCTTGATTAGAAACCCTGATAAAAGATTTTCCAACTCATCCCATCAAATGCTGCATATCCTAGAATATACTTCCCTTTTACTTTTCACTGTATCAAAATGCACACTCCTACAATCATAAAGCCACCAAAATCAGACATATGGGCATTCACAAAACCACTAGAATCAATCATATGGGTATTCACAAGCCAACACAGTCAGTCGTATTGTCAAACAGTCAATCACAAAACCACCAAAGACTCAGTCATATGGACATTCACAAATTATATGCCAAAATCAATCATGCTCATTCATAGAATCGCCAAAATCCGTCATGTGCTCATTAAAAAAACTGCCAACAACGGTCACATGGGGATTCACAAAACAACCAAAAAAGACCGTGTGGACAATCACAAAACCCAGTCACACAACTACATCTGCATTTACAAAATTCTAAAAACCATCATAATCAATCTTCTAAGCATTCCTATAACCATCATAAAAAATCTTACGAACATTCCCAGAACCACCACAATCAGTCATAACAGCAATCCAAAAATCATATGGGCATTCCCAAAACAAGCATAACAGACGACATATGGGCCATCCAAATATCTGATAGACAGTGTCAAGACAACCACAATCAGTCCGATGGACACCGATAGTAAACCAGACATATACCAAAACAACTATGACAATCACATGGACATTCCTAAAATGAAAAAAAAAACAAGCATATGGGTATTATTGAAACCACCGAATCAGCCATACAAGAATTCATCGAATAACTGTCTCGATTCATCCAAAACCAATGTTCAACCAAATGGGCTGTTTTAAAACCTAAGTATCAAGAAAAGGACCACACACAAAACCACCACCAACCCATCCAGAAAGCCATATCCATTCAAATTGACACTTGGAAGCCTCTGAAAATAGGTTCCACGAGCCAACAGATCCTCTCCACCTTGTAGCATCAAATTGCAGGTCCGTCGTTGAATCTAAGAATTCCACTCTTGCGCTTGATTTTACTTCAATGGCGGCCTGGGAAGGACTGCCCGGATCACAACTGGAGATGGACGATGACGGTACCTCGCTCATGGAAGGTCTTGCACTCTTCTCGTTCGAACTCGTGATGATGACTCCTTCGTGATCTGGTCTGGAGTTCAATTCCGTCACCAGCGCCCTCATGACGATTTCCATGTCTCGCGTAGAGGCCTGGAATATCCACGCAGCTTGAGCATCGTGATCTTTAACCCTATCGAAGGGCTGGAAGCGCCAGGTAGCCAAGGCTTCTTCCCTTAATACATTTCTGGTGCTGGAGTACTGCATTGAGAGCTCCAGGTTCGATGTCGTGACCTCCTCCATCACTGCTCTGCTTGGTTTCTGAGTATACATTGGTAGATGGAGAGAATGAGAATAAATAAGAGATGAGGAAATGCCTCTTTTGTGTTCGATATGCCTGGACTCTACCCGTGTGCATGAAATAATAAGTGGGAACGCATTGCTTAACTTTAGATAGATTAGAATCGAAAGTCTCTACCCGTTCTCTGTAAATCCCTCCTATTGTGTTCTGTCTGAGAGTGTATCGTATTGTATTAGTCTGTGAAATCAAAGACCACGTGGTGTGCATGCAGCCCAGGCGCACGTGGGCTCCCTTGGACAGCTGGTTCCAGAGAAGTTTGTTATTATGAAGCTTCATAAGTGATAGATTTTTTATAATAATAAAAATGTTTGTCAGATTATAGGTGTCTGGGTATCGGTTTTTTAATTCTAAAAAGTTTTAATAAATTATAATTCCAACTTGTTTACATCAAATTCCAAATCCGTGATGCAAGATTAAACCATCCAAAGAAAAAATCTGTATTCTATGCATTGGGATTGAAGGAGATTCCCCGTGGTGAGAAATATGTTTGTCGGATTGTAGGTGTTTGGTATCAGTGTTTGATACTTGGTGGCCAAAGTCTATGGTTAATTTCTTATATATTTTATAGCTAATTATAGTTTGATTTATAGCTGATTATAATTGATGGTTAATGATGCGGGTTTGCTGGTATATAATCTCGATTGGCAAACTGTTAACAGTAAGCACCGGTCCCCAACTAATCTTAATGGTTAATTTTGCGTTGATTGTCTGATTTGTTGTATGATTCTGATGGTGCAGAAGCGAGGAAGCCGATCTCAGCTTAGTACATTTCTAAAAACCCATATAGTTTGAGTTCTCATGTCTACAAGGCCGACTGCTGGTGCTGCTGATTGGTAGATATACATAGCAGATGGGGTTGCTGTAGAGTTGCTGGAGTGGACAATAAAGCCTGTCTTTATCAGGCTTGAGCTGACTTATTTCTTTTTAGGGTTCCTGGGAGTTTCCCAAGGTTTATATCAGTTAAGGACATTTTGTCAGTTGCTAAGCTCCATAGGATTTTTGATGGAAGAGAGTCTTCTATTGGTTCCCAGGGATTCCAAGAATTTAACAGTTCAATGCATTCCAGTCGTCGTTTAAGATTGAGAGAACATTGGATTGCTTAGGTTTTTTGGGTTACATCCAGAACCACCTTTGCAATTCACAAAACCCAGCCGAATAGACCAATGAATCTTCATCTGCAAGGGGATATTGGCTGAAAGATCCAGCAAATATAAATAAGAGGTGATGCAGTCATATGAAACTTAGCTTACAACACGGCGTTCTTTTATTGGACCCCTAGGTACAATTGCTAGTCCTATTATAAATAATTATCTTATTTTTGGATGGATGTGGACATTATCCTTAGAAACTTAAAGGAAAGATGCTAAGGCTATATTACCTTGAGTATAAGAAAAGGAAAAGATAATTCCTTTAAGAGATTATTTCCACCCTTTAACGAGGCCACGCGGATTCCTTCCTCAATGGCAGGCTTTCCTTCCACAAGTTCTTAAACTATTTACCTCTCAGTTGTTGGAAAAATGTAATTACACGCAGATCTCTACCTGGCTTCCAACCGACTCTATCAGAGTCTGTACAAGCCACGATCTTGTCTGTCAGTCTGACAAGAAGGAAAAGTCCACAAGTAGGCAGCGTAATTCAATGAAATTTATTTCATAAGCTAAGTTGTTAGGTAGATAGTTATTGCAGTGTTTAATGGAAAGTAAGTCGGCAAGTAAGTCGGCCTATGCTGAAGCAATTTTCAGATTTCCTATAAATAGAAGAAGTAATTTGTAAATAAATAAAAAACACACAGGAACACAGACACAAGAGAGACATTAGATAGCAGAGGAACTCCGGGTGAGAAAGAGAAGTCGAAGCTCAAGCTTCTGTGTATGTGATTTAGTCGAAGATTTGAAGCTCTGTAGACAGACGAGTCTGGACGGACCATTTTGTAACAGACAAGTTTGCATTACTTTGTATTTCCGCATAGTTAAATATATGAAATAGTTTGTGGTTGAATTCATGATTATTTGGCCGCACATATTTCCAGATTTACTTCTGTAAATGTATTTTACAATTACTGATAAGTAAAACAACAAGAACCCATAAAAATCTCACGCGTGAAAGCTCGAGGTTACGGCACTTTGGTCGACTCAAATCTTCCTACATATTTGGGCATATGTTTTTCATAAGTTATTTGGATTTGTAAAAGTGGGTAGTTTACTTCATTTTGCTCACAAGTGAAAAGCATTTGTAATTTATTAAGTCTTTAGACTAAGAAACATATTCTATCATCCTAGTCGCAGCTTTTAACTTGATCGCAAATAAGTTGATCACATCAAGCATCAACTTGATCGCAGATAAGTTGATCGCATCAGGCATCAACTTGATCGCAGATAAGTTGATCGCATCAAGCATCAACTTGATCGTAGGGATCAACTTGATCGCAGATAAGTTGATCGCACATATCAACTTGATCGCACATATCATCTTGATCGCAGACATTAACTTGGTCGCAGTAAAAAGGTGGTCGTAGTAAAAACAGGTCGGAGTTAAAAAGTGAAATTATTTATTTTTAAAAATATTGACTGAGGCCTAAACCCAAGTTTAGTCAGCTCGGTTTTGGCTATCTGGTATCAGAGCGAGGTTATATCAGAGCGAGGTTATATCAGACCAAGGTTTATATCAGCCCAAGATTTTAGGAAAGAAATCTTGTCTTAAAAGGTGGAAATTAATTTTCTACGGAAAGTTAATTAAAAATTAAAAATGGCTTCCACTTCTAGTTCATTGCAGCCTCCAAGTTTTACAGGAAAGAATTATGAATATTGGTCTTTAACAATGAAGGCTTTATTCAGAGGACAAGATGTCTGGGAGATAGTCCAGCATGGCCATGCAGAACCAGCAGACATGGCTGCATATAACAATCTCTCACAGGCTGAGAAAGATGTCTTGAGAGAACAGAGGAAGAAAGATGGAAAGGCTCTATTTTTTATACATCAAGTTATGCATGAGAGCATACTCCCAAGAATAGAAGCAAAGATTAATGCCAAGGAAGCATGGGATACATTGGAGACTACCTATCAAGGTTTGGATAAGGTAAAGACATCCAAGCTGCAGATTCTGAGAAAATATTTTGAATCTCTCTACATGAAAGATTCAGAGAATGTAGACACATTCTACACCAGAGTTGTTGGGTTGATAAACCAACTGAAATCTCATGGAGAACCCGTATCAGACCAAAGGGTTGTTGAAAAAATTCTCAGAAGTCTTCCCCCAAGATTTGAAAATTTGGTTGTAACCTTAGAGGAACACACAAACATGGCGACATTTAGCATTGATGAGCTGCAAGCTTCACTCATCAATCATGAACACATAATCAGCAGATCACAGACATCATTGGAAGGTGCATTTGCAGCACAGTCATCCATAAGCTGTGGTAGAGGAAGGGGGAGAAACAACTTCAGAGGCAGAGGAAGAAGTTCTTCAAGAGGAGGACGAGGTAGAAGTCCTACAAATGTCAATGGCAGAGGAGATAACCATAACCCAAGTCAGCCAAGTGGCCAGAGGTTTGATAAATCAAAAATTCAATGTCATTACTGTAAGAAGTTTGGTCATTATGCATATGAATGCAGGAAGAAACATTATGACCAAGGAAGACAAATCCCAAGTCATTCAACCAGCACCAACACTTCAACAGGTGTAATGTTAATAGCATCGACATCTCCACTTGAATGCAATGCTGTTCAAGAAAGTCCACATGACATATGGTACTTAGACTCAGGATGCAGCAATCACATGACTGGTAATTTAAATCTGTTTTCCAGTCTAGATACTTCAATTAAAACTGATGTTACACTTGGAAACAATGTCCAAATTACTGTCTTAGGAAATGGCACTGTTGATATTCTAACCAAACAGGGGGAGAGTAAGTATATCCATGATATCTATCATGTCGAAGGTCTGAAACATAATCTGTTAAGCATTGGACAGTTGTTACAAAAGGGCTACAGAGTCTACATGGAAGATGAACACTGTATGATCAAAGACAAGCGTCCAAGCGACCAGCTGATAGCAAAAGTGCCAATGACAAGCAACCGCTTGTTTCCATTGAGGATAGTTCCCAACATAAAAGGGAAGACAAAGACATGAATTGCATTCAAGGCAGAAAGTGAAGAAACAGTCGAGCTCCTCGACAAGAGAGAAAATTGTAGCGCTAATTTGCAAACTGCATTTCAGATAGAAGTTCAGGATGAATCCTGGTTGTGGCATTTCAGATTTGGACATCTGAATTTTGGTGGGCTAAAGCTACTGCACACAAAGAATATGGTGAAGGGATTACCATTGATCGACATACCAGAGAGGGTTTGTGAAGGTTGCATTTTTGGCAAGCAGCACAGAGAGACATTTCCAGTTGGAAAATCCTATAGAGCACGCACACCACTTGAAATTGTGCACTCTGACATTTGTGGTCCAATGCAGACATCATCCATTGGTGACTGCAAGTATTTTCTAACCTTTATTGATGACTACTCAAGAAAGACATGGGTATATTTCTTGAAACATAAATCTGATGCATTTGGTTACTTTCAGCAGTTCAAGGCACTCGCGGAGAACCAGAGTGGTCACCGCATCAAGATTTTAAGGACCGACAGAGGAGGTGAATATGTTTCAAATGAATTTCTAAATTTTTGCAAGACCTGTGGCATACAGAAAAAATTCACTGCACGGTATACACCTCAGCAGAACGGTATTGACGAAAGAAAGAATAGAACCATCATGGAGATGGCACGCAGCATGTTGGCAGCCAAGCATTTGCCAAATGAGTATTGGGGTGAAGCAGTCGCAACTGCTGTATACATTATGAACTGATGTCCAACAAAGAATTTGAAGAACAAAGTTCCCCAAGAAGCATGGACAGGTATGAATCATAGTGTCTCACATTTAAAAGTTTTTAGTTGTGTTGCATATGCTCATATTCTAGATGAGCTGAGAAGGAAGCTAGACAAGAAGGGACAGAAATGTATTTTTGTAGGCTATTCAGAAGACACAAAAGCATACAAGCTATATGACCCCGTCACAAGGAAAGTGATAATCAGTCGGGATGTTCAATTTGTCGAGAATGAATCATGGGATGGAACCGTTGACATAAATGTCAAGATTGTGTCCAACATCGACAATGATGATATGGAAGAGGAAGTGGTTCAAATACCACATGTAAGTCAACCGATAGGAGCACCATCAACTCCCATGACACCAAGACATGGTTCACCACAAGGACCATTGACACAAGTAGCAGCTCAAGCTACACCGACAAGTACACCAAGAGGACAGCAGACTCCATCAAGCATTTCGTCGGGGTCAACATCGACAGAACCGATGAAGACAAGAAGTCTGGGAGAGATATATGAAGCCGGTACACCTAATTCATTCTCTCTGTTTGCATTATTTTCCCCTATATATGATCCACTAACATTTGAAGAAGCTGTTGAAGAAGAAGTATGGGCACAAGCCATGGATGAAGAAATAGAATGCATTGAGAAAAGCCAGACATGGGAACTGGTCGATGTACCAAAAGACAAGGATGTAATCAGTGTCAAATGGATTTATAAGACAAAGCAAGATGTTGATGGGAATGTGCAAAAGCACAAGGCAAGAATGGTAGCAAGAGGGTTTCACATAGAAACCCGGCATCGACTTCAATAAAACGTTTGCACCTGTTGCACACATGGATACAGTCAGAACAGTTTTGGCCATTGCTGCACAAAACAAATGGCAAGTTCATCAAATGGATGTCAAGTCGGCATTCTTAAATGGCTATCTAGAAGAGGAAGTATATGTGGAATAGCCACAAGGGTATGAAGTTCCAAGTCAAGAGCACAAAGTGTACAGGCTGAAAAAGGCATTATATGGTTTGAAGCAAGCTCCTAGAGCTTGGTACAGTCATATTGATTCCTATCTCATTGAAAATGGA
>LPNX010643502.1:326494-375786 GCA_001517045.1 Pseudotsuga menziesii
TTGATCTGGGGCTTATGAAGTTTTTTCTAGGCATTGAAGTTCAGCAGTCTAAAAGTGGTATCTTTATATCACAGTCTAAGTATGCAAGTGAAGTTTTAAAAAGGTTTAACATGTCTAACTGCAAGACAGCCCCAACACCAGTAATAACAGGTTTGAAATTAAGTAAGGATGATGATGGATCCACTGTAGATCCTACGCTGTTCAAAAGGCTTGTTTGCAGCCTTATGTATTTAACAGCAACAAGACCAGACATTATGTATGGTGTAAGTTTGATCTCAAGGTTCATGGAGTCACCAAAAGACTCACATTGGCAAGCAGGTAAAAGAATTTTGAGGTATGTAAGTGGCACAAAAGACCTTGGTATTATGTATTCAACCTCAGAAAATTTTAAACTCATTGGTTACACTGATAGTGACAATGGAGGAAGCATAGATGATAGGAAAAGCACATCTGGATACACATTTCATTTTGGTACAGGTGTTGTTTCATGGGCTTCAAAGAAACAGCCCATAGTAACTCTATCTTCAGCTGAAGCAGAGTATGTTGCAGCAACAAGTGCTGCATGTCAAGCTGTCTGGATGAGGAGAGTCTTAAAAGACTTGTCACAGAACCATCAAGAACCGACAACAATCTTCTGTGATAACAATTCAGCCATAGCATTATCAAAGCATCATGTGTTTCACAAGAGAACCAAGCACATTGACACAAGGTTTCATTTTATAAGAGAGTTGGTAAACGAAAAGGAAAATTGTTTGGAATTTTGCAGGTCTGAAGACCAACTTGCCGACATCTTCACAAAGCCATTGGCAAAGGACACATTCCAGTATCTGCATAGTTATCTTGGAATGACAAGTTCTCCACAGTGAACTCTGTCATAAACAGAGCATCTCTAAGCTCTGAAACATTTTGTAAATTTTGTTTTAAAAACTTCATCTGCTTATAATTAAGGGGGAGTGTTGGAAAAATGTAATTACACGCAGATCTCTACCTGGCTTCCAACTGACTCTATCAGAGTCTGTACAAGCCACGATCTTGTCTGTCAGTCTGACAAGAAGGAAAAGTCCACAAGTAGGCAGCGTAATTCAATGGAATTTATTTCATAAGCTAAGTTGTTAGGTAGATAGTTATTGCAGTGTTTAATGGAAAGTAAGTCGGCAAGTAAGTCGGCCTATGCTGAAGCAATTTTCAGATTGCCTATAAATATAAGAAGTAATTTGTAAATAAATAAAAACACACAGGAACACAGACACAAGAGAGACATTAGATAGCAGAGGAACTCCAGGTGAGAAAGAGAAGTCGAAGCTCAAGCTTCTGTGTATGTGATTTATTCGAAGAGCTGAAGCTCTGTAGACAGACGAGTCTGGATGGACCATTTTGTAACAGACAAGTTTGTATTACTTTGTATTTCCACATAGTTAAATATATGAAATAGTTTGTGGTTGAATTCATGATTATTTGGCCGCACATATTTCCAGATTTACTTCTGTAAATGTCTTTTACAATTACTGATAAGTAAAAGAACAAGAACCCATAAAAATCTCACCGCGTGAAAGCTCGAGGTTTTACGGCACTTTGGTCGACTCAAATCTTCCTACATATTTGGGCATATGTTTTTCATAAGTTATTTGGATTTGTAAAAGTGGGTAGTTTACTTCATTTTACTCATAGGTAAAAAGCATTTGTAATTTCTTAAGTCTTTAGACTAAGAAACATATTCTATCATCATAGTCGCAGCTTTTAACTTAATCGCAGATAAGTTGATCGCATCAGGCATCAACTTGATCGCAGATAAGTTGATCGCATCAGGAATCAACTTGATCGCAGATAAGTTGATCGCATTAGGAATCAACTTGATTGCAGATAAGTTGATCGCGGGGATCAACTTGATCGCAGATAAGTTGATCGCACATATCAACTTGATCGCACATATCATCTTGATCGTAGACATTAACTTGGTCGCAGTAAAAATAGGTCGGAGTTAAAAAGTGAAATTATTTATTTTTAAAAATATTGACTGAGCCCTAAACCCAAGTTTAGTCGGCTCGGTTTTGGCTATCATCAGTTGTTTCTTTCTCTTAAGATTATGGCTTTTTTTAGTGAGGGAGTCACATCTATGAGTGCTCTATTAAATCATCAAAAAAATATGGAACTAATAAAAATATAAAACTAAAAGTTCACAAATTTAATTCATTAATCAATAATATATAAATAATACATAATTCATAACTCAAGTTTACTTCAAGTTAACATAATTTTCTAATATGGGTTGATAACATTTCATTAATGAGATACACTTGAATATGGGTTGATAACATTTCATTAATGAGATACCTTCACAAAGGACGGCCTCCGGGATATCTTTTCCAGTTTTTTTAATTTTGTTGAGTGGATTATTTGCACACATATCTCTACATGTCAACCAGGAAGGATGGCCTCTCCGTTTAACCATAAAATTGCATGGGTTATAATTCTGTTTTATCTTCTCCATCAATGGAAATATATATATAACTCTGAGAATTTCTGTTAATCCCAAATTCACAGGCTTGGTTTAATGTCAAGCCTGCCTTAATGTTGGCAAAACCTTCTGTGGAAACAACCATCAAACCTTATCGATGTGGAAACAACCATCAGACCCACAACTGCCTCTTAAGTATCATATATATGGCCAAAGTCAAGAAGAGATAAATGTAAAAGAAAAGAAATTAAGCAGACAAAAGCATTATGGGCAGATTGATTGCCTTCTTATTATTAAGAACATATTAAATAAGACACACAAATGACAATACTATGGGTGAATACCAAAACCATGGGTCACCTAAACTACATGTGAGATTGCATTCTTCAACACACACCCTTAATCTCAACTGGTAGTACATTTTTAGCACTGTCTATGCCGAAGTGCTCTCTTTGATATACAAGTGCAGATGTTCCCAATGGTTTGGTGAATATGTCACCCAACTGCTCCTTAGAGCCACAAAAAGTAAAGAAATTTGTCCATCATTGACTAACTCATGAATGAAATGATAGCGAGTGTCAATGTGTTTGATTTTTCTATGAAACACATTATGTTTGGACAACTATATTGCAGAGCTATTATCACGGAAAATAGAAGTGGGGTCATTTTCAGTGTGTCCCATATCCTTTAACAGTCTTCTTAGCCAAAATGCATGGCAAGTTGTTGTGGTGGCTGCTACATATTCTGCTTTTGCAGAAGACATGCTCACAATGGGTTGTTTTTGAGATGCCCAAGAGATCAGATTTGTACCCAAATGGAAAGCATAACTAGATGTTCTTTTCCTATCATCAAGACTACCTACAAAATCACTATCAGTGTACCCTGTGAGAGTATTGTCTGGTGTATGAGTGTACCAGAGTCCATATCCAATTGTTCCTGCAACATATCTCAAAATTCATTTTCCAACTTTCCAGTGAGAGTCTTTAGGAGACTCCATAAATATGGAAATAAGACTGACAGCAAACATCAAATCAGGTCTAGTTGCAGTCAAGTACTTTAAAGTGCCTTACCATTTGTTTATAGAGTGTGCTATTTACTGCTGGTCTGTCATCATTCTTGGTTAACTTGGTGCCAAGAGCAATGGGGGTTTCTGCTGGTTTACATTTATCCATCCCGAATATGTGCAAAACATCAGTAGCATACTTATGCTGGTAGATAAAAATACCTTTATTAGTTTGAGTAACTTCCAGACCCAGGAAGTACTTCATCGGTCCTAGATAAGTCATTTCAAATTCTCTTTTCATGATTGTCTTAAAATATTCAAGCATTAAATTATCAGTGTAAATCATGTCATCAACATAAAGACATACCATCAATATTTTACCTTGCTATGTTTGACATACAGAGTGGGCTCATTGTTGCTTCTGCTGAAACCATTGTTGATGAGGTAGGAGTCAATCCTACTGTAGCAAGCTCGTGGAGCTTGTTTTAGACCATACAAGGCCTTTTTCAGCTTATGCATTTTATTTTCATGACCTTTGACAGTATAACCAGGTCGCTGGTCTACATAAAGTTATTCTTCAAGAATACCATTAAGAAAGGCAGATTTCACATCCATTTGATACACAGGCCATTGATTTTGTGTTGCAATGGAAACTACATCTCTGATAGTATCAATCTTTGCTACAGGAGCAAATGTTTCATCATAATCTACACCATACTTATGTGCATATCCTTTGGCAACCAACATTGCCTTGTGCTTTTCAATTTCTCATTTTTTGTTCATTTTGGTCTTATAAACCCATCTGACTCCAATATTGGTTTTGTCTGCACGGATGTCAACAAGATCCCATGTCTAGTTTTTCTCTATTACATCAATATCTTCATTCATGGATTTTACCCACTATGCATCCTTCACTGCTTCATTAAAATATGTGGGCTGACGAGAGAATAGAGCATATTGAAGTTTCTCATCAATAACTATATTTTGTTCATATAACTCTCTCAAGCTTCCAGTTTTCTAGTTCTGTGGTAGACTTTCTATTGGTGTTTCTTCTTGCTGATGTACTTCCATTATTGGAAGTTTGATAGGGAGATTTGGCTGATTTGAGCATTCTTCATGTTGTATGTCTGAAGGATCACTCCAACATTTGTCTTCAATGAATTTTATGTCTCTTCTCACCACAACCTTTTTGGTGACAAGATTATACATCTTATATGCCTTGTCTTGTTCACTGTAACCAGTGAAAATGCAACACTCACTTTTCTTATCCAACTTTTTCCTGAGCTCATCAGGTATATGCACAAATGCAACATAACCAAAAATTCTGAGATGTGTGACACTAGTCTTAGTGCCACTCCATGCTTCTTCAAGAATCTTGTCTTGGACAGTCACCGTGGGTGATCTGTTGAACAAGTAGACTGAGCACCCAACAACTTCATCCCAATACTCATCTAATAGATTCTTGTGTGACAACATGCTACGGGCCATGTTCATGATGGTACGGTTCTTTCATTTAGCAACTCCATTCTGTTGTGGAGTGTATCTAGCGGTGAACTGTCTCTAGATGTCATGCTGCTTACAAAAGTCTGAAAACTCAAGTGAATCATATTCACCTCCAACATCTCACCTGAGCATTTGAATGAAATTTTTGGATTGCTTCTCAGTGATAGCCTTGAACTCTTTGAACCTGGAGAAGGTCTCTGATTTTTTCCTGATGAAATAAATCCATGTTTTCCTTCTAAAATCATCAATAAATGTCAAAAAATAAAAACTACCTCCTATAGATTGGGTTTGCATGGGTCCATAGAGGTCTGTATGATCTAAATCAAGATGTTCTTTGGCTTGAGATGTGGAACTAGGGAAACTGTCACTTTGATGTTTACCAATGATACAATCCTCACAGGTATTGGATTGTTCATTAATAATGGGTAACCCTTTGACCATTGGCTTTTTGTGCAGGAGATTGATACTCTTGAAGGGAAGATGACCGAATCTACAGTGTGATAACCAGGATTCATCTTGGTTGGAAACTGTATCGACTACAAACTGTGGAAGGTTGGCACTCCTTATACTAAGAGGAAATATTCTATTCTTGGTCATTTCAAATTTGGCTATGAGTCTCTTACTGGGAGGATTATCATAGATAGCACAATTTGTATCAAAAAACTAAATATCATACTGGTTTAGAAGTAATTGACCTATACCGATCAAATTTACATTCAAATAAGGTACATAAAACACCTCATGAATAAACTTCTTTTCATTTTGCTTAGTAAGTACATGAATAATACCTTTTCCTTTGGCTAGAACCAGAAAGTCACTTCCTAGCTTGATATTCATGACAACATAAGAGCCCAAACTAGAGAATAGTGACTTGTTAGCCGTCATTTGATTGTTGCAACTGCTATCTAGTAGCCATAGATATGAGCTACAGTTTTATTCAGTTGCTTGATAATACATAAACATCACCTCTGATGAGCCTTATTCTTCTTTGGAGACATTGGATCTGCTGTTGTTCTGGTCAGCTTGCTTCTCTCTACATTCTCGTTCATAGTGGCGATACTTCTTGCAGTAGTTACATTGAACATTGGAATTATTAGTCCATCGCTTGCCTCTCCTCCTCTAACCTTGAGAGTTGTGAGAGTGATCCGAATGATCTGAGTGTTCTTGATTGTGACTCGTTCTATTTTTCGTAGCTGGACACCGTCGACCTCTTGTTCCTCTACCTCGTCCTCCTCTTCCTCGACCTCTGTTGAGAGAAGGTTGGGTGCTGAAAGAAATGGTCATCGACTCTTCTTCTTCATTGAGTCAAGCTTCATGAAATAGAAAAGATCCATTCAACTCTTCTAGGGTGAACTGAGACAGATCTTTTGCCTCTTCTATGGTAGTCACTACCATAGCAAACTTCTTGGTGAGACACTGAATAATCTTTTGAACAACGATATTTTATTCTAGCAGTTCACCATAGGCTTGGAATTAGGTCACAATACTTGAAACCCTAGTCATGAACTGATCCACAGTTTATGACTCTTTCATGTTCAAAATTTCAAATTGAAGGCGTAGGGTTTGCAGCATTACCATTTTTATGCGATCAGTTCCCCTGTAGGTCAATGCAAACAGATTCCAATCCTGATATGCACTGGTAGCTCCTGAGATATGCGGGAAAATGGATTCCTCAATACAAATTTGGATCAGCCATGTGGCTGTGAGATCTCAACCTCGGCGAGCTTTGACAACATTTTTCTGGGCATTATTCATTGCAGCCAAAGCACTCACATTAGGTTCTTTGAACTCGGTTTCCACCATATTCCAACATTTGTTGATCTGCAGAAATGTCTTCATTTTTATAGACCAAAAACATAGTTGGCCCTGGTCAGAAAGGGTCCTGATATCGGCTTAAATGTACTGGTACTAGCCATCTGATATGACTAAAAACATAATTTGCCCTTGCTTTTCTCCCTTTTTTTATTTAATAAAAATGAGCACCGCTCCTTCTTCAATGACAAAGGGCGGTTTGGGGGTTCGATGCCTGAAATTGGTGTAAGAATGGGAGTTTCACCGCGCTCTCTAAATGCAGGCAGAGTAGTGTTAACGCTTCTTGACTTTTCAATATGAGCAGGCACCGCTCTCTCAATGTGGGAAAGGAGCGGTGGTCAAGTTAGGTAATGTTGTTCCTGCAGAAAGATAATGCGGTGGATGGCCTCAACCATAAAAAAAATTGCCAATCTTCCGTCAACAAGGAAATATGGTTGGTGGGCGCTTTCACTGAGTAAATACGTTGTTGCAGGAAGTCAGAAGGAAAATCTAAGGTAAGCAAACTCACATGTGAAGTGGAGCAACCGACAGGTGGAGCATCGAAAGTCAAAGCTTTACTCTTCTGCGTTGGTGTGAATGGTTACTTCACAAGAAGAATAAACTATTTGGAGCTTCGTCAAACTCGCGGCCTCCACCAGAGAAGAAAAAGGAATTTGAAACTATCAAACACCGATTTCAATATTTAAATGGAATCTGGGAGTCAAAACATAGAAGATTTGGGAGAATCGGTCACTGGAGAGCTCCACTTTTTTTTAGGGTTAGGGAAAAAGGAAACCTAAATTTTTTTTTTTTTCAAGTTGCCAATCACTCATTTCAATTGGGTTGGGTTTACAACTTTACACCAGCTCCTTCTGATTGTATGTGCTTTCCACTATGTGGAAAGGCTTACTAAGACAATGGATGGATCAAACCATAAGCTCTGATACCATGTAAAAGAAAATAAACTAAGCAGACAGAAGCACTATGGGAAGATTGATTGCCTTCTCATTATTAAGAACATATTAAATAGAAAATAAAAATGACAATACTATGGGTGAATACCATAGGTCAGAAAATACCATGGGTCGACTAACTCACTAACTAACTACATGTGAGATTGCATTCTTCAACAATAAATCCATTCACTTTACTTTGATGAAGTTGGCTCAGTTGTGTTTTAAGTTGCCTCCCCTTTATATAATGGTTGATTTTCTCCTCATGTCGCGTTCGATAATTTCTACCCTTGTGTGTTAAGTTTCCTTGCATAGGGTTGAGCATAACCCCACAAAATAAATATAGAATGATCCTTTATTTATTAAATAGTTGAACTTAAATTGGTTTTGGTGATTAAGTACTTATTTCTTTAATTATATGTTTATGGTATATATTATTTAGATAGAAGAAGGAAGTATACCAATCGAACGAAGAAAGAATTACAAACGAAGGGTAGTCGGGATCCAAAGAACCTATCAAACGTCAAGCTAAATGATGATGAACGCAGAATCCTAGAAAAGGGTCTTAACTTTGTTGTAGCGACCAAGAAAATTCCAATAGAAGAACTCATTTGTGCAATAGAGGACGTAGTCACAACATTACCAGAAAACGAAGCCAATGAGGTGAGACAAGACTACGATGTCATATTGAGAAGGGTGAAACCTCCAAAGTAGAACGTCATGAAAAATGAAACCGCAGCTCTAAAAAATCTAAAAACAAACAATAACATAATGATAATGAAGGAAGATAAGGAAAACGCAACAATAGTCATGAATACTTGCGATTACCTTGCCAAAATGGAAGAGCATCTAACGTTCAGAGACAGCTGCAGAAAGCTAAACAAAGATCCGAGCGCAAGGATTATGAGAGAAGTTAAAAAATCGATTGATGACTCTAGGCTAACTAAAGAACAAAAAATAAAACTAACCCCAAAGAATCTGATCATCCCAAGGATATATGGCCTATCAAAAATACATAAGGATGGGATTCCTTTGAGGCCTATTGTAAACACCATTGGATCAGCAACGTACCAATTAGCAAAATTCTTAGCGAAAACCCTCAAGCCATTGGTCGGCCATACTTTCTCATTCATCAAGGATTCATCACACTTTGTTAATGGTATCAAAAACCTAAAATTTAATGAAAATGACATATTGGTAAGCTTTGATGTCGTCTCTCTTTACACCAAAGTTCCATTTAAAGATGCGACTAGGGTTATAAGAGAAATTACAAGTGAGCAAATAGCTAAACTTGTTGAGATTTTCCTAAAATCATCATATTTCTCTTTTCGAGGGGAGATATATGAGCAAATTGATGGTGTTGCCATAGGATCCCCACTCTCTCTGATAATGGCTAATCTATACATGGAATACCTTGCCAAAAAGGCTATTGAATCCTCCCCCTAAAACCAAGAGACTGGAAGATATTCGTGGACAATACCAATATAATATGGCCACATGGAAGAGAAAATCTTGACAAGTTCCTCGCACACTTAAATAATCGGTCATATCACATTAAGTTCACTATGGAGATCCACGAAAACAATAAACTTCCCTTCCTTGGCGTCTTGATAACAAAGAAGATGGATGGCTCTCTATCACACCAAGTATACCGAAAGAAAACACACACGCACAGATACTTGCACACCAAATCTCATCATCACCCATCACAGAAGATTGCTATCCTTAATACTCTTGCTACAAAAGCAGTAAGGATTTCTGATACGGACCATCTTAAAGGAGAACTATCACATCTCTCAAGGGTATTACAAGAGAATGGTTATGAACAAAAATACATAAAGAGAGCTTTCTTAAAAGCACAAAAACCAATGGCTAAGAACTGAGGGGATCACGCAAGAAAGGCATTTCTCCCTGACATTCAAGGGACAACTGATAAAATAGCAAAAATCCTCAAACAAAAGCAAATCATAATTGCCTTCTCCCCTCCGAATTCCCTAAGAAATTTGCTTGATAAAACAAAGGATCCCATCGATCCAAGGTTAAAAAAATGGCATCTACTTGATTCCTTGCTCGTGTGGTGAAATATACATAGGGGAAACCGAGCATGCAATAAAATAAGAATTAAAGAGAATTGTGCTAACATAAGGCATGAAAGAGTAAAAAATTCAGCAATCGCCGAACATTCTTGGAAAACCAATCACCACGTCTGCATAGAGGATGCAAACTTCATTGCAATTGAAAACAATTACAACAAAAGACGCATTCGAGAAGCAATATAAATAGAGAAACATCATAAAAACTTCAACAAAGATGACAGGCTTATATTGAGCGAAACTTGGAAACCTGTGATACACAAAACAATAAAAACAAACTAAGCAAAAATCTTGAGCCAACTTGATGAATATTAAATAAAACAAAATTTCCTTAGTTCACTATTTATGAAAAGAAAATAGCATCACATTCCACTCAGATATCCTTTCTCTTGAAGATGGACTCAGCTACAAAGTCTGAAACGTATGTCAAGATTGACAATACAAACAACACAGGTTTCCTCATCTTCAAAATAGAATAAGGATGTAAAGGATTGTAATTTGTTATGATAATCATATACAAAAAGTTAACCCCACTCTTATTATAAGGGTATTTATAAAATAAATCATTTATTGAATAACTAAGTTTGATGATACGATTAATGTTTCGAATAAAAATTAATATTACTATAATGTATGCTCTAAAGAGTTTGTAAAAATAGTTTTGGATCATCGCTATAGAAGAATATATGAAGTGAAGTCAAACATCTCTATGTGGGAGTTTAATGTAATGGTACAAAATTGACGAACATTAGGTACATAATTATCAAAAAGGTTATTTGAAGTAAATAATATAAGGGTGAAATTGTTAAGTTACGGGATTATGATTGCTAATTATTACTAAGACTAACATAAGGATGCAATTGTTAAATTACAAGATTATGATTGCTAATTATTACTAAGACTAACATAATGTGTTTATGAGATGATGTTAAATAAGGAAAAACTTTATACCCCATATTCCCAAGGACAAATTGTAGGTATTGGGTATGTTACATAGAATGTAGATCACCTCTGCAACATCAGCACACCAATCTATCACACCTATTTTCTTGTGTTTCAAACCTCAAACTACATCACTCGTTTCCTCACCAAATCCATGAATTTCCTGTCCCGGCTCACAAAGGGCATCTAGGATGGAGATGATTTGATCGACCATGGCACTACCCGTTGGTGTCTTGGAGCGACATCAATGGTGGCCACCTCGAGGATTAAGAGCTTTGTGGCACTCACGAACCATTGAAATATGGAGTAATCTATCTATCCGACCATTTGCACCGGGGCCCATTAACTCCGTTTAATGAATAGCTTACTATGTTACCCTCTCACCAACACTTACTCGATTTGATTTATGAAAACTTCCAGCTTTGTATGAGATTATATGGACAGCTCTATTAGCCTGGAGAATTGACTCCCTTCTAATATGTTTCATTTCATTGGAGTCCTATTAAATGATTGCATAGAACAGTGTATGTTGATGTATGTTGATAAACAATTAAGAATAGAAAATATGAAGATTTTAATGAGACTATATGGCGAGGAATAATCGCATGGAGAATTGAATAAGTCCAAATAATTTCAGTACAATGGAGTCACCTTAAATGAATAAATAGAACTGTGTACATTGATTAACAATGCAGAAGCACAAAATGCAGTACGACACGAAACTGAAAAAACTTGTATGAGATTTTGTTATATTTGAATCTGCATATTTTCTATTCTTAATTGTTTATCAGCCTACACTATTCTATGCAATCATTTAGAGGAAGTCAATTCTCAAGTCGAATAGAGTTGTCCATATAATCTCATACAAAGTTGGAAGTTTTCATAAATCAAATAGGGTAAGTCTGGGGCAGAGGGTAATGGAGTAAGCTATCCACTGGAGGGCATCAGTGGGTCCCTATGCAAATGGTTAGGTAGATAGCTTACTCCTCTTAACCAAATACCAAGCCAATGCTTACCGAAGACACCGACAAAATAATACTAGATTATAAAGATCAAATGTTGAGCGACCTTCATAAGGAAACACCTAGGGAAGATAAAATCACGGTTTGGTAGGCTCATGAATGCGTAATTAAGAATGTATAGGTGGCCTTTTATTCCTATATTCACTAGGCTGCATAGAGGTGATGAGCATTAAATTCCCTTGTGCTTCAAATATCTTCCTCCGTTGCTCTTTAGTCACATCAATGTTGCATCTAGTGGTAGACACCCCATCCAAGGTATTTAATATATAAATAAAATAATAATAAATTATTTCAAAATTAATAAATTTAATATGCAAAATAAAAATTAATTATTATAGTAAAAAATAAAACAATCTTAAAATTAAATTAATATATTTACTTTTTAAATTTTTATTACCATTTAAAATGTTTAAAAATACCTTCAATATAATTATTATTATAACTAAATTATAAAAACAACATTCGAGTCGACATCAAAAACACACAAAAAAAATTTATTTTAACCCAATTAAATAAGCATCATATAAAACAATTTTCACGTCAACATCAGAGAATGAAACTTCCACGTAATTGTTATAACTACATGAAATGAACATATCAAAACAACTTTCAAGTCAACATTATATAAAGAAACTTTGATGTAGTTGTTATAACTAAATAAAATAAGTGGTGCACGGTAGTGGATATCAGCTGATGTTGGTAGGTAAAATTGTATGTTGATGCCATAGTGAAAATGCAAATAACTATATAGTATAGTTTTAGTTTTAATTTCAAGCACGTGAAAATGGGATGCTTGACATGTCATAGCAACAAAGTTGAGAAGCACTGAAGTATTTATGTCAATGGGATGCTTGGCATGTCATGGTAGGTCAAATTATATGCTGATTCCCCAGTGGAAATGCCTTGGTTAATGAGGTTGAACCAGAACCACCAACTAGACCTTAGTTAGTAGGGACTTTGACAACATAAAGAAAAGATTTCACCCGGATATCAACAAGGAGTGGGCACTCTTTAAGATGCTAAAAGCAATATTCAAAATATTTCTAAGTATGGTGTGGGTAATTCAATTATCTATACATGTTTCCACATGGCATCCCTGTCGTGGGTCTTACCACTACAACAAAACCCTATGTTTAGCGTCTCTTTTAGCTTCTTTTTTAGCGCCCACTATCACTTTTAGTGTATTTTTCATCTTTTTTTGGACAAAGTGGATGTTTTTACACAGGATGGCGCTTTTAATGGCATTATTAGCGTCCATTTTTAAAAGTTGATGCTATTTTGGAGGCTACTTAGCATCCCAATTAGCGTCCAAAATAGCATCCCATATAACCCCTAGAATAGCCTCCAAAAAAACATCCAGAATAGCACCATATATTGAGCCAGGGTTAGCACCAAGAATTGCACCATGAATGATGCCAGGAAAAACATATGACATAGCGCCAGGTATAGAGCCAGGAATTGCATCTAGAAAACATCCAACATAGCGTTAGGTATAGATCCAGGTATAGCATTTGGAATAACGACAAAAATTTAGCATCCCAACTAATGTCCAAAATAGCATCCCATATAACGCCCAAAATAGCCTCCAAAAAAATGTCCAAAATAACACCAAGCATAGCACCATATATTGAGCCGGGGTTAGCGCCATGAATTTCACCAAGAAAAACATCCAACATAGTGCCAAGTATAGAGCTAGGAATTGCGACTAGAAAACATCCAACATAGCGCCAAGTATAGAGCTAGGAATTGTGCCTAGAAAACATCCAACATAGCGCCAAGTATAGAGCCAGGTATAATGCCTGAAATAATGCTAGAAATTTCAAAATGAACCACACTAGGAATTGCACTAGGTTTAGAGCTAGGAATTGTGTTCGGAAATTGTCCGACATAGCATCAGATATAGTGCCAACATTAGCACCAAAATATGTGCTAGAAAATAGCAAGAAATTTTTAAACGAACTGTGTCAGGAATTGCACCAAGCATAGTGCTAGGTATATAGCTAGACATAGCACAAGGAGTTGCAATAGGAATTTCGGAAGGTATTGCACCAGGGATTTCCCTAGAAAAAGGGCCAAGCATAGCACCAGGTATAGAGATAGGAATAAAGTTAAGAATTGCGCCTAGAAAACATCCAACATAGCACCAAGTATAGAGCCAGGTATAGCACCAAAAATTTTGAAAGGAATTGTGCCAGGTTAGAGCCAAGAATTGCGCTCGAAAAAACGTCTGACATAGCGTTAGATATAGCGCTAGTATTAACGCCAAAATTTGCGCTATTGAAAATAGCAGGAATTATAGAAGGAATTGTGCTAGGAATTGCACCAGGCATAGTGCCAGCTATAGAGCCAGACATAACACTAGGAATTGGGATAGGAATTTTGAAAGGTATTGCGCCAATAATTGCCCCAGGAAAAGGGCCAAGCATAGCACCAAGTATAGAGCTAGACATAGCACCAAGAATTGCACTAGGAAGTTCGAAAGGAATTGTGCTAGAAAATGTGTCAGGAAAACTCCAATGTTGCGTTAGGGATAGTGCCAGACATGTTGACATAAGTAGCACCTAATTGGCCATTTTGGAAACTAAGAGACCCTAATTAATCGTAAATAACCCTATTGGAATCCTACAGTCCCTAACGACATTAGAGTGTGATTAATGACATGTTGTTGTTGATGATGATACATTAGAGGAAATTTCAACTCAGAATGGGCCTCCTAAAATGAACTAATAAAATAATAGTTAAAATAATAAAATAATATTTATTAATTTTGGAGGAAGAAAAGAAAAAAACTACTTTTTTGTTTGTATTTTTGACATATTTCCCTGTGTTTTTACTCAAATTTCGATCGAGAGAGCTCGTTGGATGCGGAATTAAATTCCGCATTCAACAAGTACCCACTCAGCATACTTTTGATGGACCCCACTACCCCAAAAACAAGAAATACCTGAAAAATGGAAAGATGATGTCATCATTTCGTTTTTCAGGTATTTCTTTTTTTTAGGGTAGCAGGGTCCGTCAAAAGTATGCTGAGTCGGTACTCGTTGGATGCGTAATTTAATTCCGCATCCAACGAGCTCTCTCGGTCGAAATTTGAGTAAAAACACAAGGAGATAAGTAAAAAATACAAACAAAAAAAGTAGTTTTTTTTTATGATAGCTATCCCCAAATTTATATTAAAAAAGTGTTTAAGACCTATACGGTATTTCAAATTTAAAGCAATTTCATTGGCTAACACATGATGACATGAAATTTGAATAAAAGTTAAAAGGCCCATTTTGAGTTGAAATTTCCTTTAATGCATATTAAAAATGATAAATATGGAAATCATGATTTCTACAATATTTAGTAGAGTGTTGATGACAACAATGATATCAGTGTCAATAATGATGATGCAGGTGATTATAGCACTATTTGATATTGATTGGTCCTAATGGAAACATAACTCACCCTAATGCATTGAATTCACCATAATAGCGACACGAACACCAAGTAAGGTCTAAAATATTCATAGACGTAACTAGCCCAAGGACTTGACTTAACAAGCATGATGATGAAAATGATGTTGATGCAGCATATGACATTGATGATGATGATGACAACAATGTCAATGTCCACAATGATGGTGCATTTGATAATAGTTATGGATACTGATTGATCCTAATGGCACTTAAATGTTTGTAATGACTATGAGAGACATACTAATACCACCTAAATGACTCACAATATCACTTCCTTTATATTTTATAAAAAAAAATATTTTAGTAACATAATATTTTATTGACCTTGTCATTTTTATTTATCAATTTATTCATCATATGGGCCTTAGAAGTTAGAAACAACTACTAAATTTAGACACCCATTTCTCTAGACAATCTGAAAGTGCCCTCCTCTCCCTGCCACTACAAATTCTGGTAAGATGTTATTTTCAATTTTTTTATAAATTTGATAATAATGTAAAAATAAATTTTAATGAAAGTATTCACTGTGTTTGCTTAAACATGAAATTGCTTTTGTTATTTTTAAATTCAACAATTGTGAGTGGAAAAATGCATGGAAATATGGTTTTCTAATAATTTTTACCCTCCCCCACAAAAACACATTGAGAATAAGTTTGAACCCCATTTTGTCAATTTGAATCGAAAATTTTTATCACAAGTCTGGATTTATATTTACAGCCAAGATATCAAATGTAATAAGCACATGCTCATTATGAATATATCAGGTATAATAAGCACATCCTCATTATGATGATCGAGTAACACTTGTGCCCAAAAAATAGTGAAGCAAAACACAAGAAATTTAATTTATCAAATTCTCATCAAAGTGCATCATTGATAATACATAGACAACTCCATTTCCTTGAAATATTTGTTGCAGCTTGGGCTTTCCATGTGTGCAACTCCACATGCAATAGTAGTTGAGGAATCCAAAACAATCCATACATGGAAAAAAAATCTTTATTAAACTTCTTGTGACAATTTGTTTTTTAATGAATAACTTCTACAAATGGCATATTATATTTATCTCTCCTTTCAACTCAATTTCTATGGCTAAAGTATTCCTTTGAAATAAAATGTCACAATTTCAATTACACCATTTACACAACATGTTAACCTTGCCAAATTTGGTACGTTGCATTACATGTGGCCCGACATTAACCTCTAAGAATGGAACATAGTCTAAGAAGAAAGTCATGGATGGTTCACATGGATTTTTTACACCCTTTTTATCTTAAGAGATTTTGATACCCCAAAGAAACTTCACATACTTTCTTTTCATTTGATGTAATTTAGATAACCTTTTAGATCCTGGAAAAAGTGCCTATGTATATTCTCAAATTTATGTTGTCCCATACCTTTATCTCAGGTAATCTTGCTCATTGATCAACTAAGATACAAGAACATTATTTTGAAATATCTACTTCTCATACTAGTAAAGGGAATTATTTGGCTCTCCGATATAAGATTGGGTAGCATTTTCCTTAGCCTGTTTGTTAGGATTTTAGACAGGACCACAAGTCCTTAAGGAAGCCCAAATGCTCACTCAAAGCGACCAACTTAATGTTTAGTTAAAGTAAGCCAAAGTTATGTTAAATTTTATTTAGGTGGGATATAATATGTTTAAATTACTAATTAGATATATCGATATGCCCACTCCTTATTTTAGGTACCAAATCCTTCCTAGACATGAGATTTGAGATTGCTTATTCATTGTCAAACCCAACTCAACTTGTCCCTATGAAAACCAAGCCCCTCAATCCCTTCAAAATCAAACAACTCCCAATATTTAGTACCAATGATAATGAAGATTGATGGTTTCAAGTGGTTTGAAGGGATTTTTAGTCTACTAAGGTTGCACATACCAAAAATCTTAAGCCATAACAACTTCAATCCTTTTTTGTGCTATAAATAAGGATGTCATTAGAGTATAAATATTCAAGGAACATTTGCAACCCTCATAAAAAGTCATCCCTTAAGGTGATAGAAATATGATGCATATAATACCTTCCCACTAGAACTCTAGTGAGTTCTCTAACCTCAAGTAAGCTCAAAAGGAATGAAAAATGCACACCATACACAATTATTTTCTTCTGTTGATCTATGACCCATCAACCTTGAACTCTTTTAACAATCTACACATGCTAGGTAATAATGTTTAATACATACCTTACCAACTTCCTTGTTTAACAAGGTACTAAATTAGTCTATAAATAAACCTTATAGCGACACTAGAGAAACTTAAAACACAAATTTAGCAATACATCTTATAGATTTTTAGTGGTTCATCTAAATGCTAATTACAATAGTTGAGTTGTTCTTCTTATATATTTTTAGTGGTTCATCTAAACACAAATTACCATAGTTGAATTATTCTAACCCATCTAGATGCAAATTTGACATCATATAAATTATAGCAATATTCATTAAATCTAAACATACACCAAAATTGTAATAAAACTTATCTTGCACAAAAGCTAAACATCTTAATTCATTACCAAAGAGAGATTTTCCTTTGGCCATAGCCATCAAATGTGGACACCACTATCATGCTAGGATATGTGGTGACAAGGGAGAAGATGATTCACTATATTTCTCTATAAGATCACAAAACATTCCTCAAAATATTGCTACATGTCCAATATAGTAAGTCAACTTACAAGGAAAATGAAATAATCCCCCGCCACTAGCCATTTTGGTGCAAATTTTACGAAGACCTAGTTACCAATGCTCAACCAAGCTTTTGACCAATCCCTCACTACTAATCTCACACTAGCTTGACCACTCCACTGTCAATGTAATAGAGGGAAAATAAACTCTTCATGACCAGTCTACAACTTTGACATGAGATCCCTTTGCTAACTATAATTTTGGTGAGGGTTCCAAGTTTTCAAAGAAATTTTCTCTACTTAGGAATTAATTCCTTACAAGTACAAATCTAGCTAATTTTGTGTAAGGAAGCAACAATGGAACAAAAATGCAACGTTGTCCTTCCCATACTCTCATGCTCCCATACAATAAATGGATCTTCATTATAACTAGCATGAAGTTTATTGTAACATTGTAGTATTTATAAAATCAAAGAATACCAACATAACTGATATTTGTAGTTTCAAACAAATAGTTGCAACATGGCACTCTTGTCAATTACCTATCCGTGTTCACAAAGAAGCTTTGTGTTTAACTTGCCAATGGATGATCCCATGCAATCTTCACTTGAATAGCTATACGGTAAAGCCGGTCATAATAGTGTACCTCTAGCCTCATCAAACATGTTGTATTTGATTTAAAAAGAGGTGAGATTTGAAAAAGTCCTTGATTTCATGCAACATATGACATGGGAGAATAGTATGCCAATATATTAGTTTGCATGAGATAGAGTGAAATAAGAACAGACATACATTTAAAATCCCAATCTTCAAAGATGACAAAAATAAAAAATTAAATAATCTACACATAAAAAATATTACAATGTTGGATTTTGGATCAACATGACCACTTTCTTTCCCCGCATTCATGGGAGCTTTCACATTCATAGGGAATCTTTAGCCTATGAGTGAGGCATTCACTATTTTTAGTATTTTCACATTATGGATGGTTCAAGGAGCCTAAGCCATGGTATAGGGACAAAAGGTAGGGTCTCGGAAAATAAAATTTTATTTTGAGATTTGGGACATGCACAGGGCCTTCAGCCATCATACATGCCTTACATAGGGAGTATTTTGTCTATAATAAAGTTCTTATGTATTTTTTTGGCACAAATTTTGGTTTGATAAAAAACCATCTAGTTATCATTCAAACCTTGATACAAAATGTTTTGATTTGAATAATTATTTTATAACCCAACATCAAATTTTATTGTGTTAGTGTGTTGGTAAGGTGCATTAGGTGTGTCAGTACATAGGTTATGGGGTACTGGGTTAGGATTAGAGGGATAATGGATTTTAGGTGCTAGTGGTTACAATTTTATATTGTTCCTCCATTTTGATTTAATATCGGAATTTATTTTGATTTAATGTATCTCCAACAATATTGTTTCCACTTCATTATGCCATATTAGGCCATATTCATCCCACGTATATAGAATAATTCCATGCCTCAACTATCCTATCCCTTTGAAACTCAACAACAATTTTCTTAGTTAATTGTTCTATAAACCCAAACTCTCTAAAGTGCTTCGCTTGTTGAAATCCTTTTTCATTTCCAACACGACCCTTTGGTCAAATTTCAATGATGCCTATCTTACATCTTCCACATATCATGCAATGTTCATCTATAGCCTCCACCTTGTTTATGTATTTGCATTGTTTAATGAGCCATTACAAAAGTGGAAGTATATTAGTTCCTACAAGTCCTAGGAATTTATATTTAAGTGATTGAAAAGTTGATGATATGTAGCATATGAATTATTATTAATTGTTATAAGGTTATATGGGAGTAAAACATATGAATATAAAGAAAAAACAACAATAATTTATAAATCTCGTGTTTTGACTTACTTCATTATTCCCATTTTCTCACAATCGTGATGTAATTGTTCAGACAAATTGCTATGTAGATTCGTTATGTGAGTGTTATAGTTATAAAAATTCATCACTAAACTTTCTTTATATTAAAAAATTATAAAAATAAATTTCACTAAATTCAAAAAACAAAAATGTGGGTACCAAATTTCTACCATCTTCATTGAAAGTTAATGGATTTAGAAGCTCCGATTTTGCTTCCACCGGGGCTTTTATGGATTCCAAAGCTTCGATTTTTGCTTATTTTTTGCTCCAGTAGTGCTTGAGGTTACTTCTTATGTTACCAATCCTTCCAAGAATATGATACAATGCATCTCCACCCTTAATACATACTCAACCAACAACTAAAAGAGGGGACAAACTTTTTATAAACCAACGGATTGGATTGGAAGGTTTGTTGCGGGAGACCTTGACAATTTATGGACTCAGAAGCTCCTATAGGATACAGAGGATTATTCTACTGCAAGCCACCGTCATTTTAGTTTTCTACACATCAGTATTAACCACCAAAAGTTGGGTGTTCTCCTTCAAATTATGTTTACCAACACAGATCCTCCATTACATACTTGGGTGCGTGCTCTGCATCAACCTTTTGTTGTAAATTACATAATGAAAGTAACCCTCATGAGCTGGGTGTTTCAAAACCCACAAATGGAAGTAAAATTACCTTCCTGGGTATGACAATATAAACCCTTGTAACGGTTTCAAAAGGAAGCATCACCCATATGCTGAGGGATATACCAAAGATACCCAATAGTCACACAATCCTTCTTATAACTATTTTATACTTAAATCAGACTTTAACATTTTTCCAATATGATGGAAATACCCGTGATGGTAACATGCTACAAGGATAAATACTCTTCAAACTTATCAAGGTTGTTACTACAAGCCTGAATTTCTCCATTATGTCGTAACTTCTTTGTCATGATGTTGATCTAAGGGTTGATTTTAAAAACATGAGAGCGCATTAGACTTTGCTATAATAGGATTACTATCACACAAATTACACCCTTCATGCTTGTAAATGCTCTCTCATGCAGCAATTTTCCCAAGAATTAATGAGAATGAGCCCAATTTTGCAATCAATTGCCCATCTTTATCCTTGAACTCGCCCAGACCATTTAGACTCATCCCAAGTTCAACATATAAAACCTCAAATGGTGTCCTTCCTGTGAGAAAAAAGTATCGGTAGTAATCTGAGTGTTGTAGATGACCTATTTTTTATGCTCGGAGTTGTTTACGGGGTTGAATTTACATTCAGAACCCAAAATGCCATGCTTGAAAGCTAAAAAGCGTCCAGATTTCACAATTGTGACACCTTGTTGCTGGGTGCATTTTCACATGAATGTTGTTTTGACTATTTCATGCTTCTTATTACTGTCAGAATGCCTGTAAGTGACGTTTCTGATTCCTTGAACAACTTTTACCAGTAGTGAGAACCCATACAAAATGGGTGGTAACATGATGTATGTGAAATGCAAAAGTACAGACGACGCACTCAAGGTGTTTGACAAAATGCATGAACGACTTATAATTTCCTACCAGTCATTTTGCAAAGGAAATAGGGATTCAGGTAAAGGGATTTACTTAAGTTTCGAAAATCAAGTGAGAGTTCAATTTCAACAATTCAATCTCGGGCTTATTTAGTGTACAAATTTAAAAAGTATGGCCATTGGAAAGATATTAGTATCCTAAATGCTCTGTGAATTTTGTAAAATGTATCAGGTATGTTGCAGACGCAATGACATACTTTAAGTTGTTGACACTCAAATTTAGAAGCACCCTACAAAGAAAACAGATGGAAATTTTTCCAGAAGGTTATTTGGTTGTCAATTTAAGCATGCATAAGCTTTTCCATACTCCATGAGAACTATCTATTTACCTGATGAGATTGTAACATGAGATAATGTTCAAGCATCAACATTATGAGATTGATAGAGAAGATATTGTCGCAGAAGCTATTTATTGCTTGAGCTTAATAATTTCTATGATGAAAAAAATTATTGATGAATAAGTTTCAATGCACAGGAAAAAGGTAATGTCTGCTTGGGAATCCTGAATGATGCTACATTGGGTAATGTGAACACAAATGTTCTTGGAGGTAATGAAACACCATTTTTTTTGCTTATTTTTTCATGTGGTTTTGTCAAGCTAATTATTGTACAAACATGGAGTGAATGAACTTGGGTGGGCTTATATCTAGAGCAGTTGAGGCATACTCGTAATCTACATGTTGGTGATGGTACTAAGTTAAAGTAACAAAATTGTGTTGCATTTTGTAGATATATCTTTGCAAGGGCACCTTGTTGTTTATGACAATGAGAAAAACAAGATCAGGTGGGATCGTGCATATTGACAAAAGATTGCCAAGTTCTTAACCTTCTTCTTTTACTTCTGATTTGCATTCTATAGGATTTAGTAGAATTTTTTATTTTTCATATGATTTTGTGCCTCAAGGAAATATGGCAAACTGAGATCCAATAACCGAATCTTTCCAAGTACACCATCAATTACATTTCGGATTTGTCAAATAAGGGGGAAGTTGTATATGCATTTTTTATGAACCTGCATTTTGGGAATCTTTCATCTATTTATACTTAGTAATAAGTTTTTATGTCCTACTTCATTTTTTTGTGTCATGCTATTGCCTCTGATCAGAACACTGCCAGTAATGCTTATGTTTTGGAATTGAACAAAGAGAAACCTATTCCCTTCTTGTATTTACCTCCTACATAAAATAATTTCAAATATATTAGTGAAGTTGCTTAGATGATATCATTGTACTCACAATTGAAGATGTTTATTATATGCTTGCTTTCCACACCAACACTTATATCACTGAGCATCATGTAGATATTAGATGTATTGATTATAGTTTCTAGCTTAAATCCTTTCTTTCCTCGACAGATTGTGAACCTTATCAACCATAAATGCAATAATTAGAAAAACCTAAATTTTGAGTTACAATGAAAATACATTCTGCAATATATATGAAAAGAAGGTACAAAAATAAACTATATGTGTACAATTAATTACTTGATATAGCACCAAAAAAATATAGTTAAAAGATAAATTGCATTGAAAATCCCATTAATAGCAAGTAGTTTTCTCCAACGAAAGAATATAGAAACAAAAAGCATATTTGAATGGCATTTAACAACCCTTGAAGAGCAATAATCTCCTCTAAAAGAATTATATAGAAGCAAAACCTGAAAAAAGTTACCTAAGGCAACCCAAAAGCTGAAAAAGACAGACAACTCTTAAAATCTCTTTATTTGCTTCAAGGAAGCACTCCTCATTGAAAATTTTCAGCAACCAAATATCCAACTAAATTAAGTATATGTTTGATTTTAGGGATTGGGCCTTTCTTTTCAAAATGTATCCAAATATTGACCCAAAAATGTTTAGAAAACTTTTCCTAGAAAAAACAAAAAGGGTTCAAGAAGTGGTACAGGGAAATGTAACAAGATTCAGACACTCCAATATAGGACAAATGCCTCCCCTGCATGATATGCAATATGTATTTTGTTGTTCAAATTGATCACTTGTACCTTCATTTTTTCTTGTCATCAAGTAGCATCTCTATGACTCTAAATCTTGAGGCTGGTTTTTTTCTAACAGGCCGGCCACCAAGAGGCGGTAGTTGCATTCCTATCAACCATATACTAAACAATCAGTGGCACTAAAAGATACCTTAGTGTTTAATAGAAATACATTAGAAGAAACAACATCATGTGCTCAAGAGTTTGGGAAAGCAGTTTTCCCTTCCTCTATATATTTTATTCCAGCGCTTGGTATTTATCAAGAAAACAACTTTACAAATCCAACATGATAATACTTGACTCCATTCAAGCAGAGTTTTATAGAAAGAGGAGAGAGTTGCGGAGAAGCAGATTTATTTATGTATTTAGTTACCAGTTAGTTAAACAACTTCAGCCTCTTTGAATTATGGTGACTTGGACTGCATTAATTGTTGTAAATGCAAAATTTGTACAAATATCAAATCTTTTTTATCCCTCTCGTTGTTTAATATCCACATTCGTACTATATTTGCATCTCAAATTTATAAAGACAAATTTGTAAATGCACATTTGTAAAGCATCTATATCCATATTCGTACTATATTTGCATCTCGAATTTGTAAAGCCACTTAAAACATGCCCCATAGAATCAAGAAAGTTATCTAAAGAAGGTGTATTTTAAAATTTCCTTAGGATTTGTTCCAGATTGAGTTCGGGAACCCACTATAGGCAATCCTATGTAGCCAGTTTTAATAGCTAACCCTCTGTAGTAAACTCAAACTTAATCCAACTTGCAATTGGGCATTTCATAAATATCCACCTCCTAAATCCTAGTGGGATTATTGACAGCTTTTAGTCCTTGGAAACCAAGAAACATCCCAACCAAACCTTTTGATCCTTGTACCCTCTCTTTAGTGAACTTCAACTTTTGTACCAATAGCTCCCATAGATCCCATAAAAAACTAACTATTCTAACTATCATGTTCTTCGGTTTCAAGGAACCCCCAACGTTGTACATCACTTTTTAATATTTAAATATTGACAATATCTAAACTTCTACTTATGACTGAATTTATAAGAGAACCACGATAACCCAAGTTACACATGTAACGAATATGTAACAAATAGATCTCAATGGAGTGTTTTAGAAAACTATATTAATAGATTTTGAATCAAAACCTTATCAAGCCTAAAAGTAAGTCTGGTATGTCAGTTAGTTCTAGCTACACTATCAGATTTATTCAAAGCAACTGCCAAAACCAAGACCATGATATCCCAAGTTACAAAAAAAACAATATATAACAAATAGATCTCTATATCAACTTAGTATTTTAATAAATTGTTGCTAAGAAAAATGCAATAACAGATTATTAATCAAAACCTAATTAAGCAAACAGTAAGTTAGATATGTCAATTAATCCACGATTATTGTTTTGATCCTTGTGTGATAGTTTTCAAACTATCTGGTGTATGTTAAAGTGTTGTTAAGAAGGTGGATTTGTATCCTTGGTCTCATCTTTTTTTTCTTCCTTTTTTTGCTACTGATATTAAATCTTGATCCATTTCTGAATATTTTCATGGTGAACTAATAATGGATATTTTTTATTATATGTGAGTTGCGAACATATATTATTCCAATTATTTTTTTAATTATTATGGTTAAAGACTTTATATGTATAAATTTTGCGGGGAGGTGACTTTTCAAAGAAAGATGGTAAACACTTGCATCTGATTTCTCTTATGTATTCCTTCGTTGTTCCTACCTTAAAACAAAATCTCCCTATGAAGTAAATGAAGTTTTCTTGGAAAAACCTTCCATTCCCCTTTCCTCATTGTAGATTGAATGCTTGTAGGGATGTTGAATACAAAGTTAATTCTCCTACGACTTCAGGTTTGAGTGCCCCATTTTACAAAATGCTTAATGCATTGTAGGTTCTTGAGTCTTTATTGACATTTAAGTCTTGGTTGTAGCATTTATGCCATCTAAATGTCACTAGCGATATTTTATGTGTATCCCTGTGTTACTCCCCTACTTCCTTCTATTGTATTATCCATAATGAAGTGGTGGAATTTTTTTGTTTCATCTTTGAAAACTCTTAACTAGATATAGTATTTATGATCAAATTCTTGTTAGTTTTAAACTTTGATGCTCATTTCCTGTTCTTTGATTTGTTCTATGTGGCACCTTTTTCTATTTGTTGTATAGGCTTCCCAGAAAGAAATATGAATCTAATCTATAATAATCTCACTTTGACAACAAATGTGAGACATGGGAAATCCATGCACCAAAAGATTTGCCATTTTGGAATCCGGGTTTGGGGTGCAAGTCCCTGTGTTGCAAGGATACCAGCCTTCCTCAATCTGGTACAGACATTGCTTAGAAATGGTTGTGTGATTTGTAGGTCCATTGCTTGTGGTTCTCTTATTGATGCCTTGTTAAATGAAAGATTACTAAACCATAGTTGCAGCCTTGCATATATTTTTTTGAGGTGTTTGTTCAACATTAATTGAACACATAGCAGGTTAATTCCTTATCATTATGTACTAGAGAAGCACGTTAATTGCTTAGAAGTGGGTGTGTGCTATGTAGGTCCCTTGCTTGTGGTTGTCTTATTGATGCCTTCTTGAATGAAAGCTTACTAAATCCTTTGTTGCATATATTTCATTGAAGTGTTTGTTCTACATTAATTGAATACATAGCAAGTTAGTGCCTCATCATTATGTACTGAAGAAGCACTATAGTTGCTAGATGACCTATTATGGTATGAGAGGTTGCATATTGTATTATTCCATCATCTAATATATTTTAAACTTTTAAATACTGCAACTCACAAGCAATTCAGCAAACACTAGATACCAAGGTTTTATTGGATACAAGGGATAAAATTGATCTCTAGATTATCCAAGTTTCAATATTGATCAAGACATTTTGGGAATGAGGCCAAGGGGAATTATGCTTACAACTAATTAATGTTCGTCGTGTAACTTCTTATATGGAGGCCAAGGGGGCATGGCTTTATCAATGTCATAATTCCATTGTAATTTCAACTTATTTGACAAAGTTGACCATTTTCCAAGAAGGATGACTTCTTTTTTGTTTATTTCTTGTCCATAGAAAACTGAAACACTTCTATTTTATCCTGTCAAATATGTTTTTGGAACCAAACCTAAAGAGAGCCAATAAACAAGAATGCTTTTCAGGGCCGACTTTAAGCGAGGGAACCATTTATTAGGAGTGCAAAATTTGCTGATGAAACACAACCCAGGATCCAATTAATAGATAGACCCATACACATTTGTAGCAGAACCAACCTTGTTGGAATCCTTTGACAGATTGATCTCCATAACTGTTGCTAGAAGTTTGTTTAACTTAATCGAATGTAGTCCTTCCTGGGTGGAGTCTACTGCATCATGAATCTGTTTGTTGAACAGGAACCTGAATTGTTCCTCCACATTTACCTTTGGAAGCATCCCTTAATTCTTTTTGCTATGATCTTCGAAGTTGTTTTATAAATAACATCACATAGTGAAATGGGCTTGTAATCTTTAAAGCAAGAGGGATCATTCTTCTTAGAAATAAAAGAAGGGAAATTTGTGTTTAAACTTTAAAGCCCCTGCAATTTACCAAAAATCCTAGATTCTTCAATTACCCTTATTATCTCCTATTCCAAGAACTTGTAAAATCCAATATAAAATTCCATGGTCCATCCATCAGGACCTGGGCTCTTTGCCTTAATGAAGGAAGACAAAACCCCCTTCAATTCTTCTTTGGAAACTTATGCTTATATTCTTTCTTTCGTTTTTTGATCAAAAAGTTTTGGAAAAAATTCTAATGATCCTCATATGCTCTGCAATATAAGGGACATCAAGTTTCCTTCAAATGAGTGTTTTAAAATCATTAAATTATAAATTGGCCCCACATACCAATGGAAAATCACCCACTACTTTTATGAGTGCAAATTTGTTATCACTGCACTTCATTATCCCTATATTATAATATGAAAACTAATTGTCTCCCTTTTAAAAACTCATTTCTAGGTTGATTATTGATATAGTTTCACTCATAATCTTATTCCATGTTGGTGATTTTGTTTTAAATTTAGTTAACTAGATTTTTATTGCACTTCTAACTATGTCATCCTGCTAGACATTTTTCAATTACAAAGAACCAAGTAATCAACAAAAATAAGATATTTATTTCTCTTTGTGACTTTTGTCTAACCAAAGTGTTTCAACAACAGATACCTAATTAATCTTTTATAAATTGCGGTCTTTGGATATTATCACTTCGAACATGTGTCATGTGAAAAGTATGTTTCTTTTGCATGCACTTAATTGTGCATAAGAGTAACATAGTTGGTGTCACCGTCTACCTTTTGTGTTGGTAAAACCACACCTTACTTGGATTTTTAGGTGGGTAAACTAATTTTATTCTCCTTTGTTTATCTGTGTGAAGTTAGTTTACGGTTTCTTGTGAAACTTAAGGTCTACTGGATCTTTCAGAGTATTCAATTCTAAAGTATTGTGATTCTGAATGATTTCGTTGGGTGTCTGTTTCCAGAATTCAGAACAATTGACATAACTGCAAATATTGTCCTTCCTTTGCAAGGACACCAGTAAGCCTTCTGAGTAACTCTTGAGTTTCTTACTTATGAGTCAGAACAGATAGGTGTCCACATCAATTTGTTATCTAATATAAGGAAGTGACAAAAGGGCTTTGTTCCAGTTGCTAGACTTTTTTGAGAGTGCATTTAAGGAGAGATTAAACCATCTGTTGAAATTCCTTATTAGAAAGGGAGCAACATTTTCCTTGTAATGACCAAGTGAAAATAAGTCTCTAATGTCGAGCTCATTTAATTTCCTATGCTGAGAATATGTTTTTCTTGATCTTTGCAATGCGATATAAGTTGCATATCTTACATTTCTTCAGGTCTCCAAGTTGGAAGCAAGACCTTTATGTCAGATCTAACTAATTGCCTAGTTTATTCAATTTTCATGTTTTTTTGTATTAGTGTGCTGGAAGACTGTCTTATATTAAGTGCATTGTTTGAAGATACTACTTTATAAATCTAGTGTAAATTGTTTCTCTTGAATAGATCACAGTGAATGCTGACCATTTTTCGATAGCCATATCTTTTACTATGTGTATTATTTTCCTTTCCATATATGATAATATTCTTTAGGAACATTGTTGGTAGTGTACATTGTTGTAAATCTATATTAAATTTTTCTCCAAGTGCTTTTATCCTTTTAAGACTCAATATAAAGGGATGACTATTTGTATCGGTATTATATTTTTGTTCTTCATTTGCACTCAGCAAGATAAATTTGTTAAATCAATTGAAATTTTTAAGATTTAAATATGGTTAATTTAGTACTGCGCATTCACCTTTTAAGAAAATTACAGTTTTTTAAAATATTTTTCTTCAAATCAATTCAAAATTTTGTTTTATTTATTGTATTCTATATTCTTAATGTGGTAGTTGTTGATGGTTTTCCATCTAGAAAATGATTTCGTCTTGGTCCTCCACATAATTAACAAGTCAAATTACTTATTCGTCCTGAAATTTAATTGAAATATTGACAAATATTGGTTGGACATCTAAATATCAATGTTGCAGTTAATGTCTCTTGTTTTCTATGCAGGCACTGGGGGAGAGAGCATATATGGTGGAAAATTTGCAGGTTTCGAAATATCTTCGCTTTGAATAGTCTGATTTATATTTTCAACATTGTATTGAACATTCCTTATTTCTTATCACATATGAGAATTTTCAGTTATGTCATGCCATGGCCCTAGTATTCTATAAATGGACAATGCTGGCCTGAACACCAATGGTTCTCAGTTCTTTATTACTTTTGCAACAACACCTCATCTTGATGGGTATATACTTGATTTCATATCTTGAATGTAATTTATGATTTTTTGTATTTAGTTGAGTTTGTTTGAGCAGCTTTACATGTTGGTTGTGATCAACATATTTTATCTTTATCCATGACTCATGAGTGTCACCATATGGAGATTTCGTAGTTTAGAAATACAAGATTCCTTTACCTTGAAATAATGGGTTATTTTCTTTGGGTGCCAGACACCAACGTATTTTTACCATTTGACCTTTCAAATTTTGATAATTTTTTGTAGGAAGTTCTCTTCAGTCCAGTTCAATTGGTCTATATGCTACTAAGGGGGTGAGTCTAACATTTGTTTTACTAATGTGGATATCTTGCCTCTCCCCATCTCTATTTCATGTTTTATTATCATATCATTAATGTTCCTTTTCTTATTATCTGCGGCAAGCATGTCATCTTTGGAAGAGTTGTTGAAGGAATAATTGTAATGAAGAAAATTGAGTGGTTATCAACTGCAGATTGTGGTGAAATATTTCCAGAAAAAGATAACGGTATAGTTGCAGTTGATGAAGGTACTTTTATATTTTAAGTTGTAAGCATCATGTTATGCCATTGTTGAATATTTAACTGACCATAAATGTTATAATTCTTTGACTGATACCTTGAATGTAATTTGTGAAATGGTTTTCTTTTATTCCTTTAAGATATGAAAATTTGGATTTATCTAGAGAAAACAAGGAAGGAAAGAAACAAAAGGCTACAAAATAAGCGGTGTCAAGTGATGATAGCCAAAAAATGCGTAAAAGGAAAAATCATAGGAAGGTGTGTAAGGACCAGCGAAAGAGGAGGCAACGTCATTATTCTTTTGATTCAGATACCTCATAAGACATCGATTATTCAGGAACTTCTGATAGTGAGTCTAACTCAAACTCTTCGTCGTCATATGATACTAGAACTTCAAGTGAAGATGATAGGGTGAGAAGAAAGAAGAAATCATCAAGAAGAAACAAGCATAGACATACAAAGTGACGGAGGGACAAGCAGAGAGGGAAAAGACATGGTCGGAAAGCTGAAGAGATTAAGACGAAAGTCAAAGTGGTATGGGCTCCTTTATTCATTGACCTATGAATATGAAATGCAGTCTCATGTCTTATATACATAATTCGTTTTTCTAATAGAGTTTGAAGAATATTGTTTTAATTGCAGGAGCTCCGATACTGACTATAGCAGTGGCAGTGAGAGTGAGAGTGAGACTGAAAGTGAGAGTGATATTGAAAGTGATAATGACAATGATGGTGGTAAGAAAAGTGTGAAATTAAAGACACTCTCGTGCAGTTGAAAAGCCCCAACTTTTTGGTAATTGGTAGTTCATTACTGACTTAATGTTTAGCTTGCCACCTGTCATCAAGCATTTTGTGCAACTGATAGAAATGATGATGTTGGGTTTGATAATGTTGTTTTGTTGGAATACAGTGGTCACACTTTAATCGAAATTATATTCTCCAATTTTTTGAAGGTATTAGATGTAAAATTTGCATAAATTAAAATTAAAATTTTAATGGGCACCATTAAAAATGGTGGTACCTCTTGGAAAACTCTTTCTTCTATGAGGCCACTTTGCCTATGGTTCCACATACCATAAATTTCTTTTTTCTGGCTTCTAGTACTTGTGCTACAGGATTAATGGCCCTTTTATATCATAGTAGACGATTTGTGAAAGGTTTAATTGCATGACTCTTAAATCTTAGTTTAGCTTTTGTTGAAATTTTCAGTAGTAAAGGTGGTTTTATTATCTCTCAAATTTAGAATTTACTCTAGTTCCTGGAAGGGTTTTTAATTGCATATCCTAAAATTTGAAATCATTTTGCTAAAAATGTTCATGTTAATTGATTTTGAAAATATTTTATTAACCAGTACTTATATGGAAAATCATCTGACTCCAGTTTTGTTTTCATTCCAACAAAACTAATTGCATTACCAATGAAAGAAGCTTTAGAATAGCAAGGCATTGAGGAGGAGAAAGGAACTATGGTTAAATATATTGTGGAAAAAGGAGAATTAGTGAAAGAGAATGAGGAAAAAACCAAAGAGATGGATGTTATTGAAGTTAAGACACACCAGAGTCCAGATTCTCGATTTCCTCAGAGTGATGCCCCTAGCAGTTTTATGCCAATATTCCTTTCCCCTTTTATTGAAATGATTTGTGAATGTCAGGGAAGTGTTATTAAGGTCTATCATTTTGTTTCTGATATTATCTTGGCATTCTTCAATATATATATTATTTCATATAGTTTGGTGTTGTATAATTGTACGTTGTGCACTTTGTTGTCTTGTTAATTTAATAAATGGATTTTTCTCTCCAAGGAGTCCCAGTAGGAGCCCTCAAAATAATTTGAGTAGAATCCCTAAAAGGAGCTTGAGTAGGAGCCAAAGTGAAAGTCCTAGGAGAATATCAAGCAAGAGCCTGAGTAGAAGTCCCAGAAGGGTATTGAGTAGAAGTCATCGAATGAGTTTAAGAAGGAGCCCAAGTGTGAATGCTCGCGGGGGTGTAAGCAGGAGCCCAAGTCGCAGGGCTTTAAGTAGGATCCCATGTGTGATTTCTTGCAGGATTTTAAGCGCGATTCTACAAAAGAGTTTTAGTAAGAAATCATGGAAAAACCTAGCTCAAATTCCTTTGAAAAGTCGAAGCAGGACTCTAAGCAGAAGGTTGTTAAGAGGATCAAGTCATAGTTTTGTTGTTGATAAGAGTACACTTCCCCATCCTAATCAAATTCAGACTGCTACAAGAATTCCTAGCCCATAGGGCACACCTAAACGTGTGAGAAGAGGTCATGGATTCATCCAACGTTATCATACACCATCTCCAGATCGCTCTCCCCCAAGGTCTGATCACCTCAGTGAAAGAAATATTCCTGAAAGGGAAAGGTTTGTACGCATTTATGTGTATCCCCCTGGAACTTCCATTTCTAGCTTCTTTGTTTCTTTATGTTAGAAAAAGTAAGCTCACTACCATCAAGTATTCCTCTGCCATGGAAGGTTCTACATTCGTATTTAAATGGATGTTGTTCATAGTCCTTAAGCAGTTATACCCATTTCCAACATTTGTACAATGACTATAGAGTAGAGTCCTATGCCCTTTCATGATTGTAGTTTGTTAAGTATATATGATTATATTCCTTCTCCTAATGTCTCAAATCATGCATGGTTTTCCAAAAAAAAGATAAAAATACAATCTCATCCTATACTATATGGCCCCATGAATATTCTTATATCCAATGTTGTTAGGGATCATGTAGATCTCCTAGTGCAAGCACTGCAACATCACCCTGAGAAGTGAATAAACATTATGAATTGGCATCACAATATATCCTAACCATTGTCGTTGTGGATACTCATTAACTTGATGGAAGAAGGAATGTTTCTCATCCCATGGTGGATATGATCCATGTGAAGAACCAACTATTGGGTTGATCGTCCTCTTTTGATTCTCCTTATTGAACCACTTATACGTGGCTCTAGGATGATCATGTTTATCTATTATATCCTTGGCATCCACACTAAGATAATTGTTGTTGATAGGTCTCATATAATGGTACACTTACGGTTGCTAGGGAATAGTGATTTTTGCAATCCCATTAACCCAATTTCTTGAGTTTTGTTTAAAATTCCTAGAAAAGGTTTATGGATTTCATAGCCTGCTTGATCATATATTGTGAACTTATACAATCTATCATCCTTTGTCGGCCATTAGATACTCAAAGTTGTGTATTGATCATTTTTACCATTATAGAAGACTCTGTAAGTTAAGTTCCCAAATTTTTAAAAGGTGCTAGCTCAATGGAAAAATATTTGCCTTACAAGCAGGAGGTTGGTGATTCGATTCCTCCATGCCCTAAAGATATTATAATATCAGTTAAAAACAACTAAATCATTAACCAAAAAATAAGAGATAAGTGGCCAAACAATGAGAGATAAGTGACCAAACAAAATGACCAGAATTCGTATATCAAATTACTAAAAATGACTAAATTAGTGACCAAAAAATGAGAGATGAGAAACTAGGCATTAAAGAGGATGCAACACGTAGCTCTAATGATGAAGCCAAACATAGCGTTGATATGATAGCAAAATAAGACGTGAAACAAGCATTAAAAATGATGCAACACGTGGCTCTAATGATGAAGCCAAATATGGCGTTGATATCGTAGCAAAATAAGACATTACCTTGGATGCAAAAATGGTGCTACATAGGAAGAAAAATATGGTGCAACAATAGAATAAATGTTTGGTGTCATTTTGGTAACAAAACACGATGCAAAAAATGAAGCAAAAATTGGTGCAAATTTGGAAGTGAAATATGACACATATTTGGAAGTAAAACATGGTGCAAAATGGAATGCTAAAGTGGTAGAAAAAATAGATGCAATATTGGATTCTACTTTCGATGCTAACATAATACTATTCAGGATGCAAATATAACACTAACTGGGATGTCACTTAAGAATAAAAAATAGACACTCGATAGAAAGCAAAATAGGACGTTATTTAGGAAGCAAACCTCAACGTTGTTTAGGAAGCAAAGTTGAACACTCTTCTGGAAGCAAAAAATAAACGTTATTTTGGACGTCATAAAAGATGCTATCTAGGAAGCAAAAAAATATGTTTTTTGAGACGCTTTAGGTTTTGTCCATGACCCGTCCCATTTAGCGTCTAGTTTGACCACTCAATGTAAAAAAAATTATATTAAAAATGGACGCTAAATGGGACACTAATTCTAGGAATTAGAGGAAATTTGAGGTCTAAATTGGGTCTCCTAAGAAAAATAATAAAATAATAGTTATTAATTTTGGAGGAAGAATAAATAAAAACTACATTTTGTGTTGGTATTTTAGACATATCTCCCTGTGTTTTCACTCAAATTCTGAGCGGGAGAGCTCGTTGGATGCGGAATTTAAATTCCGCGTCCAACGAATACCCACACTACATACTTTTGACGGACCTTGCTACCCCAAAAACAAAAAATACCTGAAAAAACATGATGATGACAGTTTTTGGGGTAGCGGGGTCCGTCAAAGGTATGCAGTGTGGGTACTCGTTGGATGCAGAATTTAGTGTGAGTACTCGTTGGATGCGGAATTAAATTCCGCATCCAACGAGCTCTCCTATTCAGAATTTGAGTAAAAACACAGAGAGATATGTCTAAAATACGAACAAAAAAATAGTTTTTTTATGACAAATATGTCAATCCAACCATTATGGTTGACTCATTTTATTGAAATTCTATTGGTTCTTGAATTCCAACTCACAAAATTTATTGTTGACGCGTTTTATTATAAGGCCCATTTTAAACTCCAAATTTCCTCTAATGATTTGTTGTAGTGTTCCTTCCATCTAGAGCTGTATTTCACAATTGTATACAACCTAAAAGTTTATCTACACGCACTAATTTCATTCAAAATGTATTGGTGAGTCTCGGAGTCTTATACGCGCCTAGTAATAAAACCACGGAAGAAACGTACAATGTCGGACCTACAAAATTGCATTGTTAATAGCCACTTATCAAATCAAAGTGGGGCAAATATATGATATCAAGAGATTCATTTAATGAAATCGATATTTTTCCTTGCAAATTAAGTCCACATTGATATTTTATTGAGAATAGTTAAATTGAATGATCATCATGATATATACAAGGTATAAAGCTGCCCCAATGATAGGGTAATTGAGTAGTTATAGTGAGTTAGCTCGCTGCTCATGATGCATCCACCAAAGCCCCTAGAGACGCCATATTTCCTTAGAAAATTTCCCATTAAGCCACGTGACATTCTCTCTCTATCATCTATAGATGCCATCTTTCCACTCTACAATTTCCCATTTCTTGGGCCACTTAAGCAAGCATTCAAACGCCCATTTTCATTATAGAATTTCCCACTCCCGATAGGCCACCCCTGCTCTCCATAGCCCATGTTTCACGTCAGCAAACACGCCACCTTTCGTTACTGAAATTACCATATAAATAGGTCATGTTGTAGGATGGATAACTCCATAAACCCCACCTTTTCTCTCACGAATTTACCAGTCCAAGGCCCAGATTCACTGAGATCGATTTGATTAACTAACAGGTAACACAATAAAATAAAGAATAAATGTCAGGTTGAGCCTATGCACCAGGTAATCCAAGGAAATCATGCAATGTGATGCATTTTACGGTAGTCCCAAGAGGAACTAGCACAAACACGTTTAATCCATGCACAACCCGGACACGTTTAAGCCATGCACAACTCTATACAAGCCAGAAGGACAATGTGACTCTTAATCCGAACCAGACTTACTTACGTCGGGCTATGTGGTCGAAGGAAATTTCACTAAGGGTAAGCATTCAAGCCCGTTGTTGTTAATGCATGATCCTAAACTATCCATGAAGGTAAAAGAAATGAGGGTAATTATTTGTATTTGTAATTCGAATAAATATTTTAAATGGGAATACAGTTAATGTTTTAATCCTTGAACACACCTTAAACAAGAAATTTATTTCAATCAGTTGGAAATTGGATTGTCCTTCCTCGAATGGTCATCTCTACTACAATCTCGTTTGCTGGCAATTTCTCCTATGGGCAGAGCGGTCATTTATATGGAAACCATGATTACTATTGAAAAGGAGCCTGAAAAAGAGAGTCTACAAGATACGCATATATTTCCGTAGAGGCCATACCAGGCTACTTCTTTTTTCATGTTTCCAATTCGATCTGGGGTCTCTTGCTCTTGGAATAATTCATTGATATCACGATAAGGTTCATCTTTGTTAGGATTACTGGACTCAGGTTATTCTGCAACTTCCTCTTGTTTTTTAGGTGCAATGTTCTCATTCTTAGCTCTGATTTTACAGACATCTACATACAACATGCTAATGGAAACGTAACAGGTTCCATTGATTGGATTTTTCTCTCTTCCATTAAACTATATAAATCTCATTCCTTGTAGTTTTATTAGTTGCAATCCTTTGTTGTATAAATGAATAGAGGTTCTTTTGTGTTTGACGACATTAGGTATTACAGTGCTATTTGAGATGGTAATGGATTTAGAAGAATGAGTCAGCATTTTGCAGATTAAAAGCATTGAGGAACACAATTAACTAGCTCCTGCACTGGCATTAAGATGATATCATTTTAAATTTATTCATGGGCCCAACATGCTCTGAACATCACACACACAGCTAATAACTATTTTTATTTCTGATAGTTTCTCTATATTAAATGGAAAAAAGTAAATTAGAGCCACCTGCAAATATGAAATGCGGTTTCATACTTTGAGAGTCTTTGGACTGGAAATACTTAAATGGTCGTTATAATATTAGTTGGTATTTAGTTGACTGAAATAATTGTTGATATTGACTCTTGAATTTCCATCTGGATCGACTCTCGGATCGAATACCTCCATATAGTGTATCGAAACCTACCTGGATTGAGTATATGGATCACCACCTGATGTGCAATCTATACTCGCATAATTTGTATAATGTGTTTCCTATCGCTTCCTTCTTCCAATCCACGGAATCTCGTCCAGGAACAATCACTTTAGTGTCCTTTTCACTTTCTTCCATAAGCTCACCGATCTTTTTAACTGCCTCTTCTATTGTTGTAGCAGTTGGAGAATTTATACTTTGATCCCACGATGTTTGAAATACTCTATCTGTTTCTTTACTCAGCAGGTTTTATGCTTCTGCATCAGACTAATCCATGAAGTCCATGAGTTTAGATGCCTAGAAGTATGCTTTTAAGGAAGGTGTTCCAGTTGAGGGAGATAGTCAAATGGTTAGACTAATCAGTGAGACCCCTGTTAGCTTCCAAGACTTGTTGTTGGCATACATAAAATACGATCTGATATCTAACGGTGGTGGGAGATCTCTTCTGCATGAGAACTTCAAACCTGTTTGAGTTTGTGATGTTCTAGGATCCAAACACTGGATAGACACACATGCTTCTGACATTTTAGCTATAAATTCAATAAGTTATTTGCAATTTTTTCCATTAGTGTTGTCGTTTGACATTAAAATTTTGGATTGCTTGATGGACATTCTATTAGCTAGAAATACGCTCCGAGGAGTTTCCCCTAGAACACTTATGTTATCCAAAATTGCATTGTATTATGGCAGCTCTCTCTGTACCTTTTCCTTGTTCTTTGATAATATCATTAAGAGGAATCTGAGCATTAGCTTATTATAAAGCATAACCTCTAAGAGGAGTTTCCCCTAGAACACTTATGTTATCCAAAATTGCATTGTATTATGGCAGCTCTCTCTGTACCTTTTCCTTGTTCTTTGATAATATCATTAAGAGGAATCTGAGCATTAGCTTATTATAAAGCATAACCTCTAAAAGGAAACCACACGCTTTACAACACATTGCACCGGCAAACTCAATTGGGAGAAATATGGTTTTTCCTGGCATGAGTATTTTTGGGTAGAGTATTTTTGGACAAGGCACATTCTGCTACCCGAAAAACCAATCGGAGAAAAATGTGCCTTGTCCAAAAATCCTCTACCCAAAAATACTCACGCCATGTCTCCTTATTCTCTTTTGTTCGCCATTTTCTGTAGTAAGTTACGGAGGTGATACATCTCCAACCTATGATTTCCCATACTGCGAGGATGAATACGACTTCTGGGATAGATGCTATGAATTTAAACCAGAATTGGGGACCAAAATATACCTTTATGACTGGACCCTGCACAATCCATCTGGATACTGAAGTTAAAACATAAACTAAGACTACCAGTGCAACTAATGAGGCTAACACAGATCTGGAAATGATGTATTCAGGGTAACATGCACAGGAAACGATCCAAGACTTAAGTACTTGAGTTTCTACTGCATCCCAGGAGTTTTGTTCAGCACCATTTGATAGACGTGCAAGAATTAAAGGAATTCTTTGAATGATAATATTCCAGATGCTTTTATTGGCTATAGTTGTTGAGCTGAGAAGTATAATTAGCCGTGCTAGTGATGTAGATCGCCTCTTGGATCGCCCCCATGCCCAACCATGTTAATCAATATAATAATCACTCCTCGTCGGTCTCAAATCCTCTGTTTGGACTCGGTCCATGGGAGGGTCTATACTGGGTGATGAGTATTAAGTGTTCTTAGACTGTATTGAAGAGAACTCGTTTGGGCATCGATGGTGAACCTCATCAGAGCCATTTTACAATCTCGTATTGCTAGTCGTCCTCCACCATGCATGTATATAAAGCAATCAATCGTGAATCGGGTGAGCATGCAAGATTAAGGCGCTCTGTATGCACTCATTAGCTCATGTATTATATATGCAATTCTGCAAATTTACATTGTATGTACTAATAGAATCTAGTGGACAACGACTACTGGTTTCAAGGATGTAGGAACTGATGATCTAGGGAAGACGATAATGATCTCATGTTTATTTCTCATATTACATCATATATCTCTAGAGAAGTTGCTCAATGACATAAGAAAACAACAACAACCTAAAATACTTGAATTTGTGATTCACAAATCACAAAAATGTACATATATTATGTATTTAATTTGGTGACCTTATGAAAACAACCATAAGAGATATTGCAGAAAAACATGCTTACTCGAAGTATAATACTTGTCCAAAAAGCAATGATAACAACGAAAAGAGATATTGCAGCAAAGAAGGGATAGTTCACCAGCTCAACCGCCCTTACTTTCATGTTGTAGAAGATCAAAGCAATTAGCCTCCAAAGTACATAGACTGGAACAACGCCCAGAGAAGATGTAGACTAATATGTTGGTGCACTCAAAAAGCAGGTAAATCTAAATTATTGTTTTCAACAACTCTCATTGCATTAATCAATTATTGTTTGCACCACAATGAAATCTGGTTTCTTTTTATTTATATGCATCGTGCCAATCCGAAGAAGAAATTCATTGTTGCAACAAGTGAGGAATATGCAGAGATGTTGCATGCATTGTTGCAGGCAGGAACTGACAGTGACAAAGACGATGGTTATCAATGCATGGAGGTGTGACAATGGAAATAGAGGCGCTGGTTGTCTATGCATGGTGGTGGAGAGAGAGGCAGTGGCTCCATGTCAATGCATTAACCAAGTTGTGTTGAATGTTGGGCATTAGCAGCAACCGGTGGAGAGAGAGGCGGTGGCTCCGTGCCAATGCATTAAACCAAGTTGCGTTCAATGTTGGGCATTAGCGCCAAGCGTTCCTCGGTGGCTGGATGATGAAAATAATTTGTACAAGTTTGAGCTTTGCATAAAATCACAAAGCCATAGCAATATAATTATGCAAACTAATAGTTTTATGCCATCAATTTCATCGATATTTATGCATGTCAGTGATACATGACTTGTCATTTATTTTAATAAATTAACGAGTGACTTAAATATTACTAACTTTGGATATTATAGCCCTTCTCATTGACAGGAAGATCCCAACCATTTAATATCTTTTTCAATTTCGAGAAATCTTTTTCAATTTAGATAAGTCCCTCGTGGGCTCCAGAACAAGAGATCAAGTTGATTGGCCAATGACATTCAAAATAAATAGATTAGAATATTAAAAAATAATAATAAAAAACCAATCCCTAATGTAATACTTGCTAAAATTTGTGAAAATTTTTAGTCAATTGCCCAAGTAATTTGCAGTCAACGCAAATCGAATACTATTGTATCGGCAGGTACAATAAGCATCAACATCATATGACGACTTTCAAGTAATTATGTTTCCATGTTTAAAAAATATAAATTAAACTAATATGATAGATAATTTACAGACGGTAAATTTAAAATTATTTATTTTTGGACGAACTAATATTGTGATATCGATAACATCTAGCTTGTCTTACATAGTTTGTGTCCATGTTACCATATATATATATAATCATATTCTTTTAGTTATCTACCATGAACTGTTGGTTACCCATTCATCAACTATCTATGCATTCTTACCAGTTATCCATTCCTCAGCCACCAGTTATATATATATTCAAATTTTGAACGACTGTCATAGAAGCAATCTCGGCAGTACACTTGTCTCATCTTCATCCATAGATGAAAAAAACATAGATTGTAATCCACCCCAAATCTTAAATAAAACCTTCCCTATAAATGTAACAGCAACCTTTTTCCGAAGAGGATTAGCCAAAGATGGAAATGGTGTGCCTAATGCTACGAATATTTGTGAACATCTGCTTTTATTTTTCACTCTACGGAGTTTATGTAATGCACCCAACAATGACATGACATGAGCGTGAACATCAAAGTTGTGTGAACGATAATTAAATATCTGGTTAAATGTTGTTTAGGGATTTAATTTTTAGAGGTGTAGGATAGATTCATAGTTAAGATGAAGGTATGATAGTATATATTTCAAGATACTTATGTTTTATAACTAAGATATAGTTGGGCAGAAAAGTATGTTAAAATCATATTTAAATTATTAAAAAAAATTATAATATGTTAAAAGTATTAATGGGATTATACAAAATTAAGTATATCATTATTATGTATATCATGTATAAGTATCATTTATATTTGGATATAAACAAAATAAAATATTAAAAAATTTGCATGAATAAAAACAAAGTAACAATGCTTGTAGTTGAAAAAGGTGAATAACAATCTAATGAGTGCATATTATAATAATAATCTATTTTTAATGTCTCACATAGCAAGATGGTGTATTTTGAGCAAATCTAGCTTATAACTACAAAATTAAAAGCAATACGCCTTATCCTATTTTCTTCATAGAAAAGGGTATTTCCTCCGTCGAGAGCATTGTTATGATTAGGTACATCAACCTAATCTACAAGCAAAATATAAATAACATGGGAAACGAGAGACTTCCTAAAATTACTTTAAGCTCAAGTCAAAACCAACTACGCCTCGAGCGGTGTTGGTGTAAAGATACCATGGCTTGGTTAAACCCTTGGAGCATTAATGAAAACAACATTTTGCAGAACATTCACAATGTCAAAAATATTATCTTATAAGTTTAAAGAGAGATTCTAGTGTGAAGAAAATGTAGCGGTTAAGAGAAAATTAAGATACTATAAGGAGGTCATTAATCCTAACTTGGAGGATCAGAAGTATCTCTTGGTAGTAACTAGCTCACTAAGAAAAATTAATTTAGCCAAGATTAAAACAAACTCTCATGAACTCCATAGCGAAACAGGGCGTTGGTCTATTCCTAAAACTCCATGGCAAAAAGGGTTTGTCATCTATGTGAGTCTATGAGCATTGAGGATGAAAATCACTTTCTCTTAGAGTGTCTTGCTTACACCCACATTAGATTCGAGTTTCATAGTATTTGCTACAATACAAACCTTTATAACCTCCTAACTTGCCAAAACTATAGTGAGCTTGGAAAGCTTCTTGGTAAGCTTTTGGAGCAAAGGAACAAGATTTTAAAATAAACCAAGTATTTTCCTTCTTAAGGTCCGATAGACCAAAGTTGATCTCAGTGGACGTTAATCATCATCATCACCATCATCATCGGCCTCATGAGACCTCCCAGGAGAAAGCCTATAAAGGTGTACATACTTTACCCCTCATTATTTGACCCTATAACCTCCTCGGAAGAAACACTTGCCCTTAACCTCAGGGAAGTACACCGAGCATCGAAATGCCATGATGGCGTCGGACACACCCTGGAAAAAATAGGGAACGCAGTGTGCGACAGAAATTCCTTGGGGAATGGGTTGCAACTGCAAAATACCTAGTAAAAAAAACCAAACTATAAAGAAGAGCATATGCGAGGAGGCGGGATGATGCTTAGTATGCGGGAAAATGATGAACTCTCGCTGGGTGAGCACTCTGTGTTAGGCAAGAGCTGAAAGAAATACTTGTCGTGTGAGCACTTTGTGTTAGGCAAGTCGTTTCTCACTGGAAAATTGAACCTGAGGTTAGTTGTCTCCGCTCTTGGCACACATAGTATAGCTCAGGGGTGATTGAGGATAGAAGACATTTGTTCCAATCTACGGTTGGGTGGAACGTGGGTGTTCTTTCTTCATTCGGCCCGCCTTATACACAGGTTCCCTTATGTGTTTAAATTATCGCCAACTATTAAGCTCATAGTACATTTGTTTATGTGTAAATGTGTGTTTCATGGTTAATGAAATGATAAGTGTCGGTTCTTAGGCTTCTAGATGAAATGTTGCTTATGAAGTAGTGAAATACTCATGCTTTGTTTGAATGACTGAGACTTGCATTCGGTTATGTGGTTCTCTGAATGGTGAAATACTCATGCTCTCCTTGAATGACTGTGACTTGCATTTGGTTATGTGGTTCTCCAAATGGTGAAATACTCATGCTATGTTTGAATGAATGAGACTTGCATTTGGTTATGTGGTCCGCCAAATGGTGAAATACTCATACTTTGTTTGAATGACTGTGACTTGCATTCGGTTATATGTTTCTCCAAATGGTGAAATACTCATGCTCTGTTGAATGATTGTGACTTGTATTGGTTATATTGCTTCCTAATGGTATAATACTCATGCTCTATTGAATCACTGTGACTTGTATTGGTTATATGGCTTCCTAATGGTATCATATACTCATGCTCTGTTGAATGATTGTGACTTGTATTGGTTATATGGTTCTCCAAATGGTATAATACCCATGCACTGTTCTGAATAGTTGTTACTTGTATTTGGTCCTATAGTCATTCTAATGGCGTAATATTGTTTCTGCAATGAGATTCTTGAATGCCTTATTGCTCTATTGTTGATGCCCAGCTGCAAGGGACCCTGTAGGAAGTCTAAGTGATGTATGGGTTTAAACCCTTTCCAAATTAGTGGATTCCTTGTATAATACCTTTAATCTATAAATGAATGGTGAATTGTGAAAGAGAGTATGGCTGCTAAAGGTTCTTAAGGGGCCGGCCACTGAAAATCCCCCATAGAATTCATCATCTTGAACCTGTCTTAAGTAACGAACTCGGCCTAAGGTCGTGAGGCCATCGAAGGTTGGCAATCCTCTGTTTTATCAAGAAAACACGAAGATTTTGGGTGAAAAACCTTAGGGCCAATAAGCCTGCGGAAAGCTTACAAAAAACTGTAAATAACTTAAGTGTTTTTGCAACTCGCAATCCGCATTGGCGAAGCGAAAAATAGAGGAAAATTTGTAAAGGGCTTAAACGCTTCTGCAACCCGCAATCCGCATTCCGGAAGTGAGAAGCAAAAGTTAAATTGTAATGAAAGTAAATGTTTCTACAACCCGCAATCCGCATTGCGGAAGCAGGAAGTGGAAGTTAAATTGTAATGAAAGTAAGCGCTTCCGCAACCCGACATCCACATTGCGGAAGAGGAAAGCGGAAGTGAATTTGTAAAAAAATTGAGTGTTTCCGCAACCCGCAATCCGCACTGCGAAAGCGAAAAATAGAAGGAAATTTATAAAGAATTTAAGTGCTTCCACAATCCGAAAGTGGAAAGCGGAAGGTAAATTTTTAATAAACATAAGTATTTTCCGCAATCCACAACCCGCATTGCGGAAGTGAGATTGCAGAGGAGAAAATTATGAAGGAATTAAGCACCTTCTGCAATCCGCATTGTGGAAGCGGAATTGCGAAAGGGTAAAAGTATAAAGGATTAAGTACTTTCTGCAATCCGCATTGCGGAAGGGTAAAAGGGTGAAGGATTTAAACATTTTCCGCAATCTGCAAGCCGCATTGCAGAAGAGGAATTGCGAAAGGATAAACTTACCATGAATACAAGCGCTTTCCGCAATCTGCAACCTGCATTAAGGAAACAGAGTTGCGGAAGGTAAGATTGTAAAAGAACTTCAAGGTTTCCCACAATCCGCATTTGCGGAAGCAGAGTTGCGGAAGGTAAGATTGTAAATGAACTTCAAGGATTCCTACAATCCGCATTTGCGGAAGCAGAGTTGCGGAAGGAAAATCCATTGCAGGGCCTGCAGCGGAAGACTTTTTAAGCTTAAGTTTGGAATCCAACCAGTTAAATGGATAAAAAGATAAATCTTCAAGGCGATTCTTCCAATTGTTTTGTGATGTTTAGGAAATCATCTATAAAGACTAAGAACCATAAGGCGGGTTTTGAGATAAGCGTACAATTCGCGGTTAATATCTATAACAGAGAATGAATAAAATGATCTGGCTTATAGCATGTATTTTATATGAAGAAAATTTTTGTATATGCATTTTATTAGGTTATATGGATATGTTACAACTCTTAATTAACAATTGGATAAACTTTTAAAATTTTGTTTAACTATACAGAACTTTAAATCATGGTAAAACTCTATACCTATATCAAATTTCTACCAATTTTTATCAAATTACGACCATACAAATCAAGACTACCACCATTTTTTATCAAATTACAACCATACAAGTCAAGATCGTATTTAATTAAATAAAGAATTAGCATGACCATATCGATATACAAACACAACCTATTGCAAATATTAATGAAAGTTCAATTATAGTGCATTATGACTATAGAACAAATTTAAGAGTTATTAAAAAGCATATGCAATACAAAAATTCAATATGAAATAAGTTGCATGCACTTTGATTTTTTCATCCAACAAAACTGCCCTCAAATTCAATAGAAATTTTGTAGAATTCAATAGAAATTTTGTAGAAAGTTAAAGTTATGTGACAATGTCTATAAAATATTAATTTTAAAAATGGTTTCATTTCCAAAAAAAATAACATTAAAAAAAAACCTTTACTTCCCCAACAAACTATACTTTTGAAAATTAAATTAAAAAATGGTTTCATTTCCAAAAAAAATAACATTAAAAAAAAACCTTTACTTCCCCAACAAACTATACTTTTGAAAATTGAGCAATTTAAATACTCTTAACCCCTTATAAAACTATGATGAAGCATTTATTAACCCTCTCCTCACTTGGTCACTAAGTAACATGGTTTGGTCTCTAAGTAACATGGTGTTAACCACACGAAGCATTTATTAACCCTCTCCTCACTTGGTCACTAAGTAACCTGGTTTGGTCTCTACATAACATGGTGTTAACCACATGGACAAATAAATAAATAAAACCACACACCTTGAAAATTGAGCAATTTGAATATCCTTGACACTTTATAAAATTATGATGAAGCATTTATTAAACCTCAACTTATAAAACTATAATGAAGCATCTATTAACCCTCTCCTCACTCGGTCTCTAAGTAACATGGTGTTAACCACACATCTATGGACAAATACAAAATATATATATATCTAAAATTCAAAGTCATAAAATAATAAAATTAATTAAGAGAACTAGATTTCGAGAGGATACTCAAAAACCTGAGCATGCTTTGGAGCATAGTGCATTTGCATGATTCATCCATCATTTTCACTTGTTTCACCCTTAATGGAGTCGAATGGAGAGCTTTTCTTTTAGCGCTAAATTCATTAGCTTCCAGCAACCACTTGACCACGACTATTGGCATTAAAAAGATCTTCCTTGCACAAACCGTTGTAATCAATATCTTTTATTGGTGATAAAGAAATGTGGTTGTAGACTACAACATATATCCGAGGAGGGACAACACACGTGTCAAAATTTTATTAGTAAAAAGTGAGGGTAATGCGTGGCAAACGTTGACGTGTGAAAATTTTATTAGTTAAAAAAGGCAATGCATGGTAAACTTTGATTTGGCAGAGGAAACGACGAAATTGAAGACTGTACCCTGAAACAAGACCTCGAAGAAAGAAAGAAAAAAAAACGCCTTACAACGTAAACATATATCTATTTATCCCATATTTAATAAACATCGAAAAGAATCAATAGAAATGAAAATGTGTTTTTCCATATATTTTGGCAAGGCTCTACGAAATTGAAAATTGTCCTTAAACAAGACCTCGAAAATAGAAATGTGTTTTTCCATATATTTAAGTCGATAGACATTACTACAGCATATGATTTTACATCTATCAACTATGACAGATGCATGGATAATTCATAATTGATTGATGAATGGATTACTGATAGGGATGCATGGATGATTCATAGTTGATTAATGAATAACCGAGAGTTTATGGCAAATAACTTGAAGAATGTGAGATAAAAAAAAATTATAAAAAAAAAACTAATAGTTGATAAAAAGATAACATGAAGAATGTTGGTAATAACATGTGAGTGGAATGAATAACTTAGAGTTTAACTAAAAGAATATAAAAAATAAAATAAAAATCCAAGTTGTCTTTCTTTTCATCCTTAGCTTTCAACCATTTAATCTCTATCAACATGATTCAACAACAAACTATGTGAGTGTGCTAGTTATTAAAAAATGAAAATGTGTTTTCCATACATTTATGAAAGATCAATTAAATATTTTTTTATTATAAATTTCATAATTTTTATGACTGATTAAAATCTACTTAAATGTCCTTTTTATTATGAAATTTTATATGATTGGTTTTTTTATAATTTTTATAATTGATTTTGTTTTCCACGAACCTACCTAGCGGGAAGGATGTTTCTCTGACCAATAAAGCTAGATTTAATTGACTTTTTATTATGGTTTAATTATTAAAAATAATAATAATTCTACCTAAAGAAACAAATTAATTAGTTTATTTTAAAATTGTATAAGTATGCTCAAAGAGCTTGGTGAGAAGCGTCCCGAGCTCACTATAATTTTGACAAGCTCACTATAATTTTGACGAGTTAAAAGGCTAGAAAGATCGGTATTGCAACAAAGATTATGAGACCGAGATCTAATGTGGGTGTACTCACAGCACTCTAAAAGGACGATCTGACCTAAAGAAACAAATTAATTAGTTTGTTTTAAAATCGTAATCCTATGCTCAAAAAGCTTGGTGAGAAGCGTCCCAAGCTCACTATAATTTTGACAAGTTAAAACACTAAAAAAGTCCTTGTTGCAACAAAGATTATGAAACCAAGATCTAATGTAGATAATGTAGATGGAGGCAGGCACTCTAAGAAGAAATGATTTTTCCTAGTCCTTTAACCATAATTATTTTAATAAAAAGAAATCACTTCAGCCATAATTATTATAATAAAAAGAAATCACTTCACTTTATTTATTCTAGTCCTTTAGCCATAATTATTTTAATAAAAAGAAATTACTTCAATTATTTATTCTGCTAAAGCTATTTAATTTTAATTTATTTAATATTTAAATAAGCCAAATTAATTTATTTAATTTTAATTTATTTAATATTTAAATAAGCCAAATTAATTTATTTACAAATATTTAGAATTTAAGTAAACCAAATTAAATTTGAATTTTTCAAATTTCTTTAGGAACTAATTTGAAGTTTACATTTTAAAAATGTGATGTTTTATGAAATTAAAATAAATTTAATTTTCTTAATTAACATTTTTATTTTGCGAAACTTAAAATAGAATGTCTTCTACTTGAGTGTCGAGTTGCTGGACGACACAATTATAAATTTCAGGAAAAACTACTGTGAGCCCTATCTTGAAACTGAAGCCCTGGTTGTTCGTTCCAGAAGTTGGGTTGGAAGATAATGAAGAGAAGAGCCGGATAGGTATGACCAGAAGCCCAAAATGCTTGCTTTCAGGGCTATGTGGCAGCAATATCATAATAATGATTCGTCATCAGAATCCAATAAGAGAGTTTGAAAAGCAAGTGAAGCCCTTCTTTGATTGAATCCAATGGTTTGTGCATGGAAGATTTTTTCTCAGACAGATTCATTCTCCAATTTGAAGCGCTCTCTCTGCTGCAGAGAATTTGCCCCTTTCATCAAATAAGGTAAGAAAGTTCAGTATTAAATGGGATGGATTTGGGATGAAATAATCCATAAATTGGAAATCTGAAGTTCTTGAAAAAATCATTTAACAGAGATTTTAAAAAAATATGGATCAAAGCCAAATTCAAAAGGGTTAAATAGACTGCACGTTATTGCATTTAAATTGATCCTATTTCTATTTGAGGCCGAATCTATGGCCATAAAACATAGACATAGACGATAGATATAGTTTCCACTGTTACTATAAACACCATTAAACACCATGAGAGTAGGGATTTGAGGTCATCGAATCAATCCGTGATCTCGTGAAAATTTGAAATGATGAAAACCTATTTAGATCCGTGACCTCATAAAATCCTAAAACCTACCAGGTGATCCGAAAAGATCTATTTACCAAACCAAATTAATTGAAATTGTGATAATCTATTTAGACATGTGACCTCGTAAAACATTGAAACCCTCCCGATGATCGGAAGCATGCGGATCTATTTACCCGAGTTTCGACGAGGACTGGTCGTGAAAGTGCATTCAATCTGCTGAATAGACAACGCCTACTCCTCGCACCTGAACTTGCACGAAGAATCTACTCCATTTTTTCAAAGGAAGCAAGCGCACCCTGAGCTGTGTCAACTTACACTATACTCTTCGTTAAAAGGGGTAAGCATACCTGAGAATTTGGGAATAAGTCGAATATTGAACCAGAAAATCAAGCAAGCATACCTGAGAATTTGGGAATAAGTCGAATATTGAACCAGAAAATCAAGCAAGCATACCTGGGAATTTGGAATTGAATTCGATGACATTCGAGGAAGCCTGGCTCGGACGAGAGAAGGTCCAGCCTCCATCCTCAACGCAGCTAGTTATCAGTTAAATACTCACGACCCGGCACCGTCAATGGCACCCTTCCCCCAATTCATTACGCATTTGGTCCAGTTTCAGGGACTTTGGAAAATTCTTTGCAGATAAGATGTAGGGTTTCTGGAAATTTATTTAAGGCTGTAGTCTGTATCTAAGCATGGGCTACAGAGTATTTCTGGAAGTTTCTTAAGGCGGTGTCTAAGCAAAGTCTTTAATAGTATAGAGTTATTTATTTTTATTTCTGGAAGTTTCTTAAGGCGGTGTCTAAGCAAAGTCTCTTTTTTTTTTTTCATAGAAAAATATCTTATATATAATATAAAAAGGTATTTATAGGATATTTACCAAAAGTTTACTTGTCTCCCTCTGTCACATTACAGAATTATCTATATCATCCCATCAATTACTACTGCCACCCATAATCTAAAATCCCCTATTGTTCACAAAATTACCCCACAAGTATCTATCCAAGTGTATTATGTAATTGTCCTTTACATAATTCACCCCAAGATAAATTACTCCACTATGGATCATAAGATGTATCAATCTTAT
>LPNX010643541.1:7406-35283 GCA_001517045.1 Pseudotsuga menziesii
AGGTACTTCGAAATCCATAAGTTGAACTCAAAAGACTGAAAACAAGAAAAGGACTGATCTAATCCAAAGCAAAGGAGGGTCCAAATTTTTTTAGAAATTTGGGAGAATTGTTGCAGCTGCAACACAGCTATATGTTCCTCCGATGCAACATAGTGGAGCTTCACTGCTCCCCTCTGCACCATATCCCTGATATAGTGATACTTGATCTCGATATGCTTTGACTTGTCATGGAACACTGGATTCTCTGACAACTTTACACAACTCTGGTTGTCACAATGTATACAAGTAGCATCCATCTAGAGATCAAATAAATCAGACAGTAGCTTCCACAGCCATACTGCCTCACAACTAGATGAACAAGCTGTGACATAATCTACTTTAGCTGTACTTAGTGCCACACAACATTGCTTCCTGCTAAACCAAGAGATTACACATGATCCGATTCTAAAGCAACACCCTGAAGTGCTCTTCCTATCGATGGAACTGCCTGCCCAATCTGAATCAACATAACCCTCCAGGTTAATATTCTGATTTGCCTCATACTTGAGCCCATAATTAATTGTACCCCACAAGTACCTCAGAATATGTTTTGCAGCAATCAAGTGAACATGTCTCGGATCTATCAAGAACTGGCTCAAGGTGTTCACAACAAAGCAAATGTCTGGTCTCATGTTCGTCAGGTACATCAAGGACCCAATCATATGACGATACATTGTAGCATCAACCGTCTCTGATGAAACATCACTCAATAGCTTCAGGTTCGATTCCATAGGTGTGGTCATGTCCTTGAAGTCCATCATCCCAAACCTCTTCAGGATCTCTACTGCATACTTCCCTTTTCTGAGGGAGATTCCATCTGCATTCTACCACACCTCTATGCCTAGAAAATATTGCATCATACCCAAGTCCTTCATTTCGAACTTGGAATTAATCTTTCTCTTCATATCAGCAATCAACCCATCCATACCTGTTACAAACAAATCATCTACATACAATAGTAGCATCACTGGGTTGCTATCTTCAACCTTGTAGTAAAGGTTGGAATCTGCTTTACCCTTGGTAAAGCCCAAACTAGATAGAAAGCTGTCAATTCTGTCGTATCATGTCCTGGGTGCCTGTTTCAAACTGTACAGGGATTTCTTCAGTCTGCACACATGAGACTCCCTGTCATGTGTCTCAAAACCAAGTGGCTGTTCTACATACACTTCCTCTTCCACTACACCATTCAAGAAAGCAGTCTTGACATCCATTTGGTGTATCTTCCATTTCATTACTACAACCAGAGCAAGTACTGATCTGATGGAAGTGTACCTGGCTACAGGTGCAAAGGTTTCTTCATAGTCTATTCCTTCTTTCTGTGAGAAACCACGAGCCACGGATCTTGCCTTATATTTCTCTATGCTACCATCTGCAGCATGCTTGATCTTGTAGATCCATTTGGAAGTTACAACCAACTTCCCTTTTGGTCTTGGGACAACATCCCAAACATCGTTATTCATGATCAATTGATAATATTCGATTATAGCATCCTTCCATTCTTTTCGTTCTGCCGCTTATTCATAATTGGAAGGTTCTTTATCAATAATGTCACATAGTAAAGCTACATATCTGGAGCAGGATCTGGTTCTCTTTCTTTCTCTATGATTCTCTTCTGGAGCCCCATATTTTTCCACACCTTGGATAGCTTTTCATACCCAAGCAGGTTTTCTCTTATGAGGATTCTTTTCTTGAGGTGGATCTACAGGTTCTTGTGGTTCTTCAAATTCTAGATCTTCTTCTTGAGTTTCTTCGTTCATGGTTGTGTCATTAATTCTGGGTGCTTCTGCTTCTTCAGGTTCTTTAGCAGGTCTCTTTCTGGATTTGTTGTAAGCTGTGTCTTCATCAAATGTTACATCCCTGCTGATGTCAATCTTCTTAAATCTTGGGAAATATATTTTGTAAGCCTTCGAGCTTTCAGAGTATCCCACAAATATACCCTTCTTTCCTGAATGATCTAGTTTTGTTCTCTTCTCTTTTGGAATGTGTATGTACACTGGACAACCGAATATTCTAAGATGGATGACTTCTGGTTTCTTGCTGGAAAAGACTTCTTCAGGTGTCTTATTCTCGAGTACTCTGTGTGGAGTAATGTTCTGTACATACACCGCTGTTCTGGAAGCTTCTGCCCATAGATGCATAGGAATATCTTGATAATGAAGCATTGCTATTGCAGCTTCCATGATAGTTCTATTCTTCCTTTCTGCAACCCCATTATGTTGTGGATTATATGGAGTAGATAACTGCCTCTTAATCCTTGATTATTTGCATAAGTCTTTGAATTCATTTGATATGAATTCACCACCATTATCTGATCGAAAGGTCTTGATCTTCTTTTCTGTGTGGTTCTCAATCAAGGCTTTGAATTCCCTGAACTTGCTGAAAACTTCATCTTTGTTCTTCATGAAGTAAATCCATGTCTTCCTAGAAAAGTCATCAATGAAAGAAACATAGTATACATACTTGCTTAGTGAACTTGATGACATTGGTCCGCATACATCGGAGTGGATGATTTCCAAGATTCCTTTTGCCTTGCTCTCACTACTTGGAAATGTCTTCTTTGTATTCTTTCCTTTCGCACATCCTTTGCAAACCCCTTCATGTTTTGCTTGAATTTCTGGAATACCTTCAACATCTTTTCTTGCAAGTGGTAGTGCTCTGTAATGCACATGTGCAAGCCTTCTGTGCCAAAGTTCATTTGGCTCTACTGTGTCATGGACCAAATCTTGTTCTGGATGGCCCTTCAATTTGTATAAACGTCCTTCTTGTTCTCCAATTACTATTGCATCGCAATAGTCTTTCCTCTTGACCACAGGAGGACTTGGCCATATACAAATGCAACCCTCATGCCTTTTGCATCCAATGCCGATATGGATAGAAGATTCTTCTTTAGTCCTGGTACAAACAAGACATCGTTCATTTTCATAGACTTTCTAGAGTCTAGCTTGTAGGAGGATTCACCACTACCTTTTATGGGATATTGGTAGTCATCCCCAAGTTTCACCTTATGGGGTGAATTATGTTCGGATAGTTTCTCAAAGGAATCCTTGAAACCTGTCATGTGTTTGGAAGCTCCACTGTCAATAAGCCAATCTTTGCTTCCATGAGTGACAATTTTCGTGAGAGTGGAGATCAGAACATATTCATCTTCACTTGAAGAGTCTTCACTTTCTTGTTTTACTCTCTTCCTGGGAGGATTATCATCCTCAGCAGTGTGAGCATGATGTCTTCTTTTGGAGTTCTTTTTATTCTTGGATCCATTCTTATTCATGGGACAATTTCTAGAAAAGTGTCCTATTTCATTGCATGTATAACATCTGAGTTTGGATGGATCCCTTCTTACAGAATTATTTTTCTGATGAGAATGCTTACCTTGATGATGATGATTTTCCCTTCTTCCTTTCTTGGACTGTACTGTGAGAGATTGATATTCATTTCCCATATTTTCTTCTCGAGCTACTATCTGAGCTTCTTATTGTGAACATTCTTCCCACAGTTTACTGAACTTGACTAACTTCTTCCTAGCACAGATTCCTTGGATGAAAGAATCCCATGACCTAGGGAGGCCATTCAAGGTTGTCATCACAATTTCTGCATTCTCCACTTCTTCATCAATTGCTTCCAGCTGTTCTTTGATCTAGGAGACCCTTCTGAAGTATGACTGGATGATCTCCTCATTCTGGATATTTACATTCTTCAATTGGTTCCTTAGATTCATCTTTCGATTGATGTTCTTTCCTTCAAACAGTTTGGTTAGGGCATCAAACATGGCTTTAGGTGTCTTGAGGGAGGACACCTGTGGTATGAGGTGATCCTTAATAGAATCAATAATGATCCTCTTTACCATAACAAGCTTCTTCTTATGTAAGGCCTTGGCCTCATCTCCCTCTGGAACTGGAACCTCCTCACTGATATAGGAGTCCAACTCATTTTCCTCCAGGACCAGAGAGATCCTATACTTCCAGGCTCGGAAGTTATCAGCTCCCTCAAGCTTTTTATCAAGCTTGGTATGATGAGACATCTTAACTGAGAACCTCAAATGGAAATAAAAAATATTTATATCTTACCAGGTCAAGATGTCGGATCTCGATTTGGAGCTGAAATCCTGTAGTGCTGGTTTAGGAGCAGATTAGGGTTTGCTTTTTCGGAGTTCTGTCCAACCAAATGCTTTGAATTTTATCCCTAACTTTGATTTTAGGGAGGAGATCAATCCAGGCCTGGGCTCACTGAAAAATTCCACTTTTGTGAAAAGCCCTAATTTCTAGCAGCAGTGTCGGGTCTAAAACTGAAAAACCTCAGAATTGGATTCTGCTTTGACAAAAAGATGTACCCTAGGGAAGAGAGTTATTCCACCCTACTTTTACTAAAAAATTGTGGAAAGAGATTCACAAAATAGGAATCCCTAGTTCCCGTAGATACACAGTGTCTTTTTCTCAGGTTAGCTCTGATACCATGTTAGATTTTTAACATTAAGCTAGTATAACATTAGGATATTTAATTGAGAGAACAACAAGTACAACAATCAAACAAAATAGACAATGAAGACAGTGTTTTTCCTGGGGGAAACCATAAATGGAGAAAACCCCGCAACTTCCTCAGAGATAGAATCAACACCAAAAGTGAAACCCAAAAACAGTAAGATAATATCCCGATAGAAGTAACCTCTTTCTTCCTTGACCCTGTGTCTTTCTCTTCCTCATCTATGCGCTACAACTGAGTGTGAGTGAGTGTGTGATAAATATAGAGGCTAGCTCTCTATTTATACTAATTCTCGATTTGACTAAACCCAACTAGGGCTGACTTCACTAGGTGAGTCTAATAAACCTATTGCCCCGAAACTGCGGGGACTTTAACCCTTAGACAATAGGATGGTTACCCACCTTGACTTGACATGACTTGTTTACATTATAGAAACTCCCGATAGGAACCTCGGGGCATGACATGACTCAAGTACATTACAAATACATCCCAGAATAAACATCGGGTTACAATACATAAGAAATACAAGTGAATACATTCCGAAGTTACAATTACATCAACAAATGTTATTAGAGGTTTTGGAGGAAAATTAAAAGAAAGAGAACTGGTTAACAAGGTACTAAGAACATTTCCAATGAAGTATGACTGAAAAGTGTCCACTCTAGAAGAACGAGATGACCTTGATTCCATGACAGTAGATGAACTACTTGGGATCTTCAATGCATATGAGATGAGTATGGGACATAATGAACCATCAATAAAAGAGGAGGCATTTAAAGCCCTATCCAAGAACCAATTAGAGAACTTAGATGATGATAAGCTCTTTTCATCATAAAACTTGAGAAAGGTACTAGGAATTACAAAGGAAATCTACCCTTGAAATGTTTTAACTGTGGATGAATTGGACATTTTCCCAATAAGTGTCATTACCCAAAACAAGAGGATAGTGATCATGAAGAACCTTGATGTCATAAGTGTAAGACCATGGATAAGAATAAGTTTAGGAAAAAAAAAGAAAAAAATATATTCCAAAGAAGATAGTGATGATGAAAGTGAAGATGCAAAAATCCTACTTATTTGGAAAGTAAATTTAGATGTGGAATCATAAAAGGAAGGAGAAGTGGACCTAGAAGCTCAATACATAATTGTTGTTGATGAAATTGAAGAAAGTAGAAGAAGGAACAAAGTTTGAAAGAGAAAATATCAAAGTACCAAGAAGAGACAAATCAAATTATTATTGACTTGAAGAACCAGCTTCAAGAGGCCAAGAAGATTGAAGAGGACCTAATAGTCCCACTTAAGAAGAGAATCCAAGATTCTGAAAAACTTGAAAAAGAGATTATTCAACTTAGAAAATGGGTTGATGAAGAATCTATCAAATCAAAGTTTGAGAACAAATAAAGGATCTTAGATGATATCTTAAGTAGCCAAATACCATCAAGTGATAAATTTGTTCTAGGATATGACAAAATAAAGAAGCAAGAATATTCCTCTTTCAAAAAACAACGTGGAAATAAAAGAAGCTATGTTGATGCACAAAACTGTCCCATTAAAAAGGAAGAAAGAAGGACATTTGTTCCATCCTTTCATGACAAAGACAAAACCAATGAAGTGTTTAAGAGACCAATGAAATATAGATATCAACATATTTTTTTTGGTCATTGTTACTCTTGTAATAATTTTGGTCATAAATCCCTGAAATGTAGAGCTTATGGAAAGGTTCATTATTACAAGAAGGATGCACATAGTAACAAACCAAAAGAAAGAAATCATAACCATTTTGGACCTTTTCAAAGATATGAGATAGAGTGTTACAAATGTAATAACTTTGTACATATGGCTAGAGAATGTAAACTAAGAAAGAGTGTTTCAGTAGAGGCTCAGAAATAGTGGAAGAAGATGGAAGTTGTGAAGAAGGAATATCAAATATTTCCTATATATAAAGGAAATTTCTATGGTTATTTCTATTGCTGTCATAATTCTGGTCACAAGGCTGTTTATTGCAGAACCAAAGGAAAATATCAAAGGTTGAGAAGGAAACAAGACACAAACACATCATATGATAAAGGACAAGTAAGCATGATACCTCATGGGAAGATGTGGAGGAAAAAGTCAGACAACAAAGACTCAGAAGAAACACAAATTCAAACTTCAATGAGATCTCCAAAGATGATGACGAGCATACGTAATATCCCAATTTTGACCCCAAATTGCGCTAAAATTGTACATGATGTAAATATCATTATTAAATCATGGCGAAGAGCTCAAGGCCAAGGCCCCTCCATCGATTTATAGTTTTATTTATCGGCAATTAAAATTGATACCTATGGCTCTCGTGGTATCCATGCACAATATAAATTGAGACATCATGTAAATATGCAATTTAATAAAATACCCACAACTAGCTATGCAATGCAAAGAGATGGGGCCATGATTTTCACAAGGAATAGCGAGGGAAATTATTCAAACCTTTGAGGCAAGCCAAGTGTCAAGGAGAGAACCCATAAACTCTTAACTACCCATTTTGACTTATGCACCCAATCATTTAATTCTTTCAACAGTTTGTTGAGGCAGTTAATGCATTGGGAATGGAGAGGTATGGCAGTCAAATTCATATTGGGGCAATCCATCAATATGGGAAATCAATTTTTTTTCTTGTGGGGAAAGAAAACACCCATAAATGTGTGCTCATTCCATTCCTTAACCATGTTTTTCTCTTCCTCACGCAGTTGGAGCTTGCTGGGTGTTTTTCCCTCACGTTTTCCTCCATTTTCCTCATCTTTTCATGGTTGGAAACCCATTTTTGTATTGCTTAGTGGGTGGGAAGAGAGATTCACGATTTGGGTGTTTATGGAGGTCATTGTTTCCCATAAATGTTTTTTGAAATCGTATTTTATCTCCTACAGTTGATTTCCCCATCTACCAATCCATTTTTAGTTTCCAAAATGTTTTTCCTTCATTCCCAACGCTGGTGTTTGTTGTTATGTGCATCCTTGTTTTGATTGGGGAAAAAAGGTGAGTTGTGCCGATACGTGTCGGAAAAACTTGGTGATTTTTACCGATAAGTCAGAAGAAAAAGGTGAGTTCGTTGGTACATGCCAGAGAAAATGAATGATTTCATCGATTGGAGGAAAAATGATAAATCCACTTAAATAGATAATTTCAATAGCTTTTCAGTGGGATTTGCAGGTGCTAGGAAATTTAAAAAAATGGTCATGAACTTATGCGCCATATTGCGCAAAATCAAAATATTTACAAAAAAAAATGAAGAAGGCCCCTTGACCCCGTCGTCCCCCTGAGACAGTCGTTGATTGTGAGAAAAGTATATCTTTTGAAAAGTTGTCAATATAGGATTTTCCCAAATGCAGGAAAGTAATTTATAAATTTTTGGGAATATCATGCGCCTAACAGTTGTGTTTATGAACACATTTTGCAGAATCATAGTCACATCAAAGGAAATATTCCACGTAGTGTAGTTTGGAAAAAAATGGTCTTGGTTGGGCCAAGAAGATTAACATCATGAACGACACAAAAGATCCCTATGAGCCCAAGACAAATTCCATGGGAGAGAACATACAGATTGAGAATGCTGAAACAAAATCCAATGGGATAAGAAATCAAGAGACTCCCCCAGATATTTTAGCCACTATGAGGAGCCTAAGGATAGAGTTGCAAAGTTCTAGAGAAGATAATGAAAGGATGATTAAAACTAAGGAAGAAAAAAATCAATTGAATGCAACCATGCTATAGAGTTTTCCATACATCCAAAGGAAGATAAACTCTGGGCATCAGATAGCAAATCTAGAAGGGAGTAGGATTAGTTCAAGGAGAAATTCCCACAAGAGGTCTAATAGCTCAAGAAGAGTGTCTAGAGATGGAACATATACTCCAAAAATATATTCTAGTGGATCATCTGAATTTGAAGAATCAATTGAGGGTTCAAGCTCTTCATCTCACAGGAGTAAGAGGAAGAGGAATTACAAAAACAATTCATATGGTGAATTTAATAAGGAAAATCCTCCTACATTTGATGGTGAGGTAAAATATGGTCAAGAAGCTAAAGCTTGGCTTCTTGGGATGAGAAAGTATTTCCAAGTCCAAGACTAATCTGGAAATATGAAGTCAAGGGTATCCATATTCAACTTAAATTGAAGAGAATCTATATGGTGGGAGCACACAAGGAAAGTGAAGAATATCAATGGAAGAAATATTGTGTGGAAGCAATTCAAGAAATATTTCAAGCAGAAGTACCTATCTGATATGTACTATGATGATAAGATTAAAGAGTTCCATGAGCTGAAATTGAGACAATTAACCATAAAAGAATATGAAAACAAATTCTTGAAATTGCTAAGGTATGTCAGGTATATTCAAGATGATAAGGTGAAAATTCAACGTTTTCTAAGTGGGATACATTAAGTATATAAACATAGGATTGTGTTTGATGAAACTCGAACTCTAGAAGACGAAATAAGAAAGGACAAGTATTATTATGATAAAAAAAAAGAAAACTTGATTTCCATAAGGCATGGAAGGACAAGATGAATGAGAAGTTTTACCAAAGAAAGAAAGGTTTCAAAAACTCTAACCTCCAAAATCAGCAAAGGAAACCATCACAAGTTGTGACTAGGACAACCAGAATAATGGGAGACAATCTAAGAGATCCAAAGGAGCCAAGATAACCATTTCAATGTCGGGGATGTGGAGGATAGCATATGCTTAGGAACTATCCACATCAGAATGGGAATGTAATTCAAGTTCACAACATCCAAGGAGCTGAAATTGTGGGTTAAGTGGTGAGGGCCATCCCTATAATCTATGCAACACTAGAGGATCACTAGGAAGATCATCAATCAACTATGGTTGAAGTTGAAGGTAAGATTGCTACGAAATATATTTCTATTTTGATTGACCTAAGATCTACTCATAGTTATATCACTCCTAAAATTGTTGAGATATGTGCTTTTAAGAAATTAAAGCGTAGAAAATCATGGTTAGTTCAACTAGCCACTGGAACCAAGAGAAAAGTTAGTGAAATTATGGAGAAATTTTCATTAGATATGGATGGGATATTCACTTATGCAAACCTGAATGTTTTTCCACTTGGTTCCTATGATGTTCTCATTGGAATGGACTGGTTAGAAGCACACAAGGTTAAAATTGACTATTACAACAAGACATTTGAACGCATGGATGAAGAAGGAAACCCAAGGGTTGTAAGAGGAATTCCAAAGGCGATTTATATTAGGAAGGTTTCAACAATGTTGTTAAATAATTTTTATAGGAAATGTTGTCGACTATATGCATCCCATGTTTTGGAGGCAACAAAAAATGAAACTCCTAAGTTGGAAGACTATCATGTATTGCAAGAATTCGGGGATGTTTTTCTTGATGAGATTCCTGGACTTCCTCTAAAGAGAGACATTGATTTTACAATTGAACTTGTGTCAGTAGCCACAATATTGTCCAAGACACCCTACAAGATGAGTACACTAGAATTGCTAGAGATGAAAATACAGTTACAAGAGTTGTTGGAAAAGAAATATATCAAGCCGAGTGTATCCTCGTGGGGAGCACCAGTTCTATTTGTGAAAAAGAAATACAAGACACTTGGGTTATGTATTGACTACATGAATTTGAAAAAAGTTACTGTGAAGAATAAATACCCATTACCTCGAATTGATGACCTTTTTGATCAAATAAGAAGAGCAAAGGTATTTTCAAAAATTGACTTGAGGTCTGGTTACCATCAGATGAGACTCAAAGAGGAAGATATTGATAAGACAACCTTTACAATAAGGTATGGGCACTATGAGTTTGTGTTGGTACCATTTGGTCTCACAAATGTAGTAGCTACATTCATGTGTCTCATGAATAGTGTTTTTAGCAAGTATCTGGAGAAGTTTTTTCTTGTCTTCCTAGATGGCATTCTTATTTATTCTAAGAATGAAGAACAATTGAGAATGGAATTGCAACTGCTAAGGGAGCATAAGCTGTATGAAAAGTTGAGGAAATGTGACTTTTATAAAGATAAAATTCATTATTTGGGTTACATTATCTTAGACAAAGAGATATCTGTGGACCCTAAGAATATTGAGGCCATTATGAATTGGTCAACTCCAAGAAATGTGACAAATGTGATATCCTTTATGGGACTTGCCAGGTACTACAGGAGTTTCATTAAAGAATTCTCCAAGATCGCACATTCAATCACTTCCTTGTAAAAGAAGGGGACATAGTTTAAATGGACACCAAGATGTGAGGAAATATTTCAACGATTGAAGAATCTTCTTACGAGTGCACCAATTTTGAAAATTGCAGACCTAGAAAAAGACTTTGTGGTGTGTACTGATGCACGCAACCAAGGACTTGGGGGAGATCTTATGCAAGGAAACCACATGGTATGCTACGAGTTAAGAAATTTGAAGGAGCATGGGAAGAACTATGCTACTCATGATTTAGAACTTGCAGCCATAGTACATGCTCTAAATATGTGGAGGCATTACTTAATGGGAAGCAAATTTTAGCTAATGATAGACCATTGTGGTCGAAAATACTTGTTTGATTAACCAAATTTAAATACTAGGAAAGATAGATGGTTGGAATTTTTGTGTGAATTTGATTTTTAAATCAAACACATAAAAAGAAAATAAAACAAGGCGGTTGATGCACTCAGCAGGAAGGTACATGAAATTCATGTGGCATCTCTTATTACTTTCCAATCGTATTTGAGGAAACAAATTATTAACCATGTTGCCGAGGGTGAAGTGTATGTGCAGATAAAGGACAAGTTGCAGCATAAATACCTTGAAAGGAAGTACGGAGGATATCAATTGGAAGGAGATAAACTTCTTACTTATAAGAATAGAATTTATATTCCAAATGTGGCATACTTGAGGAGGATTGTTATGGATGAAATCTATCAAGCTCCATATTATGGGAACCCAGGATATTAGAAAACGATTGCTACATCTAGAAAGAAATATTTTTAGCAGGGAATGAAAAAGAACATTGCTGAGTATATTTCTAAGTGCATGAAATGTCAGCAGGTAAAGGTTGAACATCAACACCCAATAGGTTTATTACAACCTTTTCTAATCCTGGAATGGAAATGAGAAGCCATTTCCATGGATTTTATTACAATATTTCCAATGACTATGAGACAACATGATTCCATCATGGTTGTGGTGGACAAGTTAACATAGGAATCAAATTTTATATCGGTCAAGTCCACATATAAAGCCGATGCCATTGCATATATTTTCATGAATGAAATTTTCAGATTGCATGGATTTCCTAAGGCAATAATTTTTGACAGGGACACCAAGTTTACTTCCAATTTTTGGAAGGGTATTTCGTAGATTTTGGTACAAAGATGAAATTTAGCACCGCCTACCATTCTCAAATTGATGGATAAACAGAGAGAATAAATCAGGTCCTTGAAGACATACTTCACATGCATGTAATGCACAAATCGTCCAAGTGGGAGGATTATTTACACTTGGTAGAGTTTGCATATAATAACGGGATGCAAGCATCACTGGGAATGAGTCCATATGCAAATTTATATGGAAGAAGGTGTAGGACACCAGTGACTTGGGATTATCTAGTGAATATAATTGCGCTTAGTCTAGAATTGCTTAAGGAAGTTGAACAAGAGGTTGCAAAGATCATGCATAACTTGAAAGAATCCCAAGATATACAAAATATCTATGCATATAAGCATAGAGTACATAAATAGTTCAGTGTTGGGGATCATTTTTATCTTAGAATGAGGACAAGGAACAGTTCCTTGAATTTTGGGAGTTGTGTCAAGATATCACCTAGATATTGTGGGCCATTTGAAGTGCTTGAAAGAGTAGGGCTAGTTGCATATAGACTTGCATTTCCTACTGGCACTAGAGCTCATAACGTTTTTCATGTATCTTTGCTTAAGAAATATGTACATGATCCTAACCATGTGATTAATTAGGATGTGATCTAGATGGAACCTAAGGGAGAGTTCCAAATCAAGCCACTGCGCATCTTAGACAAGAAGGTAACAATGCTCTGGAACTGAGCCATTGGATAGGTAAAGGTGCAATGTAAGCACTACGGTCCTAATGAGGCTACATGGTAGATGGAGGATTCCATGAGAGTGGCACATCCATTTTTTTTCAAGTTTGAAGAGCACTGAGGATAGTGCTAATTTAAGGGGGAGGGGGATGTAATATCCCATTTTTTACCCCAAATTGCATTAAAATTGTACATGATGTAAATATCATTATTAAATCACGGTGAGGAGCTCAAGGCCAAGGCCCCTCCATTGATTTAACGTTTTATGTATTGAAAACTAAAATTGATACCTATGGTTCTCGTGCTAGCCAGACATAATATAAGATAAGACATCATGTAAATATGCAATTTAATAAAATACCCACAACTAGATATGCAATGCAACAAAAGATGGTGGCATGATTTTCACAAAGAATAGGGAGGGAAATATTTAAACGTTTGAGCCAAGCCAAGTGTCAATGAGAGAACCCATAAAGTCTCAACTACCCATTTTGACTTATTCACCAAATCATTTAATTCTTCCAAGAGTTGGTTGAGGTAGTTAATGCATTGAGAATGGAGAGGTATGGCAGTCAATTTCGTAATGGGAAATCCATTAATATGGGAAATCATATTTTTTTTACTATGGGGAAAAAAACAACTAGAAATACATGCCCATTCTATTCTCTACCCATGTTTTTCTCTTCCTCACGCAGTCGGAGCTTGTTGGGAATTTTTCCCTAAAGTTTTCCTGCATTTTCCTCATCTTTACATGGATGGAAACCCATTTTTGTATTGCTCAGTGGATGGGAAGAGAGATTCATGATTTGGGTGTTTAGGGAGGTCGTTTTTTCCAATGAACATTTTCTGAAATTGTATTTTCTTTCCCAGGGTTGATTTCCCCATCTACCAGTTCATTTTTGGTTGCTAAAATGTTTTTCCTTCATGCCCAACATCGGTGTTTGTTTTTATGTGCATCCTTGTTTTGGTCTGAAAGACTTAGGAGTGGAATAGGCACATAATTGACTTGATAAACCTAGTAAAGAGAGGAACCTCACAAACATATCAAAAGGGGCTTGCTAATATTCTATGCACACCTGAGAGAACACTAGAAGGGAAGGTATGGCTTGAGGGACTGTGTAGCAGTGAAGGGAATACTTCCTTGTGTTGGGTGCGTAGGTATTGTGGAGGCCAATATAGATAGATCTTGTGGAGGTGTCCATAGCTCTGTGGTTGAGATCACTAGCTTAGGAATTCTTCCTTTCCACTACCTTAGCATCCTGATAAACTCAATTGTAGATTGGCTTGGTTGAACCTTGGTTTGTATTTGTCTATGTGTGAACCCGTTGTTCACTTTTTCCTTGTGGAAATTATGGATAGCTTGGGGGTGCAAGTTGTGCTGAGAGATTGATGAGAAAAATTGGCCCATGGTTGGTTGGAATGTTACAGTGGCATATATAGTTGGTCGGGGCATCTCAAATTCAAGATAAGTTCCCTCTTGTATTTAATTCTGCAATGTATTTGCTTTATGAATTATTATGAACATATTGAATGAGATTTGATTCTGCTGTATATTATTTCATTATACATATGCATATGTATTTTTATTTACAATTCATTCTCTTTATATTCATGGGGATAGATGCTTGGTTATGATGGCAGTGCAGTGCGTTCGTTGCGTCCTCTCCTCAGCGAGAGAGAGGAGGGGACGTGATAGCATAATAGTTCCATAGATAAAAATGACATCCATTACGAGGAAAATCAAGGTGGAGATGTAAAAGATTACACCGATGAAGATGAAGATGAAGGTGAGGAATAAGGATATAGTGATGATTTTGGAATCCTTTTCTAATATCTCTCATGATCTAAATAGAACCCTAAAGATAATATTAGGAGGGATCATATACTCAGGGGGAGTTAAAGTTAGAAAATTCCATTTGGTATCTAAGAAAAAAATTCAATTGATATCTAATGTTTAAGTATGCTGAAAGCTATCTTCCTCAAAGACAAGAGATGGTCAGGGTTAAATGATAATACTGGTGCATGGTTGACATAGAAAAAAGGTTCATAGAATTGGCTTGATGTAAACTGAGAGAGACTCAATAATGGATTAGAAGGAAGCACAATGATAGGGGGAGTCTATGATTTTCACTTAGATTATCCTTTGTCATTGTTTTCAAAGGGGGAGAATGTTTATATGTTGCCATAAATGCAAAAGGGGGAGAGTGTTGAGAATATAGTTGTCATTGATGTCAAAGGAGTTTAGGAATGACAAAGGAATAACCAATAGACATAATAGTAGGATTAACTCAGTAAAAGACAAAGGATCCATTACGTGGACTGTCAATTGATGTCAAAGGAGTTCAACAATGACAAAGAAATAACTAGTAAACATGGTGATAGGGTTGATGATAGGGGAAATATCCACAAAGCGAGTAGTAGAAGATAATAGTCCAAAGTGCCAAGAAGATTTGGATGTATCCGTAAATTAAGCAGGAAAGCGCCAAAGAATATTTGGACAGACCAGATCATTCGAGAGACATAGATGAATGGTCTATAATAAGGTCCGATAAATAGATATGTGTGGAAAATAATATGCCCGAATGCTAGAGTGAAGTGAAAAATTGGACGATCCAGATTAGTCGAGAGAAATTGTAGAAGCTGATTTTGAGAAGATCGGCGGTGGTAAATGATTTCCGCACAAGAAAAATGAAGATTCAAAAATGTGCATTTGATCATAGATCAACGACTAGGATTGAATCCACAAAGAAATCAACAACCCATAATAGTTGCGGAAGTAGATTTGCGGGAGGATATTGCGTAAGATCATTTCAAAAAAAAGGATGATCCGCAATCTGTAATCCACATTTGATCGTAGATCAACGGTCGGGAGTGAACACGCAAGGAAATCAACGGTCCAGAAGAAATGCGGAAACAAAGTTGCCAAAGAGAATTGTAGAGGTCCAAAATGGGAAAGTGTGGTTTGAATTCTACAATCTGCAATCATCAAGATCGATGGTGAGGAAAGACTTCGTAAGAAATGGATGGTGTAGAATAAATATTGGGGAAAGGAAATTATGGAAGTATTTTGAAGAAATTTGAAAAACCCACAATCTGCAATGTGCATTTGATCTAAATATCAATGATTAGGAAAGAGTTCGCACAATATCGACGTCGCATAAGAAATCTTGCGGAAATAAAATTGCAAAAGCACGTTTAATAAATTTGGAAAACCTACAATCTGTACTCCGCATCTGATCTAAAGATCGATGATTAGGAAAGAGTATGCACAAGATCGACGGGAAAAAATAAATCTTGTGGAAAGCAAATTGTGGAAGCACGTTTAAGAAATTTTGAAAACCCACAATCTGCATCTGATATAAGATCGATGATCAGGAGAGAGTCCACATGAAATCAACGAGTCAGAAAGTATATTACGGAAAGATAGTTACAGAAGGAAATTGCAGAAGGACCTTTTGACAAAAAATTCAGAACGCAAATACACAATTAGAAATCCGCATCTGATCTCAAATCAATGGTCAGGGAAGAGTCTGCAAGAAATCAATGATGCGGAAAGGATCTATTGCGGAAATATCATTGTGAATTTGGAAGAATTTATGGTGAAGAACTATCATGATTGCAGAGAGGAAATTATTGTAATATTTTGTTGTGGAAAGGTATGACTGATAAACCTAAATAGAGTTAAAGAATTGTTAAAATGAATAATTGAGTTTTCATGAAGAGGCACGATATAAGAATGAAAAGGCACAACGTTGAAGAGATGTATTCACAGAAAATGTGTTAGAGAGTATTTATAGACAAAATTATTAGTAAAGAGAAGTCATTTATGCATTCCAAATCATAGCAGGAGCTAGAAGATGTAGAGACCAATGACATGAAGAAGTATTTGTGACAAATATTTAAGAGAAAAGAGATCTGGAATTTTAATAAAAACATACTAGGGTGATAGGGTGGTGCTAGGGAAGGAAACATAACCACAGGGGGTCCTAGCCTCCTTCCAGTGGTAGTTGGTAAATAGGGTGTCGTAGCATCCTTTGAGTAGTAGCTAATAAACCAGGGTGTTGTATCATCCTTTCAGTAACAATTGATAAACCAGGGGGTCATAACCTCCTTCCAGTAGTTTTTGGTAAATAGGGTGTAGTACCATCCTTGTCTATAGTAGTAGGAATAAACTAATTGTAAATATAATTTTGCAGTAATAGGAAGTATTGGTGGTTTATTCAATTGGTCTTCCACGATAAATTTTTGTTATGTGTGTCCTTGTTAATGATTATTTGTATTAATGAATAAGTTAAACGTGGTTTAAATTGTTAAAAGTTATCAATACTGATTCACCTCACTCTCAGTATTGTCCAATATTCCAACACTACTCTGCGAATCAACTCTCCGAAGTAGAAAAGATCACCATTGCATCCTTGAAGATGTCAACCTCCATACACTCTTGGTGAGAGAATTTATCGACAAATATGGAAAAAGAATGCGTCCCCATAGACACATGGGTAAAATTTGTTGAGTACATATGAAAGGAGTTCTACCCGCCCAAATATCTTGAACAACAATATAAGAAGTGGAAGTAGCTAAGGAAATGGAAAGACCAGTCTGTACAGAGTTACACTGATGAGTTTTATCGACTCATAGCTACACTTGGCATCCAAGAAGAAGATAAATTGCTTTTTATGAAGTATGTTAGTAGTTTATCCATGTACATTTAGTAGGAGATGGAGTTTCTAATTGTTAGTACACTTGAGGATGCATTTCATTACGCCATCAAGCTTGAAGCTAAAGAAATAGGAATATCACGTATCGTGAACAATCCAATAGGTAGGACATATGAGAAGAAGTCATATGTCGACTTTGACAAGTCAAAACATCCTTCTCAGTCGACTCCAAAAAATCCTAATTATCATAAGAAGGATCCAAAGAAAGAAAAGAAGGATCGCAACAAACAAGATCCTACTGGGAAATAGTGTGGTTATCATAATTCAGTGTGGCTTGATACGTCAGAACGCAAAGCTTGAAAGCTATTTTTGGAAAAATTGTCAACCTCCGACTTGTCCAACAAAACACTAGTAGAATCTAACCCAGAATCATACTCTCTTGAATTCGACATCGAACACACCGATAGCCTCGACTATTGTTGATGAGAAGGGATGAGAACGCATGTTTCATACAAAGATATGGGTTCAAAAAAATCCATTACATTTGATTTTGGATAATGGTATCCATAATAACTTCAGTTATGAATATCTTGTGAATAAATTAGGTCTTGTCACTACTCCACATCCTTAGCCTTATAATATCGGTTGGATGAAGGATGGATAAGAACTAAGAATCACTTGCCAACATAGACTCACCTACTTAATTAAGAATTTTTAAGATGAAGTACTTTGTGACTTGGTACCGCTTTCTGTAGTCGACGCCTTGTTGGGAAACCTTATTTGTGGGATCGACATGGTAGATATCAGTCATGACCACAGAAGGTGATTGTCAAAATTTGGAATCAATGGTACGAAATACCAGAGCGATAACTCACATCAACAGTTTCTATAATATCTGTTAAATGAAAAAATAATATTATCAACCATGCTCAAAAGTTAACATTGATTATGATAAAGTGTCATTCTAGAAATACTGTATTAATGAGTTGATTCACTGACCAATGCAGCTCTTGACAACAACAACATATAGACTATATTCTCGACGAATATCAGAATGTATTCAAAGAGCTAGATGGATTACCTCTGCGTTTTCAAGTAAAACTATTCATCAAACTTGTTTCTGGTTCTTTATTACTTAATGCATATTTTTACAGAAGATCCATTCTTGAGAATGAAGAGATTCAAAAGAAAATCCAGGAATTGATTAACAAAGGACACATCCGCCCCAACTTCTCTACTAGTGGAAGTCCACTTGTCCTAGTTCTAAAGAAAGACAGGACTTGGCGCATGTGCATTGGCTATCGAGATCTCAACAAGATTTAAATAAAGAAAATATACCCTCTTTCATGAGTAGATGAACTCATTGACAGTTTGAAAGGTGCTAAGTTCTTTACGAAACTCGAACTTAAATCGAGATGTCATCAAATTCTGATCGAGTCCACTGATGTATGGAAAAAAAATTTCAAGACCAAGGAAGGATTGTTTGAATGGTTATTCATTGCTTTTGATTTAACGAATGCACCTGCAACCTTCATGATATATATGGATGGCCTTCTATGACCTTTCATCGGGAAGTGTGTCATTATATACCTCAACGATATTTTGATTTTAAGTCGATCATGGGAAGAACATGTCAAATAGCTTCAAAATGTCTTTGACACTTGTTATCACTTAGAATGTACCCAGGTTGTGGAAGGTAGATCCCCAGGTAACAACAAAAACCACTTTAGAAAGAAACTGGCTATTCTTTCTGGAGAGGGATCTCTCAGATATAAATTTAACAAGGACAGATATTGAAGTCAATACTTTAAATTATGCCAATGGTTGAAACAACACATATAACCATTGATAAATGGAGTCAAATAGATAAATATAATGCAAAGATTTCATACAAGGGATCCCAATAAAGGCAAGATAACCATTCAGTCACAGTCATTCATTGATTTTCAGGTGAATAAGAAAGAAACATGAACAATCCATCAATATAGAGAATCACAAGATGAATTCCATATCAACTTTAGCAGAAATATTTATGAAATATCTGAGACAATAGCCAGAGCATAACAAGTATGAATTTTTAACTATTAAACACTATGTTTCAGATAAGGAGAAAACAAAATGGAAGGTAAACACTTTAGAAGACAATCACATGGAAAGAAGGCACAAGCTGTAACATAAACGACATAGGAATCTCTGAATACCCACCAGCATTCGGATTTGTAATTTCATTCAAAAAATCATGAGTTCTAAAAAAACCTCGTTTTAAACATATGGGTTCCAACCCCCAATACATCAAATAAATTCAAATATATACAAAGATAACTTCTTCCCAAGAAGATCAATAACCAAATAATTTGTTAATCAAATTTTTTTGTAACTATATCCCTAACAACTAGGAATAAAACTACATGCTTCCATTCTAACAACAGATCATTTGAATATAATCAACTTAGTGATTGCAGGGTATCCCGAATAAGCAGCTCCATGACGCGTAACACCTGTTTTCAAGGATGAAGTATACACTTGGTCTTCTCAAAAATTTCAATGATCTTCCATTGTTCCGCATTTGGTGTGTCATATTCTATAATCTCTCTAATGGATACCTCCAGATCCACATAGGCTTCATAAGATACTGTGGACAATCCTCTTCTAATGATTAAAAACTTTTGCAATATTTCGAAATCCTCTGTCAATTTTTCTACAATGATCTTTCTAGTCAGCCCTTTTACCAAATATTCGAACTTGGAATGTTCCATGCAATTTTGTACTAGCAGACTATGATAATGTTCCCGAGAAAATAATATTCCTTCATCGTTCCAGAAAGAATGGAGGCCGTCTTCAAATAGATCCTTAAAAGCAAGCCTGAATTCCTTTATCTGTGAATACATTGTGTTTGCTTTATCCTACACCATCTTCATGAGTTGATGCTTGTTAATAAATTTCTTCGCCCATAGTACAATAGCTACTCCGCCCTTAATTCTAATTCCCTGCAACTTCTGATATGTTAAAGAATTCAAGAAATTTAAAGTGTTCTGAGCTATGTTTAAAGTCTTCTTTTCCATGGTCTCGTTTTCCAACTTCAATCTTTGAGTAGCTAAATTGAATAATGCACTTTGATCATCAATAAAATTTAAATAGTGCCTAAACTTGGTGATTTCCACAGATAATTTATCCCAAATTAAATGTTTATCTCCTTGTAGAGGGGATTTTCCTATACTTCTTTCCTTAACTCATTGAACTTTTTATGTAACTGGATTTTATCATTTAATGTTTTATTCTTCTCTTCAATGCTTCTAGCCAATTCTGATTTAATATTCTCATTTTCTTCCTTCAATTCTTTGATCTCCACATCCTTAAGACTTACCTATGACATAGGAACTAATAGATCATCTACAGAAAATTCACTTTACGATTTTTCAATATTCACAAGAGATAAATATGTGTCAACAGGATTTTGACTCATCAGCTCTTCCATAATTTCCTTTTCATCATTCTGATCCTTTTTTAACTTCGAAATCTGGGTCATCAATTCAGCTCTTTCCGTTTCCCATCTTTTTTTCTCCTCTTGCAACTTCAATGCTTTATCTTTGTAGTCCATCATCTCTTGATAAAATTTATCTTTTTCTTCCTGTAGTGTAAATAATTCTGGGAAATGAGCATGTTCAGCATTTGGGATTTTAAGCTTCTTTTTCAATACCTGAATGGTATTGTCCTTTTCTTCTAAAAGCCCTTTGGTTTTCTTTACATTTCCTGGTTCGTTTCCTAAGCTTATAACATCTTGTTGGGCTTAGGGCAGACTCGGGTTCTTATACTTTTATCTTCGCACCAGCAAACAGACCCACAGTGTTGGCCCTTTCGGCAACAACCTGTGAACATGTTGCAGTCTCACCTGAAACAGCTATGGGGTGCCATAGAATCAGGTTTCTGTAGGCAAAAGAGGGATATTACTGTACCTTTATCCTTAACAAAGAATGATTATGCAATACAGAGCTTCGATCTTCACTTAAATAGCTTCGCAGTTTAGATAAAGAGACAATTTCTTACTTAACCCTTAACTAGGAATTCACAACGAATTTAATACTTAATGGTTTATCTTACTTTATCATTCATCTACTTATCAAATGCATAAAACATAACAGGAACAAAATAACAAGAACCACCACAACACAAGATATACGTGGTTCACCCCTAGTGTAGGGGCTATGTTCACAGAACTGCGTTTATATTCAACACTTTACAAACACACAGTTCTGATCTGCGCACGCAGCTGTAGATCTTCTCAACAACCCAAATCTACGCACTTAGCTACAGAACCTTTCTTCGAAAACCCTCTACGCACTCAGCTACAGAGGTCATCCACGCACTCAGCTGGGACTTAGCCTTAACCCCAAAAATAGACCTTAGCTTCTTCGCATCAATTTATCATTATACACAAAAACCTTCGAAAAAGCTCTTTTCTCCTTTACATAAGTGACTATTTATACAAGTGCACTATTACAATACCATGGGCTTAAACCATGGGCCTAAACTATGGGTTTAAACCATGGGTTATTTACAAAAAGAGGGGCTTCGACCCAACCCCAAAACCCCTAAGACTATTTTGGACCGCAACTCCACTTACAAGCTTCGCACCAAAACCACGGAGTTGCCAAAATGAAGGACCTTCAAGGTCCGCACCCCAATAGGCCCCTAAGACTCACCAGTGTCCCTTCCCAGGACACTCTGCTTCTTTTCTGGTGGAAGAATCTTGTTGGTGAAGATAGTAAATTGCTTGTTGAGGCTGCGCATGATATCTTCGGCTGCTTGCTCCTTCTCCACTATCTCCTTTTGCACTTCTGTCGAGCTCTATATCTGTCTGCATCTCTGGAATCAAATTCCCTTTAATCCTCATGCCGTCTTTCTCCCTTGTATGCCTGTCATCATCATCATCCCTTCTGCTACTTCTACCACTGCCATGTCTTGCTCTATCCTTCATCCTTTCATCCTTAGTAGAATGCCTGTGTTCCCTATGACCGTCTCTCATTCTGCTATCTTCCTTCTTGAAATATCGTTCGGCGTCATCTTTCTCTTCGTAATATTTATGATGGTCATGGGAATCATTGGGCCTTCTAAATCTATCAGCGACCCCATCCCTTGAACTGCCTCCGTTCTCACCAAATGCACATCCTGTGGCAGCGAAGGGGTGTGTAACGTGAACTTGGCTGTCCACCGAGGTGGCTGAACTCCTGGTCAAACGGGTGGAAGATATGGTGGAAACTATGATGCAACGTTCTCATCCTCACCGAAGTCTTCAAAACCTTCAGGTGGGAGCTCTGCGAAACCAGCAGGATTCATCTCGGGATCCTCCGGTGTCTTTCCTGATGGCTTGTGTCTGTCTTCGTCCCGCTTAGAGCGAACTTCTGCCTTAAATTTCTTTCTGGTTGATCGTGTCTGCATTGGCTGATTCGACGCTGGGGAAGTTTCTTCGTGAGGTGCAGATGCAGGTGGATTGCTCATAAGGTTCTGCAGACCCCTTTGTCTGAATTCTCTCAACAATTCCTGAACTTCGCGATCAGCTGACATGGACTCAACTCAAGAAAAATGCGTAATGTGAAATTAGCAAGTCTGGGTGTCTTCTTATAGAATCCAATGACCAAATATGCCAGAAATGTGCATTAAAGACACCAAATCTGACAGAACGGTGGTAGATCTTGTCCACACGGTGCTAGGTTTCCCAAAATCTCATCATTACAGGCAGTTAATGCAGTTAATGTACCGGCGCTGCCAAATCTTATTTTTCTCAACGGTTGCATTTTAAGCTCCGACACACCTTTCTTCTTTGGCACAACCACTAACTTCAGCTTCACCACAATAAGGACCTTCGACACAACATTGACGTTCGACCCATCTTGACACAAGCTTCAACAGAACTTCGAACTTCGATCCATGACAGAATTTTCTTCCCCAATCCTTCGACACTTCGTAAATTTTTCAACAATCTGTTGAAGCTCTCTAAGAACAACTTTATTATAGTCTAGTACCGAATTTCAACTGTTCTTGGTACTTAGACTCTTCTTCTTGTTATTACTTCTGATTAGGGGGGTACAGGCTTGTCCCTGTACTTCTTTAATTTACTTCCATTCACCATGGAGGGAAAAATTTCTCCATTCAATTTAGCTAACTGAACTGCACCACCATCGGTAACTGTCTGAACTATGTATGGTCCTTTCCAATGTGTCTTGAACTTACCTGGGAACTTCATGAATTTACTGTCGTACAAGAGCACAAGATCACCATTTTGAAAATGCTTCTTCTTAATGTGTCTATCATGCCATGCTTTTTCTCTAGCTTTCTGTACTTGCTGCTGGAACCCTGCAATGAATCTATCTTCTTCTAGTTCTAGTATCTTCGCTAGTCTTTCATTTAACACGGCTGGATTATCCATCTCTGTGAAGGAAGATATTCTGAGGCTAGGAACAATGTATTCCATGGGCATAACTGCTTCCTGTCCATATACCAGCCTAAAAGGTGTGTGGCCTGTCAACTTCTTGCAAGTGGTTCTATAAGCCCATAATACTGCTGGAATTCTGAGATCCCAATCATTTCTGTTAACATTGCAAACCTTCATCAGAGCATGCTCAAGAATATTATTAAAGGCTTCGACAGTTCCATTTTCTTGAGGAAGGTAGGCAATACTCTTCTGATGTTATACTTGAAATTCTTCGGTCAATGCTTCAATAGTCTTATTCAGAAAATGTGATCCTTGATCACTCATAAGAATTCTAGGACATCCAAACCTCAACAAGATATTATCAAATATGAACTTCGCAGCTGTAGCAGCGCTACAGTCCTTGACTGGTTGAGCTTCGGCCCAACGAGTAAGGTAATCAGTTGCTGTAATAATGTATCTTGCTCCAGATTTCTTTGCAGGGGGATTGATTGGTCCAAAAAAATCAATAGCCCACTTGTTAAATTCTTGTAAAGTTACCTATGGAACCAAAGGCATCTCATCCCTCCTAGATGGTTTGCCTGTCCTCTGACAGATATCGCAACTGTGGCAATACTCTCTTGCATCCTTATGAATCGTAGGCCACCACAATCTGGCTGTCAGAATCTTCTGTGCTGTAGCTTTTCCTGCATAATGACCTCCTGCTGCTCCAGAATGTGCCTCAGCAAAAATCAATGGCTTTTCATGCTCCAGGACACATCTGCGTAGTATTTCATTTGGTCCCATCTTATATAGATGTCCTGCTATCAAGGTAAAGTCAGCTGCTCTAACCACCAACTTTTTCTTCTGCTGTGTTGTCATCTCAGAAGGTGCAAAACATGTAGACAAGTACTGAACAATATCCTGAAAATAGTCATCAACCATCTGGATGTAAAACAATTGGGCATCAGGAAGAACTTCATCCAAACAAGTGGGTTCTTCTCCTGACTCAAGCCTCGACAAGTGGTCAGGCCCCAGGTTAAGTCTTCCTGGCTTAACTATGATCTCAAAGTCATAATCCTGAAACAAAATCAGCCATCTGCATATCCTTCCACCTAACACAGGCTTGTTAACCAAATACTTCAAAGCAGAATGGTCAGCGAACATCTTAAAATGAGATCCTAACAAATAATGTCGAAATTTCTGCAAAGCATAAACCATAGCTAGACCTTCTTGTTCTGTTGTAGTATAATTCTTTTCTGCTGTGGACAATTTTCTACTTGCAAAAGCAATAGGGTGATCAATATTACCTTCACATAACTGAGCCAATACTACACCTAAAGCAATGGAAGATGCATCGACATGAACATGAAACTCCTTATTCCAGTCAGGGAATACTAATATAGGGGCATTTACCATCTTTTCTTTCAAAATGTCCAAGCTTTCCTGACATTCAGGTGTCCATTCGAACTTAATATCTTTCTTCAATTTATTTTCCATAGGGGCTGTAATCTGAGCATATCCTTTAATGAATTTCCTGTAATATCCAGTATGACCAAGCGTAGTGCGAAGTTGCTTAACAGACTTTGGAGGTGGTAAGTTCACAATAATGGCTATCTTCGCAGGATCCACCATCAATCCTTGCTTGCATACAATGTGACCGAGAAGAATTCTAAAAGGTGCACACAAGATACACTTCTTCAGGTTCAATGAGATCTGATGCTGTCTACACTTATCCAGCATAAGTCTTAAACTGGCTATATGATCTTTCAATAACCCAAATATGGTCCAATCATCAAAGTAAACTTCCAAGAACTTATGTATAAATTCCTTAAATGCAGATATGACTACTCTGGAAAACATAGCAGGTGCATTCTTCAATCCAAAGGGCATAACAGTATACTGAAAAGATCTCATTTCTGTAGCGAAGGTTGTTTTATGTTGATCCTCTGGAGCAATTCTGATCTGATGGTAACCTGAAAATCCATCAGTGAAAGAATACACCTCCTGACCTCCGACATTGTCTAAAACTTCATCTGTAAAGGGAGTAGGAAAATGATCATGTAAATAGGCATCATTCAACTTCCTCAAATCAACATAGATTCTAATTTCTCCCTTGGTCTTCTGTTCTTGTACCACCATAGGGCTGACCCATTCAGACTCTTCGACAGGATCAATGATTCCTATAGCGAGCATCTGTTGATGTATATGTAACTTTGGAATGTATTCTTATATGTATTTTATATATTGTAACCTGATGTTTATTCCGGGATGTTTCTATTATGTATTTGAGTCATATTGTATTACCCCGATGTTCCGATCGGGAGGATTATTAATGTAAACAAGTCTTGTCAAGTCATTAGGTAAGTCCCCACAGTTTCAGGGCACTTGGGTTATTATACACTAATTAAGGTGTAGGCTCAAGTAATTAATTATAAGTTAAGCCTACATGGTTGAGTGCACTTCAAGTCAACAGAAGAATATAAATAGAGAGTGAGAGTCTCTCTATTTATCACTTGTGAATTACATCACTTGCTCTCTCAAGTGTGGCACACCTTTGGAGAAGGAAATACTTTGGCTTGACAGAAGACAGAAGGCTGCTGTTGTGTTGGGAGGTCATCTTACTGTTTTGGGATCACATCTTGTGGTGATACTATGTTAGAGGAAGTTGAGGGGTTTTTCTCCATTTATGGTTTCCCCTCCTAAAATCTTTGTGTCTCTTGTCTCTTGTGATGTGCTTATGTGATTGCTGTGCTTGTTATTCTCTCAGTGAAAAGATCTTATCATAATGCTAGCTTAAATGTTGAAAAACTAACATGGTATCAGAGCTAACCTGAGAAGAAGACATTGTGCAGCTACAGGAACTAGGGCTTCCCATTTTGTGGATCTTCCTCCACATATTTTCAGCAAAAGTATGCTAAGATGACTCTCCATTAAATGGTGCATCGTTCTGTCGATACAAAATTCAATTTCAAGCATTTTCAGTTTCGATGTGGAAATTAGGGCTTTCTACAGAAGAGGAATTTTTGGGTGAGACTAACATAGGATTTTTCTCCTCATCAAAACCGAAATTTAGAGACCTGGATCAATAAATTTGGTTGGTTGGGTGAAACTCCGGGAAAGTCAAACCCTAGTTTGACCCTGAGTTAGGAGAAACCCTAAATACTAAAACTGCTAAGTTTTGGTACAGTCGATATATTCTAAGATTGGTGAAGTCTCAAAAGTTGAAAATTATAGGGGCCGAAGCTAAAATCCTGATGAACACTATTTCCAAATGTCAGCTTCTGATTTGCTATATTATGGGAGATATGATCTCTCCAAGTGAGGGTTCCATCCTCTTCCAGAAATCATCCATAAAAAGGACACCTGGGGAGATCTGCAATATCTTGGGCTACATAGGTCCAAATGGAATTCCTGAAGATGTTCCAGAAAGGGCACAGAATTTAATTTCTTTGGTATGAAGGTCAGACTCAGAAGATGAACCAGTGACATGTGGCATGCCGTACAACTTCGATGTTCTGAACAGTCCAGTAACAAGTCACCTTGGGAAAAGGATCATAAATCCCAAATGGTGAAACCAATTCTAATGAAACCTGCGGTGTTGGATCAGGGACATGCGATGTTACCTCAGTGAGAAATTTAAGATATAGAGGATTAGTAATTTCGGAGATATCACAGAAACAGTAACAGGCATTTCTGCAGAAGAAATCAGAAAATTAGGGCTTCCTGTTCCGGGAGTTTCCCTTCACTGTTTTCAGAAAAGGAGTACATTGGATAGCTCCATTTGAAGAGATCTATCTGTTCATCCAATAATATTTGAAATATTTCAAGTTTTGAAAATTAGGGTTTCTGTGACAAACCCTAGATCAACGAACTCCGGGACAAGGACGGACACCTCAAATCGGTAAGATCTAATCCTTTGCTATTTCCATTTGAGGTTCTCATTTCAATATGATATATCACATCAGCTTAGTTAAAAGCTTGCGGAAGTTGACAACTTTCAAACCTGGAAGTATATGATCTCTCTGAAGAAAATGGATTGGACACCTACATGAGGATGGAGGTTCCAGTTTCAGAGGGAGACGAGGCCAAAGAAGACATCATGCTCATGCTGCAGAGGATGATGAACCATCCAGAAAGAGGTCCAGATATGAAAGAGAAGATTCTTCAAGCGAGGATGAATATGTTCTAATATCAGCTCTCATAGGTAACATTACTCATGGAAGTGATGATTGGCTTATAG